>JAVJIF010005035.1:0-337653 GCA_038442645.1 Agave tequilana | reverse complement strand
CAAAACAAGTTTTAAATGGTTTTTATGTATATTAGATGTGTTCGATATACATACATGCTTCATATCTTAAACTAACTTATTTTGATATGTCTATTCATGAGTTTTAAGAAAAATCAGATTTCCTATTGAGAAAAATTCAAGTTTGATAAAATACAGTTTTTGGTTTTTGGTAAAAATGATAAGGCACAAAAATGTTTCAAATTGCTTGATATTTGAGTTGAAATTTTTATCACATGTTTATATATCAATGCAAAATGTTTAAAACTATTTTTTGGGATTTTTAGAAGTTTTAAGTATTTATTAGAATATTTTTAACAAGTTTTTCTGACCCAAATTGCTGCCTGCCAGGCTCTGGCGGTCGACCGGCCCGGTCGACCGGGTTCCAGAGTCGGTCGACCGGTCGGTCGACCGACGTGCATAGACCTGTGCACGTTGGCCAGGCACAGGGCTCGGTTGACCGGAGCGGTCGACCGGCCAGAGAGCTTTGCTCTCTGATTTTGGGCGGTCGACCGGGTTCCTCCAACGGTCAAAAATCGACCGTTGGCGATCGACCGGGAGGTCGATCGCCAGCCGTGCTGGCTGAAAAATCAGCCAACGGCTAGTTTGTTGGAGAGGCCTATTTAAGCCCATCTCTTTGGGGTTTTTGACAAGACTTTTGACAAGAAAGAAAATAGTGTTTCTCCAGAGTTTATTTTAGTTTTTCAAAAGTGTTTTTGGGCTTTAAACTTCAAATTTGGTTTTGTGTTTTAGGGTTTGGAAAAATCAAGGAAAATAGAATTTTGGGAGATTTGTTGTGTTCTTCATTTCCATTATCTTTAAAGAGTTTTCCCAAGATTTTTCTTTGAGTTTTTGTTTTCCAAACTCTAGCTTTTCCACACTTGAGCTATCATCTATCCTATTCTATAGGATCATTTTATTTGTGGGAAAAGAGATTGTGTTTGTGGTTGAAAGAGACCATTTGTTGTAAACCCTTTCATTGTTGTGTTGCTCCCTCTTTGGTAGAGGTTGAGATTGTTGGTTTGCTCCCTCTAGTGAGAGGTGGAGTTTGGTTTTTGTATCCCTCTTCGGTAGAGGTGGATTGTGGTTGTATTGCCTCGGTGGAGGTTGTTGTTGAGAGAGGAGTTCGGTACTCCCTTGTTGTACAAATCCTCCTCGGTGGAGTTCCCTCGGTGGGAGTCCTAGGTGGAGGAGATAGTGGATTGGAAATCCTTCACGGTGGTGAAGGCGGGGACGTAGAGCTAGGGGCTCGAACCTCGGACATATCTTTGTGTTTGCGTTTGATCCATTGTCTATCTAACTCCTCTCTCTTTTCATTTGTGCATTGCATCATTCATATTGCCATATCTTATTGCTTGCATTTGTGCCTTGCATATATTCATATTGCCTATTCATATTACATGCTTGGTTTGTTTGTGTGTGCCTCACTTATACTTAACCACGAGAGCTTCATATAGCACCTCAACCCTTATCTAGGGGAATCAAGAGGAGTTAGTCCAGAGCCCTTCACGGGGAATTCGGCTACACTCGTTGGTTGTATTAAGTGTAGTTACAAATTGTTTTTAGCTTCCGCATTTAGTTTCTAGATTAGCCATATCACCTATTCACCTCCCCTTTAGGTGATTTCAGGCTTAGAGTCCAAAGATGCATATTTCTTCATAAGAGAATTTGAGGAAGTATGCTTAATGATGAAAATCCCACACCTTGCAGATGATGCTATTAGGTTGAGATTTGTCCCATTTGCTCTTAAGGACTTAGCCAAGAAATTGCTATACAGCTTAGCGGCCGGCTCCATCACATCCTGGGATAGTTTCATCAAGGTCTTCTTGAAGAAATTCTATCCAATCCATAAGACCGCTCTCGTTAGGAAAAACATCATGCAGTTCAAGCAAGAACCTAGTGAACCATTTGAAGGTACTTTGAACGCTTCAAAGACCTCATTGTCCAATGTCCTCATCATGGAATAGAGAAATGGCGACAATGCCAAATTCTTTATGACGGTTTAGACTACTCGACCAAGACCCTCTTAGAAAGCATGTGCCAAGGGGATTCTTGCAGAAGGATGAGCATGAAGGATGGGATTTATATGAGAATCTAGCTGAAAAGACCATCCAATGGGAACCTCGTAGTGAAAGCTCTAGAAATCCAAATTCTATCTCTTCAAAAGGAGGTCTCCATTCAATTGAATCATCCATAGCTAACGAGGCTAAGTTAGCTAACCTAGCGAGAAGACTGGAAGCTCTAGAAACTAAGGAACCAAGTCCAGTCAATCAAGTCAGCCCAAACCAATTTTCAACTCCGGGTTGTACTTACTGTCAGGCCATAAATCATGTGTTTGAGGAGTGTCCTGTATTTCAAGCTCACAAACACTTTCCTGAACCGATGAATGCGGCCTTTTCAAGGCCGAACAATGATCCTTACGCTCCAACGTACAATCCTGGCTAGAGAAATCACCCAAATTTCTCATGGAGCCAACAAAATAATGACCACCCACGGTCAAACCATGCAAGCCACTTCCATCATTCCAATAATTCTTCCAATCATCAACCTAACTTTTCCAATCACCCTCACAATTCTCCCAGCAAATTTTCAAATTATCTACAAAATTTTCCCAACCAAGCTCCACCATCTTCCTTCTAGAATCCTCAACTCGAAAGGAGAATGACTGATTTTGAGAGAAACATAGAAAGGTACATGAAGAACCAAGATTCCCTCATGCAAACAATACAGAGGCTAGAGGGTCAAATGAGTCAGTTAGCCAATCTACAACATGAGAGGCAAAAAGGTATCTTGTCCAGTCAACCAATTATGAATCCTAGGAATTCACAATAAGCTCATTTGGTTGAGGATCAATCACTGAATCGATGTAATGCTGTTCATACATTGAGATCGAGAAAGAAAGTTGATAATCAAGTGTCAACACCACCTAATCCTAGTCAGCACAATCACACTTCAGCATCCACCTCATCTAATCCACTCCTCCTAAATTTGATGAGTCTGAAAAAGATAAGTCAACCAGTGATGTGCACCAGCCTATAATACCATTTCCTAATAGGCTGAAAAACAAGCAAAATCCACACATGGATAAGATAATTGAGATCTTAATCAAGTGAAGATAAATGTGCCACTTCTTGATGCCATCCAACAAGTCCCATCTTATACTAAGTTTCTTAAGGACATGTGCACCAAGAAGAGAAAGACTAATGTACCTAAAATGGTCTTCTTAGCCACTAACATTAGTGAGCTACTATCGGGTCCGATTCCTGTTAAGTACAAAGATCCAGGTAGTCCTACCATTGCCTGCACAATAGGACAAGCCGAGATTAGTCGTGCACTTCTTGACTTGGGGGCAAGTATCAACTTGCTTTCATTCTCAGTTTATCAACAAATCGGGTTAAGCGATCTTAGTCCAACTCGAGTCACTATCCAACTGGCTGACTGTTCAGTAAAAGTCCCAAAAGGAGAGATTAATGATGTTCTTATCCGGGTCGGGGAGTTTATTTACCCTGTCGATTTCATAGTTCTAGAGACACAACCTGTGTCCAACTCCAATCATAGGGCTCAAACTCCTGTTATCCTAGGGCGATCATTCCTACTACTGCCAATACCATCATCAATTGTAGGAATGGGTCCATGAGGTTAATTTTGGGGACATGACTAGAGAAGTCAATGTCTTCAACCTAGAAAAACAACCTCGTAAGATAAGAGATCAAACATTTGAGGTAAATTTTGTTAAAAATAATTGTGATGAAGAAAGTGAAGATATAGAAGATGAGTCGCTGTTTCTTAATGAATTATTTAATGAATGCGATTATCTTGATGAGAAGGTATATATCGGAGATCCTAATGTTAGAGTACCCTCTAAAAAGGGAAATTTTGATTTGAATATCTTCACTTTCGATGAGCCAACCAATAATGTATCGCATGAGAATATAATTCAAGAACCTCCGATTGACATACTCTTTGAAAACCTCTTCGAAGAAGAACTCATGTGGTTGGATAAACCAACTAGAGATCATTTGGTTAATTATACATTTTCAGGGGAAAAGTGTTGACCTAAGCTTTGAGGAGATCTATGGAACTGAGTTAGAATTCCTAAGTATTCATAATGAAGAAGTTCCAACTGAGAAGTGTGGCGGAGATAAATTTTTGAATAATAATTGTAGCAATATGAGGAAGAAACACCTGAAGAAGGTGAGACTGGGGAGGAAGGAAGCTAAAATGACAAAACAATTGGCCTCCCCACTATGCCCTATAAAGAGGACCCATTGGAATGATGGGAAGAGAGCTAGAGGGATAAGACCGAAAAAGATCTAGGTGTGGGAGAAACTTGATATTGTACATATTTCTGTATAATATATGCACCTCTTTTACATTTCATTTCATGCATGTATACATTTCTTTCATACATTGGGGACAATGCATGAGATAAGTGTGGGGGAGGGTTCTAACTTGACTAATATATCTTTAAAAAAATTGTATATATATATAAAAAAACTTTTTGAAAGGTAAGAACAATATTTTGATATATTTTTGTAAGAAATTAAGTTAATTTTAAGGAATAGGAAAATCATAATTAGGATTTCTTACACTTGATCAAAATAAGATGACTTGTTTGATTTTTAGGGTTAGGAAGAAAATTTGTGAAAGTAATTTAGTCTTGATATTTACCTTGATGAAATATACACACTAAATACACTTACACACTTAGGATTTAAAAATAAAGACTCTTATGCCTTATAAAAAAATATATATATGTATAAAAAAAAAGAGAAAAAAATAATAAGCAAATCTAATTATTGATTAGCTAAGTGCTTTGGCCTAAGCAAGACTTGGTATTTATGCAAAAGATAATTAGATAAGTTTGAAATATATATATATATATATATATATATATATATATATATATATATATATATATATATATATATATATATATATATATATATATATATCTTCTGATTAAGCTGAGTATTTGTGCCTCATGAGGCATAAGTATTCACGCCTAAAAGGAGTACATTTTATAAATAAAAACCTTGATTTCGTGGCCTTGTCTGCTCGAGTGTTTAAGTCCTTAGGGGTGTTTTCTCACCTGGTGCCCTAAAACTGTCCGGTTTGGGTGTCACCAACTAAAGGCTGTTACGTGGGCAGATTAGAAAGCCTAATGAAATTAAGGAATAAATTCCACCAATAAATAAATATAAATAAGGCATAGGAGTTAATTTTAAAGAAACCTTAGTCAAACTTCACAGTCACATGGTGCATACGACTCAGGGTAAATTAATAGACTAGATGAGAAGTACAATTTGACTCCTTACTTTGATTGATGACATGTTTTTGAATAGAGACTGAGTTTCGGAATGAAAAATTTGATATTCCTATAACTTATAGATTTCTTAAACTCTTACAAATATACTTCAAATATTTTCTCCTTTAAAAATGTTTTTCGAAAATACTAACTTTTTTTTCTCTTTCTTTATGGATTTTGTGGGTGCAATCCACTAAAAACCCTCACGAGACAAAACTCGTTCTCTAGAGGTAACCTAGAGGTTTAACGGCTTGTTGCACATGCTCAGTGCAATCGAGTGACCTGCGAAAGTGGTCTAATAATTGATTAAGATTAGTTTTGATATTTTGCTCGAGGGCGAACAAAAGATAAGTGTGGGGGTGTGATCGATCACATATATTGCATACATATTGTCATTTTCATGCTTGTTATCTAAATAAATCATATTAATAAGTCCTATTGTTCTTTATAAAATGCAGGCCCATTGCTAAAGGATATACCAGAGAAACGAGCCCGAAAGCCCATTTAATTCAGAATAAATTCGAAATCAGGGAATTAGGGCAAATCTTGGCATATCAGAGAGGTTGAAAACTGGTTGAAATGAATCCTCCTAAATCAAGCGATTGAAGCCAACAAATCAAAGATCGTTTCGTCAAATCAGTGAGATGAAACAACAAATCTAACAAGACAAAAGGAAGCACAAAGCCACGCCAACCATCCCTCCACCTGGTCGCGGATCCGCGGCTTGTTGGTGGAGATAAGGGGAGCGTTTGCTCCCCTTATCTCCTCACTCCCTTCCCTCTGAGGTTTACCCTATAAAAGCTAGGGTTTTATATTGAAAATTTAGCGAGGACTAGGATTAAATTTATTGTTCATTTTTAGGGTTTAGGAACATTGTTAGATAGCTTGGAGAAGTTGCATCTCCTCTTTATTTTTTTTTTTAGTTTAGACCAGAAAAGAGAGAAGAGTGGATTTGAGTGTGTAATTCGTCTTTGAAGTGACAATCAAAGGAGGTTCTACTTGCCATTCCAACTCAACTTGAATTCGGTATGTTTGTGTTCAATTGTCAATTTCTTATTTGTTTTCATTTCATAATGAGTAGCTAAATCGTTTTCTGGGGCTCACTAAATGATGTTTTCTACCTCTTCTCTCGATTTAATTTGATGGAAGAACTTGCTTGAATCATAATGCCTAAAGTTAATTTTATTCTTGAAAGCTCATGATGATGCTCTTCTTCTAAAACTTGGATTTTCAAGGCACAACTATTTGTAAATCATTTTTATTCATACTTGCCTCCTCGTGCTTGATGGTTTAACATTCTATTTTTAATATTATGTTAAAAAAGATCTAAGATTTGATCCGAAATCATCTCATTTGTTTTACTTGAACACTAAAAGAAATTAAGCTCTTTTGTCTATGATAAAAGTGATGGACTAAAATTATTCTTAAGATAAGTAGTGAAGTAAATAAATTTAGTGAGCCCAGATCTTCTCCTTCTTATATTTAAAACAACCAAACAATTTTCAAAGCTTTTTTTTAATCACCTTCTCCAAAGCCTTCTCTAAAGTTACAATTTCTCTTTTATTCATTTCCCTTCTCTCCATTCTTCTTTTCAACTAAAAAACGAGCACAATTCTTTGTTATTAAACGAAACACCGAAAAGCTTTCATCGCATTCCTCCTCGTGGACACGACCCGTTAGCCACAAGCTACACGGTAATTTCTTAACTCTTTGATTGTTCTTTCATTTTAGCAATCATCCCCTCTGGTCGTATTTACATCTCTCGGGATGTTATGTTTGACGAATC
The DNA here is from genome assembly GCA_038442645.1 of Agave tequilana. Taxonomy (NCBI): domain Eukaryota; kingdom Viridiplantae; phylum Streptophyta; class Magnoliopsida; order Asparagales; family Asparagaceae; genus Agave; species Agave tequilana. The sequence goes on along the minus strand of JAVJIF010005035.1, from coordinate 330,562 downwards.
TTCCTTTCCTTTCCATTCTCCTCAGCCCTCTCTCTTCCCCTACTCTCACGCCTTCACCACCGATCCCATCTCCATGCCTCTATTATCTTTCATTGTTCTAGTCCCCTCTTCTCCTGCGGGCCCCACCATTGACTCTTCTCCTCCTCCACTACCACCTCCATCACATACTTTTTCCACCACCTCCACTAGCTCCCGCCGATGAGTCCTCCTCGTCCTCATCCTCAGGCTCTCCCAGTCCCCCTCCTATCAGGATCCACCATATGGTCACCAGAACACAGGATAACACCAGAACACCAAAAGTCTGGCTAGCCACCCGGTATCCCATGCCTACCTGTCTCATGGCTGACTTGGCCACCACTCCTGTCGAACCCACATGTTTCACGCAAGTTTCTAAAGATCCCAAGTGGCGCCAGGCAATGAACACTGAGATGAATGCCTTGCTTAAGAATAAAACCTGGTCCCTTGTGCCATACCACCCTACCATGAATCTAGTTGGTTGTAAATGGGTTTTTAAGTTAAAACATAAATCTGATGGTTCTGTTGACAGGTATAAGACCCGCCTGGTGGCCAAGGGTTTTCATCAACAATCAGGATTAGACTATGGTGAGACATTCAGTCTGGTCATCAAACCGATCACTATCCGTACCGTGTTCAGTCTAGCCGTCTCCAAGGGATGGTCTATTCGACAGTTGGATGTGAATAATGCATTTTTGCAGGATTTTCTTACTGAGACGGTCTACATGGAACAACCTTCGGGGTTCATCAATCCCGCTCATCCCAATCATGCATGCAAGCTTCACCGCAGTATCTATGGCCTCAACAGGCTCCACGGGCCTGGTTTTCTCGCCTCAGCAGTTATCTAGTCACATTGGGCTTCGTGGGCTCCAAGTCTGACACATCTCTCTTCCTCTGACGGATCGGGACAGATTTTCTTCTGGTTCTTATCTATGTGGACGACATCATCATCACAGGTAATGACTCACGGGCTGTCTGTCACTCACTTATTCAAGAACTAGGCCGGGAGTTCTCATTAAAAGACCTCGGTCCACTGCACTATTTCTTGGGCGTGGAGTGTCATCGTACACCCTCAGGTCTATTTCTCTCTCAACAGAAGTACATCCGTGACTTGCTTCTCTGACTCAAGATGGATGGTGTCAAGCCTGTTAGCTCACCTATGGCCACTTCCTATAAGCTATCCAAGATTGTTGGCAAGTCTCTCTCTGACCCCTTTGTCTATCGAAGTACTGTTGGGGCTCTACAATACTTAAGATTTACCAGACCCGATATTGCCTTCTCGATGAACAAGGTCGCTCAGTTCATACAAGTTCCAACCGATGAGCACTGGAGCGCTGTAAAACGGATCCTCCGTTACCTCAAATCTACCATTCAACATGGCCTTTTTCTCTTGCGTCATTCTTCTGCACAGCTTACTGCTTACACCGATGCAGATTGGGCAGGGTCGATCGATGATCGAAAATCTACCAGTGGCTATTGTGTCTTTCTTGGTACAAATCTCATTTCTTGGAGCTCGAAGAAGCAGTGTACTGTGGCACGATCTAGCACTGAGGCAGAGTATAGAGGCGTGGCCAATGCTGCAGCAGAGGTCGTTTTGTTGCAGTCATTACTTCGTGAGATCGGAATTCCGCAATCTCCCCAATAGTTCTCTGTGACAACCTCGGTGCAACATATCTCTCGATCAATCCTATTCGTCACTCCCGCTCCAAACATGTTGAGATCGACATTCATTTTGTGAGGGACTATGTCGCCAATGGAGTCCTGGATGTTCGGTTTGTCAGCACTAAAGACCAACTAGCAAACATCCTTACTAAGCCTTTGAGCTCTTTAAGATTTTCTATGCTGAAGAACAAGCTCTCGGTTCTTTCGAACCCGCTTCGCTTACGGGGGGTGTTAGAGATATCAATGACAACACGTGATCCATGTGAAAGACACCCTTCATGAAATCAATCAGATCCTAAAATCTCTCCATGATTATAGGAACACATGAGACTCATGGGATTCATGCATCATGTGTTTCTCATTCTTTCTCTCAGTCAATATTTTCCTATTATTTCTCTCAGTCAATGTTTTCCTATTGTACCTCCTAAATTAGTGTAAACATGCGACCAATATGTGTATATAAATACAACCAAGAACCATAGCTAATTGTATCTGGTCTTTACACAAATAAGTCTTCTTCTTCTTATTGTTCATCTCTCTTCATCTTTCCGTGATATATATTGGTGCTCCGAAGTCATGAACTGCAATAATCCCAGTTACATTTAGCATACTTATAATAGCAGTAAGTCAAGACTTTCTAATAGTATCAAAGTCATGCCACAGGGAACAATTGTGATTTTAGAGTTCTGCAGCAAATAAGTTGGAGCCATATCCTATGGTAACATATATCACCAACAAATTGTGTACAAACAATAACTTGGAGTTTATTTATAATTAAATTACATATATCACCATCAATCAACTCTAATTTGCTAGAATTTTTATGCAAGAAGAGAACGAAATAATTTTCAAATGAACAATTGAATGAATACAGAAACAAAAAGTTAAACGGACATATAAGCTGCTTTAGATGACCTAGAAATTCCTTCCGTTCTATAGACATATTCAGATGTTTTGCTTTCATCAAAAATAGAGCATAGTCTTGTAATGTAAGAGCAATATTTGGATCTTAGAAGCTATATGTTTGTGTCGGTTTTCTAAAGACAATTCTTACTAGTTATTTTTACCAAATCATTCAAATACAATTTCTTCATCACTGTACAAGAAAATCATCCAAAATCTTGGGCAGCAAGAAACAACAGTTCCTAACAGTATCATTTTGAGCCAGCATGTGACACTGAATTCAATTTAATAGATTTATTCCCGCTGTTTTTTGCTCAAAAATAGTTCACAGAAAAGGAGGCACAAGATGTTTAGCTAGTTCTCAGAAAAGAAAAAAAATTACAATTAGAAGAAAACCACTTGAGAAACAAAATCAATGAATTATATTAGACAAACTGATTCCAGTGAACAAATTACTCGTCATCCAGCAAAACAAGTAGTTAAGCAGAAATTGCAGTAGTAATACATACACCATATTTTTCCTCAAGATGATGCATTGCTTGATCAAATTCTTGCATTCCACGATATCTTAGATAATCAGCATCTCCCTGATCACAATAACAAGTACGCAGTAAAGTTATGCTACAATGCCATTTAAACTAACAGCGGTAAGACAACAAGAATGTGCATGTGAAGTATACGTCCTCTCAATAATCCGTAAGAAAAGGGTTAACTGACATATATTCAAATCAATTCACTAATCAAACTATCAAAATTTACAAAGTGTACCTACCTTATCCTAAACAATTTTTTCGTCATATATTGACCAGACAACATTTATTTTCCACACAATCAATCAGAGTTACAAAGCTTACAAAGTCTACCTTATCCTATTTTTATCCTCGAGATATGTCACCAATCTTCTCAGCTTTGAGCTTATTTACAGTATTCATATCTAATTTTCATATTTTAGCAGGATGAGGGCATTAATTGGACGTGTAAGCTTCAAAGAGCATTTCCCTATCTTCAAATCTCTCTTTTGTTAAGATCTAGTCAGAAGCTGAGGATATTGAGCTCATGCAATTCAAGTGTGGTACCAAATCAAATTAACGTCAGAAGTAATAGCTTACAAGTATTCGACAGTGATACCCTCAATCAGAAGTCTTCATGCTGCTTGAAGGGAATGAAGGTGGTACAATTTTTTTAGTAGATGGATGTAAAAAGTAATATATGTTATGACTTGAACGCTGGTTACACCAATCATGAACATTCAGTTGATTGTGCAGGAAACCATTCCGCACTGGCACTATTGTTATGACCGATAAATTAATAAAATCAAAACACATACATTATGAAACCATGGTCTATCTGTCCCATAAAATTGAGGTAACCTTCTCCCCCCTAGTCCCATTGTTATTAGTCTGATCATTTTGTGTAAAGCAATCCCATGATCTATCCGAGGAGTTGATGGTCTATCTGTAGGAAGAGAGAGAGGAAGAAGTCGAGGAAGTCGACGTTCAGATCCAGAAATCAGCAGCAGCAGAAATAGCAGCACGGTTGACCGTCCGGTCGATCGTATCAAGGAAACAGTAGCTTCAGCAGGCGCACGGTCGACCGGCCCGGTCGACCGTCGGCAGAAGCAGCAGAACGGTCGACCGTCGTGCACGAACGTGCACAGCAGACATGCACAGGAGTAGCGGTCGACCGGTCCGGTCGACTGCAGAAGGAGAGCGGTCGACCGGACAAGTGCCTAACTCTCGGTTAAGCACGGTCGACCGGCCCGGTCGACCGATGCATATGGTCGGTCGACCGTCCGGTCGACCGACAGTTGGGTCAGATTGTTTCGGGAAAGTGCTGATTTGAAGCCTATTTAAGGGCTGATTGGATTTCTAGGGTTTGTGTGGAATTGTAGAGAAAAGAGGCAGCTCTCTCTTCATTTCCATTACTGTAAACTTTATTGATTCACAAAAAATCAATAGAAACTCTCTCTTTCTTGCCCCGAGGACGTAGGCAACAAGGCCGAACCTCGTTAAATCTGATTTTGTGCTTTTCTCTGGGATTGTGAGTTAGTTGCTGTTGGTTGTATTATTTTTTGTGCATCTAAGATCTACGGTTTCCTCTTTGTGGTTGTTGTCGGCGCACAACAAGTGATATCAGAGCATCCTAGGTTCTTCGTGGGATTTCTGGTGATTCGGAGGGCATCGGGTGCTGATTTAGTGGAGATCGTGTGTCGATCTCAGAACAGCGCAAGGAGTACTTAAGGAATTATTGGTGGAGTAAATCTAAACAGAAACTCATTCTAGGATTTCGTGAGGAGGTAAAAAATCTGATTTTTATCACAGTTGTGTATCTATCTCCATTTGGTTTCAGCATAAATAGAGGATCCAGTTAAATGAATGGCAGAAGAAAGTATATCAGTGAGGACCATGAATTCTCATCCGAGGATTGATGTGGTGAAGTTTAACGGCACTAACAATTTTGGGATGTGGAGATGCGAGGTGATAGATGCCCTAAATGCATCGAACCTCGAGGATACTCTACTTCTGGAGAATAAGCGAAGCACAACCACTAAAAAAGAGTGGGAGAAGATGAACCGATCTGCGTGTGTCTTGATTAGATCATGTCTAACACAAGACATCAAATATCTTGTGTTACACGAGACATCTGTGAAGCAGTTGTGGGAGATCCTTGAAAGGAAATATCTGACCAAGAGTATAGAATCGCGATTGTAGCTGAAGAGTAAGATCTACGGATTTCAGATGAAGAAGGGATGCTCCATGAATGAACATCTAAATCGCTACACGAAGCTTCTTACGGATTTGGTCAATGTGGATGTCAAGATAGATAAGGAAGACAAGGCAGTAATCCTCTTGAACTCTCTCCCTGCGGAAGAGTATGAGACATTCACATTAACCTTCATAAATGGTAGACAGACTCTGGACTATCATGAAGTGTCGTCTGCTTTGGCAAATTATGAGACGAGGAGAAAGGAGAGACAGCCTTCTCAGTCAAGCTCATCAGCAGAGGCACTAGCAGTAAGAGGCGGGGGTTCATCTAGGAAGGGCATAGATGAAAGAGGGAGATCGAAGTCCAGGCCGGGCTACAGGGATCTGAAGAACCAGTGTGCCTTTTGCAGATAACTAGGGCACTGGAAAATGGACTGTCCGAAGTTCAAAGGGAAGAAGAAGGAGTCTAAGACTGAGGCAAACCTTGCAAAGGTGGTCCGTACTCAGAGCAGTACTTCACAGGCAGGTGGATCAGAGTCTGATTCGTCGGTTTTCTCATTCTCAGTTACTACTCCCATCGTTGGCTACTCAGGAGAAAATGAGTGGATTTTAGATACTGGTACTACATACCATATGTGCCCTAATCGGGATTGGTTTTCTAGCTTTGAGAAGCTGGAAGGGTGTTCAGTCGTTATGGACGATGATCATCCATGTATCGTGGAGGATGTAGGTACAATCCAAATCAAGATGTTTGATGGGATGGTAAGGGAACTGAAGGAAGTGAGGTATGTACCTCAATTGAAGAGAAACCTAATCTCTGTTGGTGCTTTGGAAGTATTGGGTCTAATGATATCTGTTCGAGATGGTGTTCTCAGGATGATCAAAGGCTCGATGGTGGTGATGAAGGGCGTCCGGCGAGACAATCTCTACTACTTGAAGGGTAGTACGATTACAGATCAGGTGGAGACTTCTAACTCTTCAGATGATGGTTGCATGGAGGTCTGGCAGGAGAAGGTCGGACATGGAGATGAAAGGTCTTTGCAAGTTCCTGCAAAGAAGGAATCATTGGAAGGTGCTGCTACCTGCAAGTTGGAAGGTGAATACAGCGTTCTGGACAAGAAGAAGGTGAAATTCAACACCAGTACTCACCACATAGAATGTCTTCTTGATTGTGTTCATGTGAGTGTTTAGGGACCTACTAAGACGGCATCTCTTGGAGGTCACAGGTACTGACAAAGGAGTGAAGCCCTAAATATGTTGGTGAAGTGGATTGGTAGGAAAAATGGAGAAGCAGATTGGTAGGAAGATCAAAGAGCTGCAGATTGGTAATGTTGAAAGAGACATGAACCAATTCCTACGATTTGGCCAGAACACTGGTATTGCTACTCACTTCATAACAGGTATACAAGGGATGGCTAAGAAAGTAAACCGTTCCTTGCTGGAGAACGTTCGGTGGTTATTGTCTAATGCATGATTAGACAAATCATTTTGGGCTGAGGCGATTGTGTATGCTAGCCATTTCATGAATAGATCGACTGCCATAGGAGGTAAAGCTCCATTAGAAATTTAGTCTGGGAAAGCTGCTCAAGATCATGGTTTGCTGCGGGAGTTTGAAAGTCCGACCTACTTCAGTAACAAGAATGGCAAAGTGAATCCGCGAGCAAAGAAGTTTGTGTTTTTGGGTGTCAAAAGGAATAGCTACAGGTTGTGGGACCCCGAAAACAAGAAGATCGTGTTGAGTAGGCAGGTCACATTTGGAGAGACTTCAGTGTTGAAGTCCACTGTCTCTCAGTAGGTGGAGAGGATGGAGACCAAGGAAGTATTGCAGCGGGTGGAGGTTGATGCTACTCCACCATCTCCAGTTGGTTCGGCATTAGAGAAAGCTTCACCGGATGTGACACCGGGTGGAGATCATGTAACCAAGGTTGATGCTGAACAGGTTGAAGACATTGCTGAGGATGTCGAGTTGTTTGCAGCTATTGGAACCAAGGTAAAACCACGCTTGTGGGTTAAGAAGCATGAATCTCAAGCTTGTGATCGCGACAAGCTCAAGTTGAAGGCCGTTGTTCTCCATGATGGTCGTGAGGAGGTTCATATGATTCAGTTAGATAGGTTCACTGCTGCAGATCCAGGTACAAGTGCTTGAGCTTGATGAAGCTCATTTGAATGAACTACGGTTGGCTTGATCCTTTAGGCAAGGTACGTAGGCAGCCGTAAAGGCGTAGCCATTTGTGATGCAACCCGTATGAAGCTATTTTGGGTTCTCGAGAAGCTGTTTGGAACTTCACGTAGACGTGAAGTATTGTGGCCAGTTGGACTTCACGTAAAGGTGAGGTGTTGTGATCTCGATAAACAAGTTGATCTTCTGGTGAGAAGATGTTGAGCTTATATAAGGAGTGGTGTGCATCCAGTTGAAGCCGATGATCGTGTTTGGTGTGCTCTACGCAGACTTGGTTGGACCGTCAGCTGAAGACAGGTAGACTAGATAGAGCTAGTCAGTTGGGGAGTCAGTGTTGGCTCATGGTGAGGTCTTCGTGAGGTCGTGAAGTTGCGGAGTAGGAGCCACGTTTGGTGATCGGCATGTATGGAAGTTCTGCTAAGGTGAAGTGTAGGGAAGGCATGTGCGGTGCATTCCAGTGGATAGCTGAGCTACAGATTCCAAGCCGAGATCGTGTGTCGATTTCGCGGAGATCGTGTGTCGATTTCGTCTGGTGCACACAAGCCGAGATCGTGTGTCGATTTCGCCGAGGTCTTGTGTCGATTTCGCCAGGTGATAGACTGGGGTATGTTGGAGATCGGCTCAGATTTGAAAAAATCTTCACCGAGGTGGAGAATTGTAAGAAGAGAGAGAGGAAGAAGTCGAGGAAGTCGACGTTCAGATCCAGAAATCAGCAGCAGCAGAAACAGCAGCACGGTCGACCGTATCAAGGAAACAGTAGCTTCAGCAGGCGCACGGTCGACTGCCCGGTCGACCGTCGGCAGAAGCAGCAGAACGGCGTCGAACAATGTCGCCCATTTGCCAATTCTCATCTGGTAACTTGTACAAAACAACGGGAAACTACACTGTAATGCATCGGTGATCATTATGAGTCCAATAGCCACAAGAACATTGAAATACAAATTAATCAAGTTAATAATAGAAACAATTTTCAAATTTGTGCTGACAAAATGGCAATGGTTTTATATCTTTACTATGTAATACAGAGTATCTAACTCAAATATGTCCTTGCTGCCATAACTAGTGGTGTCAACTCTTCAACACATCTCTTATAGCTATGAGGTGGAGATTTTTCCATCGCGAATGATCGGACAGTTGATCCTCACCACAAGCGACGAAAGAGTTGAGTGGAGATTACACGTGTGATAGAAAATAATACACAACACAGACTAGACACATGATTTTTTATGCGAAAACCCAAATCAGGAAAAACCGCAAGGAGCAGAAAAATTCACTATAATCTGTAGGTTATAAGAATTACATGAAAATACACCTAGAGGGGGGTGAATAGGTGTAAGGCTAATCTAATGATAAATGACGCGAAATTAAAAACAAATTGCAACACACTTAGTGTAATCAAAAAGTGTAGCCGAATTCCCGGTGAAGGGCTATGGACAAACTCCTCTAAATTTCTCTAAATAAGAGTTGAGGTGCTATTTGAGGCTCTCTTGGTTCAACACAAGTATGAGCACATACAAACAATACTAAGCATATAAGTATGATATGAATAATATGAAATAATGCAAGGTATAAGAGAGAGAGTTAAGAGATAGTGGATCAAACGCAAACACCAAGATATATTTCAAGCTTCGAGCCACTACTTTACGTCCCCGCCTTCACACAGAAGGATTTCCACTAAAGCGTCCACACAGGACTTCCCACACAAGGAATCTCCACTGAGGATTTGAGTAAATACAACTAGGAGTACACAACTCTCTCTCCAACAAACACAACCTCTACACAAAAGACAAGACATTAAGCGACACAAAATCAACCTCTCAATGGAGGGATAGGGCACTAAGCCAAACAACAATCACCTCTGACTAGAGGGATAGGCACAAAGCCAAACAACGACAATCACCTCTACACTTAGAGGGATAGGCACTCAGTCAACACTCCAACCACAATCACCTCTACACTTAGAGGGATAAGGCACTTAGCCAAACAACAATCTCAATCACCTCTATACTTAAAGGGATAGGCACTAAGCTAACACTCCAACTACAATCACCTTTACACTTAGAGGGATAAAACACTTAGCCAAATAACAACCTTAATCACCTCTACACTTAGAGGGATACCAACATAACCTTCACAATCACCTCTACACAAGAGGGATAACAACAAATATAAGGAAGGTTACAACTCTTGGTGATCTCAAAGACCACAAACTAATTTTCTCACAAAACAAATATCCTAATACATAGAATAGATAGATAGCTCAAGTGTGAGAAAACAAAGTGTTTGGAACAAATAAAAATACTTAGGAAAATCTCCAAATAGTTATTGAAATCAAGATCAAAACCATTTCCCAAAAGACTCTCTTTTCTTTAAATTTTCCAACACTTTAAAACAAATAAAAATAAAACTTTGTAGCCCAAAAACTCTTTGAAATCTTTCTGTAAAAACACTGAGAAAGATAGGAAATTTAGCTCTCAAAAATCATATGTAAATAACCCAAGAGATGAATATTTATAGTCTCTCAAAAATTATAACCATTGCAGTCTGAGAATGCTTAGATTGTCCCTCCGGTCGACTAGTCAACGGTCACTTTTCTGACCGTTAAGCCTACGATCGACCGCCCGGTTGATCGGGCCAAAACCATCAGTCGACCGCCCGGTCGACCGGCCAGTACCCGAGAGTAGGGTGCTTTCGGTCGGTCGACTGCGCGGTCGACCGGCCTTCATGGCTGACATCGGTCGACCATTCTGGTCGACGGACCACTGGTCCAGTCGACCGCTAGTGCAGTCTGGCTGGGATTTAGGGTATTGAAAACTTGTCTTTTTAATTTCAATTAAATCCCATAAAATCATATAAATTTCACAAAAATAAGTTCTTATATAATCTTTTAATACCAAATATGTGTGACCAAAAATCAACACATATTACAAACTATTTGAACCATTTTTGTGATATTGAAATTAAGCTTAACAAAAAAAACATATTTTCTAAAACTTGAATTTTTGAAATGGAAAACCGTTTTCTCCAAAACTTGTATAAATACAAAAACATGATATTAAAATAATTTTGAAGCATATTGTATATGGATAGAATCCAATATACACATAAGACATATATATCTATGTTTTTGACAAGAAATTCAAAATCGATTAAACCGAAAACCAAAACTAATAAATTTTAAACTTGTGTGTATGTGAACTTAAGCATATCAATACTATCTATCTTTACACAAGATCTAAACAAACTAAACTAAATACAAACCAAAGTCTCCTTGTCTCCAAGCCGACTCGATCCAAACGCGATCCAACGAGCTTGACTCCAACCAAGTGCTGGATGCGATCTTGACGCGTGAGCTCTTGAATTAATATGTGAAAGCTCCAAAACTCCTTTATTGAAGCTAAATACCTACTAATATTTTGGTCAATCACTGAAACTATTTAAACACAAGATTATTAGTAAACTATAACTACATGAGTTAATCATCAACAAAACTAGAGTGATAGACCTCTGGGCCAACAATCTCCCTCTTTTTGATGATGACAAAACTCGTGGAGTTATATATGCATGGATTAAAGTTAAGCTTCATAGAAACTCCCTCTTAACTCATGCATAGCAATAAAAATAAAGATATTCAATGAAATACATAAATCAAACAACACATATATGCATAAATGAGGAAATAAATATAAATAAACTTTTCAAATATTTCTCCTCTTCTTGCATAAATACGTCTCCCCTTTTTGCATAAACAAAAACATATATGCATTAAAAATGAAAATAAACATCCATATATAAAACTCTCAAAATTCTTCTCCCCCTTTTGTATGAAATAAGGAAATGAAATAAACATGTTGGCCCAAAGGCCCATCACTCTAGTTTTGATGATGATTAACTCATGTAGTTATAGTACTAATGATCTTTTATTTAATTGTTGGGTCAAATTTGACTTCTTGGGTCAAATTGTCGTTTTCGTCATCTGAGATGCACGAATATTATTCCGGCGAAGAAGTCGACTTCGGCGATGAACCCGCTCTTCCTAATACCAACAAATTCTCGTATATATCAGAGGAAGAGATGCAGGGGTACGTCCCTGCGATGGTTCCATGGACAGGAGAGATTACCACCGCTGAGGGAATTTCTTTTATTCTCCTAATTGTTTCTCCATCAGGTTGGGAAAATTTATTAACATTTCCTTTGAATTTCTTCTACAGGGGTGGCTACCGGTAGCGAAGCCGCAACTTCTTCTCACATTTAGGAGATGATCTAGGAGCTGGCCCAATAAGAGGGTCTTGAAGTTCTCGCTACCGGGATGCCTCATAAGGGTGTAACCACCGAGATCGGGAAACCCTCATCCCCAAGTGGCTTGTTTAAAGATTTGCCATCTTCAGAACCTCGGCTTGGTAAGGGAACAAAGATGTGTTGTGTACTCTCTTTTTCATCATTATCACTGACATTAATATTATGGTTGCAGAGAGTACCAATGTAGCTCAAGTAGAGGATCCCATGACGAGCATTGGCGCAGAGGATAGCGCAGTTCAAACTTTGGCTGGTGAATCAAGTGCTATGGACTTTGTTGCTGCCTTCGTTGCTGTGGAGGCTACCACAACAACCATTCCGGAGGTGTTGTCCACGATCTCAATGTCAAAAAAGCCTGCTGCTGGCCTTATCCCTGCCCAAGTTGAGTTGGCTCCCGTCTTTATGGATACTACTCGTACTATCATAGAAAGGGGATCCAGAGTGCACCAGCAGGGTTATCTCTAGCCACTGACATCATGGAAGAATTAGCGCATCAAATGGTGCAATGATTTTTCGCCTCTTGAAGTCTTGCATTGAGTTGGTCCTTTCCGATGGAAGTTCCTTGGAGTTTGCTTGAATGGTTCTTGAGAATCAGATCAAGAACATTCGTCACACTAGAGGCCTTGAGCAAGTAAAGCGTATCTGACGCTAGTTGAATAGCTGGGGATATGTTTGAGGGAACTAAAGACCCTAGAAAAGGATAGCTCGAGGGATGAGACTCGGTTGACACCAGGTAAGCTCCTCTCCGTGCAAGAACACGAGCGAAAAGAGATAGAGGAGCAGATGGCTGAAGAGGCTCGTCATCTCCACAACTTTCAAGCCGACTACCAAAGGTTGGTTGACGATTCGAAGGAATCTGAGATCGTCACCAAAAGTATAGAGCAAGTCATTGCCACTACTCGGGCAACTATTGCTAAGGCGCAAGCTTTGGTTCAAGTTAACAAGCAGAAGCTTGTTGTCGCCAGACAAAGGCTGGAAGAGCTGGAGGCTGCCAAGAAACAGGTCCAAGAAAATCTTGTTGTCCATTCCTCCAGGTTGGAGTCTCTTCAGACACAGCTGGCTACGAAAAGATTCTTATCAGAGGAAGAGTTGCGGGTTCAAGTTTGGGCAGAAGTCGAGAAGGCACGCCAGCAGGAGATGCAGCGCCTCCGGGAATAGATCTATTCTTTGGCGGAGCAGGATTATTAGCCTTCTTCCCCTTTTGTATTTTTTTCATTTTTCATAACACTTTATTTGTCAAATAAGGGAGTATTTGTATTACTTTTATTATTTTTTAATCAAATAATAAAAGTTATCAAATTTTTGTCTCGTCTTTATTCTTTCTTTGCCTTTGAGAATCAGACGGACTCTTTGTTGCTTGGATGAACTCAGCTTTCATAGTCGCAACCTTTGACCATTGTGAAAACTCAGTCCTTAGTCATTTTTGTTGAGATGTGGTCATGAATGATTGAAAATAATCTAAGGCTGCATTGAGTTTGTGATTGGGATGCGACTCTCATTTGTAAACGCAGCTCTGATTTATTGAGAGGACGCGGCTCTGAATTGTTGAGAGCAGCGCAAACCTGCGTTCTTCAATTTGATAAAGGGGACACGACCTTCAGGTTTGTGAAAGGACGCGGACTTCAAGACGCGACTCTGAATTATTGAAGAGCGCGGTCCTCGATCGCTGAGAGGACGCGGCTTTGGATCATTGAGAGGACGCGGCTCTAGATCGCTGAGAGGACGTAACTCTGGATCACTGGGAGGACGCGGCTCTGGCTTCTTCAATTTGATAAAGGGAACGCGGACTTCAGGGCACAATCTTTAAGTCTTGTGAAAGGACGCGGACTTCAGGACGTGATGGGGAGATTCTTTCTCCTCGTTTTAAATTAACCGCAATGTACGGTCCTTTGATGTAACACTTGAGGATCGATCCATAGGGACAAGTGGTTCTTATGGTTTCAACACTTCTACGCAAATTGATCAAAAATTTTGTGGTAGTTTAAACTAAATTGTCTATCTAAAAAAAAATCAAGCACCTAGGATCGAATCCCCTAAACTAGTATCGAGTAGTCAATCTCGGTCTCGATACTGGTCTGTAATCAATCACTAAATCACTATTCCTAAAAGGCAAATTAAGTTTAAACACTAGATCTAAGCATAGGGTATTGTCCAATTACATGATCCTTCAAAGGTAAATAAGATTGACAACTTAAATTAAATGTGAAAAAGAGCAGAAACCCTAAGCATGGATCATTAACCCTAGACGCATAGCCTGTCTAATATCTAGTTGTTACAAAAATAATTCCCTAAAAATGGTAGATCAATCGATGTGTACAACCCTAAATAAGAGATCTAATGGAAGCTACAAGATATTCTAACCTAAGTTCATCTCCCCTAGATGAAAGAGGAATTTCAGTTAAGCACGATTAAATTATTAATAAAATAATCTACTAAATAAAAATTGAATAATTAATGCTACAATTAAATAACCAAAATAATTAAATTAATTAACTATCTAATCAATTAAGCTAAAAAAATAAAAAAAAAAAACAAATTACCTGAATGTTACTTGTCCAAAGTCATATGCGCATGATCTCCTTTTGTTTACTTGTTGTGCACAAGATTCGAGGCAATGAAATGCAGTAAAAATTCAAAAGCACAAAGAAAATTTTTATAAAAAAATCGCCGAATTATCCAGGCCAAAATCGACCAAAAAAACGAAAAAAACCCGCCTCCTTCATGAAACCTAGGGTTCTAAGATTTATAACATTTATACATGATATCCTCACTCCATTTTTACAAAGCCACTTCTCCTAATAATTTTCCCTTTCAACTCATATAATGAATAATTGGAGTGACAATAACAAAGAAGAAATTAATTCTGTATAAAATATCTGTAAAATTATCTTTAGCTTCTTGGATTTTTCAAACTTGCATTTCAGTCCAGTCTAGAAGCAGAAGTAGACTTTCTTTGATAATTTTGAGTCAACAAATGGCTGAATTAGAAGTTATCAACAGAAAAGTTGTAACTCTTTAAATTCTCTTTCTGTAGACATCTTGAATGACCTCTTTTGAAGTTTCGTAGCAAAAGTTATGATCAAAACACTGCAACATACTTGGAAAGTAATTTTTAATCTTTTGCAAATTGTGTGATTTAATTGCTGAAAGTAATCGGGTTCCTCTTTGGCTTTTTCTTAACTGTTTACTGTAAAATTCAATCAAATATACTCGAGTAGAATTATTTAAGTACAAATAATAGATGAATAAGAGTATGAAAATATAGTAAAATTGTACTCATCAAATACCCCCACACCTATCTTTTGCTAGTCCTCGAGCAAAACTAATAAAAAGAAAAACTAAAAAATAAACAAATAGAAAATTTATCCTATCTCACTTTCGTAGGAATCACGATTACACTTAGCATGTGCAACAAGCTGTTAAACCCCTAAGTTACCCCTAGAGGACGAGTTTTGTCTCATGAGGGTTTTCAGTGGATTACACCTACAAAATCCATAAAAGAATAAGATTAAGAAACAATAAAAATAAAATAAGGATAACCGAAAATCAAGAAAAGAAAAAAATCATTTTTTTTCAAGTTAACTAGCTAGTAAGATCATCAATTTCCATGGGTTTCATTTTCAAATAAAACCTCAATTCAAGATATCATATTGGTTATAAAATAAAGTCTCAAATCTAAAACTTTACACCACTTGTCCTAAGTTTCTGATCCTATGTACCCCATGATCGTGATGCAGTTCTCAAGCTTGGAAATATTGACTCCAATTTTCATACTTATTTTTTTTGTGATAATATTTTTTTACACTTTTTAACTATCTTTCGCTTAGATACCGAGGCTTCCTGAGGCCAAAACGCCTATCTAATTGATAATTAAAATTATTATTTTTTATGGTGTCTTATCCTATTAGGCTTTCTCAGCTACCCACGTAGCGAGTTTTAGGCCAATGCTCCCAAACCAGATGGTCTTAGGACAATAAGTGTAAAAATACTCCTACGGACTTAATTACTCAAGCAACTGAAGCCACAAGATAAGACTTATTAATAATATTTTACTATATAATAAATCTTTTTTCTAGTTGTAATCAATATCCCAAGCCTATGAACTTAATAGTGTAAGTGCTATTGGGTACATAATCACTTAGACTAAGTTTAGATGGTTTATCCGTTCTAGATTTTAATCTTTATTTTAAGATTTTATGGTTCTCTCATCTTGATTTCACCTTTAAAATCCACTCATGGATACTTATGCTTGGCGTAGTGCTTGAACCTACCATGTTTGCAGTGATTTCGGGGTACTCCGTGTCAGAGAAGGTTCCCCTTCTGTGGGAACGACGCCTTTTGGCTGATCGGGAGGTTAAGGCTAATCATTTGAATACCAACCACTTGCTTACATGTGAGCTGCAGTGACATTCAGAAAGCATTGCTGTGATGATCCGTTCACAGAAATAAGATTGAGCGATCTGATTAGCACTCCTTTTCTTTGTCAAATAATTCCTTATATCCGTCGGAGGGGGATCAAAGAGATTAGCCTCAGATTTTCGAGGGCTTTTCAGCTTCTGAGATCCATCCTTGCATTGCAACTCTAAAACGCGGAGCTCACGTTCTATAAAACGGACGCGGCTCTCGCATTTTGCTTTGAAACGTGGGTCTTATGTCTCTGCCGAGAAGAGACGCGGACCTCACATTGCTGATTGTTGCAGCTGGCTAGTGACACTTGAGAAACGTGGACCTTCTTAGTCCCGCGTTCTATTGTAGGGACGCGGGTCTCATGTCTCTAAGAAGAGGCACGGACCTCACGCTGCTGAACGTCGCGTTTGAGAGGAGAAGTCTAAAAAATGCAAGCATTTTGGGCTTCGCGTTTTGGTCTCCATATTCGGACCTCGTGCGTCTGATGTAACTCAGAAGAGACGCGGGCTTGAGCCTCGTGTTCTGCATCTACTGGACAGATAGTTGTTCCAACTTCTTGCGTCTGTACTTGACGTGCGCGTCGCCTCTGTCGACGTTCGGTGTTCCGGTTACGCCATACGGGTTGTTGGGAACCCCTGGTAACCTGGAGCTGAGGAAGAGGACGGGCGTGAGCGGGCTGACCGTAAATAACATTGACCTCGCGGGTCTCGTGAGAGACGTTAACGCGGGCCTTACGTGTGGTACGTCCAGCCATGATGCTCTCTGAACAAATCACGTTCGGAGAAGCCTCCGAAGAGACCCGGAGCGGATCTCCGAAGAGACCTTACGGTACTGCCGCGCCCTTGGGCTTTTAGAGCCGAAAGAGAGGAACTCTTCATACTTTGCCTGATCGAATTCCACGATAAGCGATTTGACCATGCTTCCCATGCAGGTGACGTCACCTTGCGCCATGACTTACTCATCAGTAGAGAAAGTAGTCCCCAGCGGAGTCGCCATCTCTTGTTTTGTCCGGGAAAAATGTTGAGGATCGTAATAAAGTTTCCTTGAATCAATGAAAGATTACAACAATCTCAAACAATTCCGGATACAAGAGAGAGAAGATGTTCAACCTTAAATCTTCTCTTTGTTTAATGCTGGGTTCTTGATGTAGCGGTTGAAAGTGAATCTTGTTTTTCGTTGACCGAGTGAACGTCACAATCTTCTGGAAATCTTCTCTTTAGACTGTGGACGAAGTAGCACAGCTCATACCCAATAAAATCTCAAAGAGACTTGAGGCAAGATCAAACTTGTACTCAGTGTAGGCTGTCTAAAAATCACTAAAAGACAAGCCATTAAAAAGCAGAATTCTAAGTTCTAGACGCAAGGCTAATTTTGGTCGCGTCTCAGCAGCATCAAGGCGCGAGGCTCGACAGCCGCGTCTCAGCAGCACCAAGGCGCGAGGATCGAAACCCGCGTCTCAGCCAACACTGCAGCATCAAGGCGCAAGGCTCGACAGCCGCGTCTCAGCAGCACCAAGGCGCGAGGATCGAAACCCGCGTCTAAGCCAACACTGCAGCACCAAGGCGCGATGGTCGAAACCCGCGTCTCAGCAGCACCAAGGCGCGAGGGTCGAAACCCGCGTCTCAGCCACACCAAGGCGCGTAGGTCGAAACCCGCGTCTCAACAGCTCCAAGGCGCGTGGGTTGACACCTGCGTCTCAGTTGTAACCGTCCCGGTTTCGGGGCCAATCACGACCCACATAACGGGAAAAGTTAGCCCCCATTATGGAGCCAATCTCTTGAGGCATCCCAGTAATTGGAGTCTCAACTCTCTCCTGTTGGGCCAGCTCCTGTATCATCTCCTCGATCTGGGAGGAAGCAGCGGCCTCGCTAACCACGACCAGCCCTGCGATAAGAAGCCAAATGAAAAAGAAAATGTCAAAATCCTTTTCCTAGTTAAAAGGATGAGTTAGGCGAAAAGAGCACCTTCAGCAGCTTCAGCAGGAATAACTGCCGCTGGTGGTGACGCCGTCACCGGCTCACACCCATATATTTCCTCCTCCGAGATGTGTGAGAATTTACTCGGATCAGGAGGAGCGGGTTCATCGCCAAAGTCGACCACATCGCCTGAATCATACCCTTCTTCTTCGGATGAAGAAGACGACAGTTTAACGCAAGAAGCCTCGGCAACCGGGACCTTGCTACCAAATACCCCAGTGGTAAGGCTGGGGTCAACTACCCGAGGACTGGGGATTAATACATTAGGGGACCCGGGCTATTGTGCCTCATCCCTCCTCTCATCGACAGAGGAAGACCCGGGCTGAATTAAGACCCCTGGAATCTCAACATCACCTCCGCTCATTATGTCGACTTCAAGCTGCTCAGCCTCGCCAGCGGCGGTGGGTTTGTCAGCGAACTCCCCTTCCTCTAAAATCCTGGGGCCCCTGCTGCGCAACCCATGGGTACGGACTAAGGGTGCGTCATCCTCATCTCCCTCTTCTTCCCTCTGTTCCTCAACACCAGAAGGGATGTCCTCGGACGGAGAAACTGCGGCCGCCAAGTCTCTCCGGACTTTCTTTGGGGTAGGCTCAATAGTGGAAGTAGAGCCTTGAGGACGCTTACGCACCGCCAGTCGACCCTTTGCTGCTCGCGGCTCCTCCCTCGACACCCTTCTGATCTCCTTCAGAGCCTTCTGATACTCCTCGACGCCTCGTGAGCGTTTTTTGGACCCCAACTTTGCTTCGTAAAATGCATTGATACTCTCGATGCATGAGTACTCCGGAGCGAAGTCAGGCTTTTGGTTGGCTTGGAAGTACCAGGTACAAAAGTTAAGGCTTGTACAGCCTTTCGGCTCTTTGG
This sequence comes from Agave tequilana, assembly GCA_038442645.1. NCBI lineage: Eukaryota > Viridiplantae > Streptophyta > Magnoliopsida > Asparagales > Asparagaceae > Agave > Agave tequilana. The sequence continues at coordinate 311,558 of JAVJIF010005035.1, read as the reverse complement.
GAGGCAGACGAAAAAGTGCTTCCGTCCCTCCGGCCACACTATAATACCAAGCCCGAGCACCTTCAAACAAGTTCCCACTGAAGGCGAGTCGAGCATTGGGGTTACCGACATACAATTGATCATAGCCGAATTGTCGGGCGAAGCGATTCGGCATGTACGGCTCGATTGTGCACGAATTCCCTTGTCGAAAAAGCACATACCCAGGCCGAATATTGACCAGCCACCAGAAAACTCCCGATGACAGCCTCGTGAAGTTATCTAGGCCCACGAAGTCAGCAAATTTATCCCCGAAAGATGCACCAGTAATCTCGGGGAAGCAGCGATTGAGCTGGTAGTTCGAAGCAGTTAGAATGCACTTCCGAATGAAATACATATAAGTATTACACCAGCTTGAACCCTCCAATCGCTGTACGAAAGGGGTAAACCCCTCACACCAAGACATCGGCGTCATCAGGGAGGGACAGTGCATAACGTACCAAGCCATTAGGTACGTGTAGGGAAGCTCAACCTGAGGGTTAGGACGCTTTGCCGTCGGCCTCCCCTCTGAGTCAACAATCGCCTTACCCTGGGAGTCGACAGCCTTCTCTACTTTGCATAGATTCTGAGTTAAGGCCCGCAACCCGCTTTGAATACCGGCCGCCATGGCCGGGAGGAGGGCTATGGGCCTACCATAAGCCAGGAGCACCACCGGGTACACTACGTCGGCAACAATCACTTCATGTGGCAGTGTCGGCACCACACAGCACTTCAACCACAACATTAAGAAGCCCGCCAATAGTGCTCGATTGGAGATAGGGGTCCGGGCTTGATGATGGAAACTTTCGAAAACCGTGTCAGGTTCGAAAGTATCCTCGTTCGACTCCGTGGTGTAGGAGTCTACAGAAGCCTTGATCCTATCGGCAATCTCCTCGTCGGAGCTGGGAGCCAGTCGGGTCACTGGATGGTCTTTTTGATTGACACCATTAAATAAGTAGCTTGCCCAAGACAGCTGCTTGACTCCCCTCGTCCTCCAAGAGGTTATCTGGCCGCAAATGTGGAAGTGACATAACACCTCCCAATAAGTCTCGTACACTCGAGGAGACACAAAAGGTGAAGCTCTTCAGTGGTCGGGACGTATTCCTCATAGGAAGAGTCCCCCATTACCAACCCTGAGACTTCGTACAACTCGTGCAGGGCAAGACCCATCTCTCCGACCGGAGTGAAGAATGTCCCCGTCAGAGGATTGTAACGCTCCAGGATCCCAAAGAAGTTTTGAGAACTTGGCGGAATACCATACTGCACGGCCCTGACCGCCTGGTACAATTTCACATGCTCCAACAGGCCTCCAAGATCGGCAAGGACGAAGCTCACCATCTTACCCCACCAATACTTCTCAGTGGAATGGATCCACCCGGGCGAACGGAAGTCGACCGAAAAATCACCCCCCACTTTCATGAATGCGTTGAGGAAGGTGGTGCCGAGTTTAGGAGTTTCTCCTACTGGGTGATCGGTCCTGAACAGCCTGGGAAACAGGTCGATAGCCTCCTTATCATGACCAGCATGATATACCTTCTTGGAGCCTAAGTTGCCGAGAGTAACCTCAGGGACGGGTCGGGAAAGCTCCCATGTCATTTTTCGAGGGACGGACATGTGCTGGAGATAAGATAGTGGGTACATCCTCTCCATGTTCGGAAGAAATAACCTTCTATCCCCTATCTGACGGAGCCATTTATAATCTTCGTCATGCAAAGAATAGCCGCCCTCGATAATGTGGTCTCCAAAGAAGAAAGCAGGCTTCTCCATCGGAGCGCGAGCATTCGTTGTGAATGCCGCATCAGTCATAAGCTCCCGAAAGGTTACCGCGTCAACGTTGGAGAGCCTCTCCCTTCGCTCCTTCGACTTGTCGGCAGTCACAGGAGCAGTCCTTTACAGCACAAAGGTTAAATCACGGTCAGCACCACCTATGTGCCCGAAGTGGCGCCTCTTGGAGAGTGGGCTAGAAGAGTGTCACACTGCAGAAGAAAACGACACTTGATCAGAAATCTAATCAGAAATCTAAACGAAAACGTTAAGTGTCTATAATTCAGACGCAGAAGAGATACTGGACGCAGAAATTGTCAAAATCCGCGTCCAGACCTGAGGATCCGCGTCCAGACCTGAGGACCGTGAGGCCAGCAGGGAGTCTGCGTTTTCAAAATCCAAGACTTATGAAAAATCTCTAAGTACTTGGACTCGGTGCAAGATTCATAAAAACCAGCGTCTGATGTCACAGAGCGCAAGAATCAAGTCTGCATCCGGATCTTTCACAATAAGAAACATTCTAAGTGATGACTCCGGAACACAAGGCTTACTGGCGCCCTATGTTCAACAAACAAGTACATCCTCAAGCGGATAAAAGCGATAGGGTCATCAAACCCGCGCCTTGTTTGTTAACTCAAAGACCGCGTCTGAGAACCAAACACGGTTTCGAATCCACGTTGACGGTTCTCCTTCAAAGAAGGTATTTTTAGGGTTATAAGAACTCCATAAACCCCTCTAATGGCGAAGATCAAGCCTGATGGCGTTATACCTGAGATAGGGGCTTCCTGCATGGAGGAACCGCCCCTTTGGGCCTCAGTGACGACCGCCTTCGACGATGAAGCAGTTTACTTGGCCTTGGGTGCCATTGCGAATTAAGAATCTAATGCTAGACGGAAGAGAAGAGAACAAAGGAAATCCTTTTTCTCAAAACCCTAGCAGATACACCTGAAGACGAAAGAGAGACTAATGGTGACTCTCTCGATGACTGTTGCCATTTATAGGCACAGTGATTCGCAAAAATACGCGGCGCTTGGCTCGATTGACTCGGCATTGAATCATCTTTTGACGTGGGGACAGCGCATTTAATGCAGCGTGAAGTTCGCACGCCAAAAAGAAGGTGTCCCGTCGGCTCCACAGGACACGTGGCAGTGCACTCATGGCATGGCACGGATTCGCACCCAACAGCCGCACCTCTTCAATGGACGCATCCCTTCAGCACGGCCATAGTTGCGTCCAGAAAGTCGCGTCTTTACTCAAAAATGATGCGTCTCTCTGAAAGTTCGCATCCTTCCAATCCGGCCTAGCATCGCGTCTGCCTTGTGGAATATCAGTCGCGTCTTTAAAGCAGTACTATCCCTGCGTCTCAAAAAAAGCTGGCATTCAGTCCTTGCTTCTGCAAATCAGTTCAACAGTATACTGGCACAAGCAGACGACCGTCCACTCCTGACTTTAAAGTGCACCCACGACAGACTTAAAGCAATCGGGGAGGTTTAGACTGTGTATCTAGACACTCAACACGATCAACTTTGATGGCTTCAAAGAGTTCCACAGTACACTCACGAAGACCATACCCCAGACAAGATCAAACCCAGAGCATTGACAGTCCAGTCATAAGGGTGAGCTCAGCTAGAGTCCAAAGTATTTCGAAATCCGTCCCACTTAACTGCGGAATGTCGAAAACTTTGGAGGGGGTTCTATAGGCTGTCTAAAAATCACTAAAAGACAAGCCATTAAAAAGTAGAATTCCAAGTTCTAGATGCAAGGCTAATTTTGGTCGCGTCTCAGCAGCATCAAGGCGCGAGGCTCGACAGCCGCGTCTCAGCAGCACCAAGGCGCGAGGATCGAAACCCGCGTCTCAGCCAACACTGCAGCATCAAGGCGCAAGGCTCGACAGCCGCGTCTCAGCAGCACCAAGGCGCGAGGATCGAAACTCGCGTCTCAACCAACACTGCAGCACCAAGGCGCGAGGGTCGAAACCCGCATCTCAGCAGCACCAAGGCGCGAGGGTCGAAACCCGCGTCTCAGCCACACCAAGGCGCGTAGGTCAAAACCCGCGTCTCAACAGCTCCAAGGCGCGTGGGTTGACACCTGCGTCTCAGTTGTAACCGTCCCGGTTTCGGGGCCAATCACGGCCCACATAACGGGAAAAGTTAGCCCCCATTATGGAGTGTTTTTAGGAGGCACGTACGCCCCTGAAATCCCTATAAATAGCCTCGTCGCTATGAAGAAGGGGTCGGATTTTCGGTCGGATGATTTCTGGGAGAAAAGAGCTCTGAGAGAAGAGAGAGAGAGAGAGTTCAACCCTTCAAAGAACTTGTTGTGTTCAAGTTACTCTTTGCCTATCTTCTCTTTGAGAGTTTTAGTAGACAGAGCTGAGTTACTCCATCTACCATCCGAAGAGGAGATCCCTGGAAGGTCTCGACGGTCACCCGGTCAACAGAGAACAAGATTCACTCTCTACCGCCACTTGAAGAACCCAGCCTTAAACAAAGGGAGGATTTAAGACTCAACATCCTCCCTCCCTTGTAATCGGAAGACCGATCTGTTGTAATCTTCTATCCAATCAAAAGAATTTTACAATCGAATCCTCCTTTTCTGACGCATACACTCAGCGAGTTATTAGAAGAGTTGAATTCTTAAGTATTTCTCAGCTGGAAGCCCTGATCAACATTCTCCAAATCGACCCCTCTTCAATAGCAAACTGAGCTATTTATAGGGATTTCAGGGGCAAAACCATCCCCTAAAAATCCTCCATAATGGGGGTTAACTCCCTCATTACGTGGGTAGTAATTGACCTAGTAATGAGGGCAGTTATAACCGAGACGCAGAGCTTCTCTGTAGTCAGAACGAGGGCTTTGAGCCTCGCATTTTGGATGCCGACTCCGAACCTTGCTAGACGTGGGCTTCGAACTCTGCCAGATGTGGGCTTAATGCTCTGCGTCTTAAGGTTGCAGTGATGTTGAGACATGGGCTTCAAACCTTGCCAGACGCGGGCCTCATGCTCTATGTCTTAAGGTTGCAGTGATGTCGAGACGCGGGCTTCGAACGTCGCGTCTTGGTGCTGCAATGATGCAAGGACGTGGACAAAGAGTCGCGTCTTGATTATTACAGTGCAGCTAGGACGCGGGCTTCGATCCTTGCTTCTTGGTATTGCACTGATGTTGAGACACGGCTTCATGCTCTGTATCTTGGCATTACACAAGTGGCTATAATTAGCCTCTCGTCTGAAATATAGACTCCGTTCTTTGATGACTTGGCTTTGGTGATTTTTAGACAGTCTACAGTCGCATTCTAATACAAGCAGAACATAGGTCTCGCGTTTAAAGTTAGAAACGCGGGCTTTAGACAGGAAGAACACGGGCCTCATGTTTTAGAGCAGGTAGAACGTGGATCTCGCGTTTGATGTGGACCTCGCGTTGTTGAAGAACGCAGGACTCACGTTCGGGAACAAAAGCACAGTCCTCGCGTTGTTTGAAAGAACGCGGGTATGAACCATGCGTTCTGAATATGCAGAACAGATTGCCTCTGCAGAATTTTCAATCGTTGTCAAAGAGCACGATGCCTTCGTTGATGTTCAACATTCATATTAAGCCACAAGAGTTGTCGAGAACCCTCAGCAACCTGGAATTGCAAACTTCAGAGAGGAGAGTGATAGCGGGATTGATCTTCACCATCGTTGTGATTGTGTACTGACACATTAGCCCCGCGGGTCTCCTAAGAGACGTTGATGCGGGCTGCGTGGGTTGAATGAGAGGTTTTCAGAACCTCGTTAGCAGTGGCATTGCTCGTGCTGTAAGCAAAAGTGCGGGCCACTCTAGAAGAAATCTCTGAATAAATTCAAGAGCGAGTCTCATAAGAGACTTTGTGGTACTGCCATAATATTTTGGGGCTGGCGGAGCCTAAGGAAAGGAATTCCTCGAACTTGGTCGAATTCAACGACGAGAGATTCCACCTTTTCCCAAGAAGTTGAACGTCAGCTTGCGCCACGGCCTTCTCGATCAGCAGAGAATGAAGTTCCCAGTGGAGTCACCATCTTTTATTTGTCGAAAAATAGCGCGAAGTAAAGTTTCTTTGAGTGGAGGAAAATTTGCAATGGAATGATTCTAATTACAAAAGTGGAAAAAATAATTGGTTCTCTTTTTTCTTTAAAGCTGGGTTCTTGATGCGGCGATGGAGAGTGATTCTTGTTCTCCATTGACCAGCTAAACGAACAAGTTTCTCTTTGGAATGCTCTCACAAAAGTAACCAGAGAGGGCTTCTGTTTTTAACACATTGAGTGTTTAGAGCCCATGATTTCTCTCTCTTGGACTTTTTCTAAGAAGTAAGAGGAAAGTAAGAAACTTTTAGCTTGAGAATTCTCAGCTCTCAATCTTTTAAAGTCTCTTTTTCTTCTCTAGCCTCCAAAAGTCTTCCTCTCCTTCATAACTCTTTAGTCTATTTGTAGGGAGTTAGGAGGGTATAATTGTCCTATATAATTCCTCCATAAAAGGGATAAACTCTCCCATTTCATAGGGAGTTAATTGACCCAGTAATGAGGGTAATTTATAACAGAAACACAGGTCTCATAGTGGACGCGGACCTCGTGTTGTTTGTTGTAGACGCGAACGTCTCAGTCAGAACACGGGGTTGCTCAGACCCGCGCTTAAAGTGGGACGTGGAGTTACTCAGATCTGCGTTTGAAGTCTGCGTTTCCTTTTGGATCCGCGTTTTAGTTGAAACGTGACTTTCGCGTTGAAATGAGTTTCGCGTCTGATGACTTGTCCTTAGTGATTTTTAGACAGCCAACAGTTGTAAGCTGGCATACTGGCCCTGCAGGTCTCCTAAGAGACGTTGACGCGGGCCGTGTGGGCTACATAAGAGGTTTTCAAAACGTCACTGGACACGGCGCTATGGGCAATAATGCATGCCACTTTTGAAGAAGTCTCCGAAGAGACTTGAGAGCGGGTCCCTGCAGAGACTCTGCGGTAGTGCCGCATTGGTTTTGGACTATCGGAGCCCAAAAAAAGAAATTCTTCAGATTTCTCTCGGTCGAATTTGATTCGACCATTGATGCCATGAACTTGACATCAGCTTGCGCTACGGTGTTTTCGTCAGTCGAGAAATAAGTCCTCGACGGAGTCACCATCTTTTGTTCGATTGAAAAAATGCAAAGAAAAATTCTTATTGATTTCAAAGAAAATTACAACGGATCAAAATCTGATTACAAAAGAGGGGAGGATATTTGAATCGATCCTTTGTTTAAGACTTGGTTCTTCGTGTGACAATGGAGAGTAAATCTTTTTCTCCGTTGACTAGCTAAACGACAAGCTTCTCTTGGATCGTTTTAGGGATGTAAGATCACTCCACTTGGACACAGCAAGTTTGGAGTTCTCTTTTGAAGAAGAAAACTTCTTTCTTTCTCTCTCTCTTTCTTCTCTTGAACATCAAAAGATTCTCTCCTTCACCAAAAAAGCCCCTTTCAATAGCTTCCATGGCAATTTATAGAGGTATTCATGGGTAGAATTGTCCCCTAGAATCCCTTCATAGGGGGATTCATAGGGATTAACTCTTCACTTTACGTGGATGGTAATTAACCCAATGATGAGGCAATTACAACAGAAATACGTGAAATCACCTAGAGGGGGGTGAATAGGTGATAATGCTTATCTAGAGAACTTAATGCGGAATTTGAAAACTAATTGCAATTAACAACAGATGCACACTCAAACAAGCCAAGCAAATAATTATGAATGAACAATATGAATTGATGCAAGGCACAATATAGAGAGAGAGTAAGAGCCAAGGGATCAAGTGCAAATAACAAGATATGTTTCGAGGTTCGAGCACCCAGCACTACATCCCCGCCTTCATCCAGAAGGATTTCGAATCCACTAGCTTGTCCACAAAGGACTCCCACAAAGGGAACCTCCATCGAGGATTTGGGGCAATACAATCACAAGGAGTACCCAACTCCTCTCCTTACAAAAACAACCTCCTCCTTGAGGCACAACACCAAGCCAACAAACAATCACCTCACAACTTGAGGGATTAGCACAAAGCTTACACAAGGATCACTTCACTCCTTGAGGGATACAACCCAATAGCATAACCTCCTCAACACAATAAGGGAAAGGCACAAAGCCAAGCTAAGATAGGGTTTACAACTTGGTGATCAAAAGACCACAGACAATCTCTTTTCCCACACAAAGATCCTATAGAATAAGATAGTAGATGTAGCTCAAGTGTGGAGAAAACCAAAGGAATGGAAATCAAAAACTCAAAGAAAATCCTTGGGAAAAACTAGAAACCAAGATAAAGAAGTTGAATCAAACACTTTTCCCAAAAACCCTTTTCTTTGATTTTCCAAACCCTAGCCAAAATACCAAATAGATTGTTCAATTTAAAGCCCAAAAAATTCTTTTGATTACTGTAAAAACACTGGAGAGTATGAAAATATTAGCACAAAAATTCTTGAGGAAAACCTCTTTCCAATGGGGTATTTATAGCCCATTTACAAAACTAGCCGTTGGCAGCAGATTCTGTCAAAAATGAACTACCGGTCGACCGGTCGGTCGACCGGCCAACGGTCACTTTTTGACCGCTGGCAACTACCGGTCGATCGCCCGGCCGACCAGACCCAGATACAGAGAGCAATGGCTCTCTTCTTGGTCGACTGCTCGGTCGACCGGGAGCAACCCGAAAGCAACCTGCTCTCAGTCGGTCGACCGTGCGGTCGACCGGCTTATGGGTAAGCCAGCGTGCACGTATCCGTGCACGTCGGTCGACCGCTACGGTCGACCGACTACTTGGTACGGTCGACCGTCCGGTCGACCGACCTAGCCTGGCAACAGCAGTTCTGGTCAGAAAAACATGTAATTTTTAATCCTAAAAATTCTCATAAATCTCCTAAAATACACAAAAATAGTTTTATCATTTTACATAGATATACAAACTTGTGTTAAAAATTTCAACACAAATTTCAAACATTTTGAACTATTTTTGTGTTATAGAAATTTTGCTAAAAAAATATCAAGTGTATATCTCATATAACCTATCCTCCCAATCATGTTCAAGTTTAAAATGATTTTCACTATAAAGCATACATGAGCATGATCTCCCATCCAACCGCCGTTTGAAGGTAGGGGTTTTCAAAAATAGGTTTGAAAATATAGTATGTTTGAAAATCTCTACCATAAGAAGAATACGAACTAGTTAAATGGGAAATCTTGTTAACTAGTACGAAATCCTTCAAGCAAGGAATAAAACATAAATATTTTTCATGAAACACATGTAAATCACATGGCACTAAACACTCAAATTTCATAAAACATGTATCATACTCATGAAAATAAAATCATGAGAAAACTAATAAAGTGAGTGAAAAAGTGTTATGTGACACATATCAACATGAAAATATTCAATTAAACTCAATTGAAATTCATTAAACATGAAAATCATGAGAAACTAAATTTTCATTTGAAAACAAATCATACTTCAAGGCATATGTATGTTTGACAAAACGATAAGTATACATACATATCCCTAAACACAATTGAGTCCATAATAAAGATTTGCATGAAAAGCAAATGACTCAAGGGGTATACATGTATATCTTAAGGTTTGGCAAAGTAGACATATACATGAAGTGAAAACACATTATCATAAAACACATCCAAAATGGGGAATATAAGTTAGAATGCATGAATCATCAAAACTAGACTATACTAGCACATCTAATGGGTACAAATAAGCATTCAAGCATAAACATATAATAATTTACTTGTGTCCCATTCTATGTACAAGTATATACCTAGTCTTAATGAAAACTAACATTAAACATATATTCAAATCATGAAGCACAAAACAAGACATAAATCAACATGATAAATATAAATAAGATCATGATGTAAATCCACATGCTATTAGAGCTATGATATACATAATAGCTAAACAATGGTGGAACACTACATATGGGTCCATATAAGCATGGGTGATCTCAAAAGCTAAGCATGCATGTCAATGGTCTAATAGTCATGGCATTTGACATACTAATCAAAACATGAAGCATCAAAACATCATAAATACACATATGATCATCATGTACATGCACATGCATTAGATCTAGGACATACATATTAGTTTAAAAACAAAGTGAGAACACAAAGATAAGTCCATTTTAAACATGGGTGTCTCAAATAACTAACATGTATAACACTAATCTAATTATCATAGTATACACATAATAATCAATAAACCAAGACATGCTATGAAATGATGAACATAAAAAGCATACAAATGTAAACGGGAGTTAGAGATTGATACCAAAACCGATGAGGGCACCTCTCTAGTTCTCCAAACCAATGGTGGTCCTCCTCCACCAAACTTCCCTTGAAAGTGATGCATCCAAATTTGTTTTCTTTTAAGCACGGAACGCATCCACTCCAAGGCACCGCTACTCTCACGTGATGCGACAACCCACACCTATGTCAAATACATGAGGGGTGGTCTTTGGTACTCATTTTCTTTTGGGTCCATAGGGGTTAGTATCTTTCCTAACCCAAACAAAATTATTTGCTAAATTTTCAACATGTATTCGATCATATCAAAATCTAGCAAGGTGGCCCTTACGACCACAATGTGTACAAGTATACACATGAGCATACATGTGATGGTGGTGACCGTGGGAAGCATGTGTATGCCGTGATGGGTGTACATGCAAAGATGGACCTTGTTTCTTACGAACCAAGGTTTTCAAGCGTGTATTGATTTAAAGTACATTGGCTCAAAGTGGAGCCCAAACAATCAACACTTTTCTTCAAAACATTTATATCATTTTCAATACTAGAAGATAAAGTAGAGCATGCAAAAAATGTGCTAGAAGAAGAAGCTACACTAGCATGACAAACATGAGAATTTAAATCATTTTGCAAAGATTTATTTTTATTTAAAACCAAATCTAGTTCTTTTGTAATGAAATCAATTTCATTTTTCATAGTAAGGTTATCTTTTAAAACACAATCTAATTTTGAAGATAAAAACTCATTGTTTTTCAAAACATCATCACAATCCTTTTTGCTTTTCAAAAACTCATTTTCCTTTAGAGCAAGTTCTAGTTGAGATTTAAGTGAGTCACGTTCACTTGCAATCTCTTCCTTCTCTTGCAAAATCAATTCAAAATTTGAACACAAATCCTTTAATTCTTCTTTTAGTTCAAAATTGTTCCTTTGCAACAAATCATGTTTTCCAAAAAAATTTCAAGCTTTTGAGCAAGTTCGATATTTAAAGTTTGAACTTCTAAACATCCATAGCAATATGAACTAGAACACTCATCTAGTTGAGATTCTGAGTGTACCTCAAGGGAGTCCTTCCCTTGGACCATAAGGCAATGCTCGTCGGACTTGTCTCTCCTAGATCTTCTCAACTTGTTGATAATCCTTGGTAGCTCGGGAGAAGTCAATATGCTCCAAACTACAAAAGCCGAATCATAATGAGCAAACACATGTAAAAGATCTTCATTAAGAGATGCTCTAAGTGTTTTAAGTGCAAGTTTATTGGCCTTATTATGCTTGCTATCATTGGGGTAGGATTCCTTAGTAATGACTTGGTAAACTTTTAGATCTAAGGCTTTCAAATGACTACTCATCTTGGCCTTCCAAAAATCATGTCTAGAAAAATCAAACATAGGAGGGCTATCCATGAGTGCAAACTAAATGTGTGCAAATGAAAAATGCAAATGAAGATTAGCAAACCAAGATCTCACTCCTAGGTGGTTAAACCTAATTATCAGGAGTGTAGGCTCTGATACCAATTGAAACCACCTAGAGGGGGGTGAATAGGTGATAATGCTAATCTAGAGAACTTAATGCGGAATTTGAAAACTAATTGCAATTAACAAGAGATGCACACTCAAACAAGCCAATCAAATAATTATGAATGAACAATATGAATTGATGCAAGGCACAATATAGAGAGAGTAAGAGCCAAGGGATCAAGTGCAAACAACAAGATATGTTTCGAGGTTCGAGCACCCAGCTCTACATCCCCGCCTTCATCCAGAAGGATTTTGAATCCACTAGCTTGTCCACAAAGGACTCCCACAAAGGGAACCTCCACCGAGGATTTGGGGCAATACAATCACAAGGAGTACCCAACTCCTCTCCTTACAAACACAACCTCCTCCTTGAGGCACAATACTAAGCCAACAAACAATCACCTTGAGGGATTAGCACAAAGTTTACACAAGGATCACCTCACACCTTGAGGGATACAACCCAATAGCATAACCTCCTCAACACAATGAGGGAAAGGCACAAAGCCAAGCTAAGATAGGGTTTACAACTTGGTGATCAAAAGACCATAGACAATCTCTTTTCCCACACAAAGATCCTATAGAATAAGATAGTAGATGTAGCTCAAGTGTGGAGAAAACCAAAGGAATGAAAATCAAAAACTCAAAGAAAATCCTTGGGAAAAACTAGAAATCAAGATAAAGAAGTTGAATCAAACACTTTTCTCAAAAACCCTTTTCTTTGATTTTCCAAACCCTAGCAAAAACACCAAATAGATTGTTCAATTTAAAGCCCAAAAACTTCTTTTGATTGCTGTAAAAACACCGGAGAGTATGAAAATATTAGCATAAAAATTCTTGAGGAAAACCTCTTTCCATTGAGGTATTTATAGCCCATTTACAAAACTAGCCGTTGGCAGCAGATTCTGCCAAAAATGAACTACCGGTCGACCGGCCAACGGTCACTTTTACCGCTGGCAGCTACCGGTCGACCGCCCGGTCGACCGGACCCAGATACAGAGAGCAATGGCTCTCTTCTCGGTCGACCGCTCGGTCGACCGGGAGCAACCCGAGAGCAACCTGCTCTCAGTCGGTCGACCGTGCGGTCGACCGGCTTATGGGTAAGCCAGCGTGCACGTATCCATGCACGTCGGTCGACAGCTACTTGGTACAGTCGACCGACCTAGCCTGGCAGCAGCAGTTCTGGTCAGAAAAACATGTAATTTTTAATCCTAAAAATTCTCATAAATCTTCTAAAAATACACAAAAATAGTTTTATCATTTTACATAGATATACAAACTTGTGTTAAAAATTTCAACACAAATTTCAAATATTTTGAACCATTTTTGTGTTATAGAAATTTTGCTAAAAACCAAAAACCGTATTTTCTAAAACTTGGTTTTTGAATTGAAAATACATTTTGTCCAAAACTTATCCAAATACAAAAACATGATATTAAACAACATTTAGGCATGATGTATGTGGATATAATCCTATATACATGAAACATATATATATCCATGTTTTTGACTTTAATTTCAAAATATGTTTTGTTAAAAATACCAAAACATAAAACACATGAATAAGTAAGTCAAAACTAAGTTTGTCTAGGAAGTTAAGCATGCATGTATATAGAATGAATCTACTATACATAAAACCATTTAAACTTGTTTTGATCTATCTATTCATGAAACCAAGATCGGTTAAACCAAAAACAGAAAAACCGAAAACCAATATTCAAAACATGAAACGTGTGTGTTGTGAACTTGAGCATATCATACTATTCTAATCTTTACAACTGGATCTAAAACACAAACTAAACTAGGTACCGATGTCTTCTTGTAGAGCGCCGTCTCCAAGCTGACTCGATCCAAAACTCCAATACTCCGAGCTTGACTCCAACGAGTGCTATATATGATCTTGATGCTCAGGCTCTGGAAACAACATGTGAAAGCTTCCAAACCATCTTGTTGAAGCTAATCACCTACTAATATCTTGAATAAAGATCTGAAACTAAAATCACAAGATTATTATTACACATAACTACATGAGTTAATCATCATCAAAACTAGAGTGGAAGGCCTCTGGGCCAACAATACGACCCTTGCGGGTTCTGTTCTGGTGTTAGAATGCGAGGCTCGCAGGCTCGCATTTGAGTTAAGATGCAGACTTAAGTTAAGCTCCGCAAATGAGTTTGAACGCGGGCTTGGCAGGCTCACGCATGAGTTGAGATGCGGGCTTGGTTGAGCTCCGCATTTGAGTTGGAACGCTGGCAGACGCAGGCCCGTGTTTACCATTAGACATGAGGTTCGCGTTTGAGCTGAAAACGCAGCCTTCGCGTTTGAGTGAGGTTCGCATTTGAGGACTTATCTTCAGTGATTTTTAGATAGCTTACAATCATTCATGACATTACATGATTTTAAATATCAACAATTAATATTTCAAATACGTCTAACCGGACAAGAAAAATTAAATTTAAATGGAATTCAACATCTCAATTACAAGCCATCAAGTATTATGAACTGGGTTTGCAATTCCATAATTCTCAACTGAAGAGTTCCTAATAAAAGAATTTTGAACTGTAAGCAAACAAATGGCCAAATAGTCATACCTCTGAGAATTCACAAACCAAGTGGACAAAAAAGACATGAAACGTCCAGTCATTGTGATCATCATTAGGATTGTAACCATATATTTAATCAATATGTTCTCTAATATCATTTGTGTTCTAGTCACAAAAGTATAGTTTGAAATCTCCACAATTTTTCAAGAAAACAATGTAGATTGACAATTGACATAATAGAATATTAATACGATCCAAATCCAATACTGAAACACACAATCAAGAGATATAATAGAGATTTCACTAAAAAAAAATAAATATAACAGAGCTCAAATTCTTAAACAAAATGACGGGTGAAGTCAACCACAAAAAAGAGAAAAGACGAAGCTCCATGATAACTGTAAACTGTCTAAAAATCACTGAAGACAAGTTACCAAAAAGCAGAGTCCAAACTCTAGACGCAGAACTAATCATAGCTATCATTGCAGTACCAAGACGCGAGGGTCTAAACCCGCGTCTCAGCATCACTGCAGTACCAAGACGCGAGGGTCTAAACCCGCGTCTCAGCATCACTGCAGCAGCAAGGCGCGAGGGTCGAAACCCGCGTCTCAGCATCACTGCAGTACCAAGGCGCGAGGGTCGAAACCCGCGTCTCAGCATCACTGCAGCAGCAAGACGCGAGGGTCGAAACCCGCGTCTCAGCATCACTGCAGCAGCAAGACGCGAGGGTCGAAACCCGCGTCTCAGCATCACTGTAGCACCAAGGCGCGAGGGTCGAAACCCGCGTCTCAGTTATAACTGCCCTTGTTATGGGGTCAATCACTGCCCACATAAGGAGGAAGTTAACCCCCCATTATGGAGCGTTTTTAGGGGGCACGTTTGCCTCTGATACCTCTATAAGTAGCCTTGCTTGCTATTGAGAAGGGGTCAGTCGGTCGGTCGGTCGAGAAGATAATTCAGGGGAGAAGAATTTGACTTGTGAGCTTTCACAGAAAAGGAAAGAGAGTTCAACTCTTAAAATAACTTGCTGCGTACAAGCCAATCTTTGCATACAATCTCTTTGAGATTCCTGGTCAGTCAGGAGCTGTGTCACTCCATCGACCATCCAAAGAGAAGATCCCCAAGAGTTCTTGACGTTCACCCGGTCAACGGAAAACAAGATTCACTTTCCACCGCCACCTGAAGAACCCAGCATTAAACAAAGGGGAGATTCAAGTCTCAACATCTTCCCTCTCTTGTAATCGGAGTGTAAATCCATTGTAATCTTTCAATTGATTCAAGAAAATTTTACAAGGAACCCTATTCTCCTGCCCAACAAGAGATGGTGACTCCGCTGGGGACTACTTTCTCTACTGACGAGCAAGTGGTGGCGCAAGGTGACGTCATCTACATGGGAAAAACGGTCGAATCACTCGTCGTGAAATTTGACCAAGCAAAGTATGAAGAGTTCCTCTCTTCCGGCTTCAAGAGCCCAAAGGCCCAGGCCTACCGCAGGGTCTCTACGGGGATTTGCCCCGAAGTCCGCTCTGAGATTCTCTCAGACGCGGCTGCTGTAAAGGATGTCGTGGCTAATCACGTCATCCGTAACGCTCGCGTCAACGTCTCTTAGGAGACCCGCGTGGTTAACCTTCATGATGTCTAGCACCAGGTCGTCGGGTGTTCCCTTCAACCTCCACGACGTAACCGGAATGCTGAACGGCGGCAGAGAAGGCGTGCGCGTCAACTACAAGTTGAAACAACTGATTGTCCAACAGAGGTAGGACGCGAGGTCCAGACCAGCGTCTCGTCTGTACCACATCCGACACATGAAGTCCGCGTTTGGCAGCCCAAACGTGAGGTTCACCAGGCTGGCTCTTCTGAAACCCCACTCCCCAAACACCAACGCGAAGCTCGCGCACCTTGTTAAGCACAAGAAGCATGCGCCTCTAGGCACGGGACCCAGCAGCCCTGCGTTTCTCAAGCGTCTCTGTTCAGACGCAATAATCAGCAACACGAGAGCTGTGTCTCTTATCAGCAGAGACGCCAGACTCGCGTTTCGAAGCAGCGACGCAAGAACTGCGTCTCCAAACCTCGCAACTCAGCTGTGCGACGCCCTCAACATTGCGAGGCTAATCTCTTCGATCCCCCTCCCACGGATCTAAGGGATTATTTGACAACGAAAAGAAGTGTTAATCGAATCATTTTGTCATGTTGTTGCGAACAGCTTATCACAATGCTCTCTCAATGCCGTTGCAGTTCAGGTGCAAACCAGCAATCTGTAGTTAGACAGCTGACCCTGATTCCCCGATCAGCTAAAAGGAATCGTTCTCACAGGAGGAGGATTTTCTCTGATCCTGAATATCCTGAGCTCACTGCAAACATGACGAGCAGGAGTAGGGGAAAGCAACCTGCGGTCAGCTCCGATGATGAGTCTGACACAGAGCCGGAAAGAATGTACCGACACACTCGCACCTGGACTGGGGCAATCCCCCCGATTGACTACAATGCCCTGGCTCGGGTCGTTAAGGTAAATGACTCGCATTCCGCTATTGCAGAGTCACAGGCTTCAAACTCTTTTATAGAGAAAGAGGCCTTTATATATATGACAAGCACTCCTGAGGAGACAGCTAGGCGATTGGAACAGCAAGCCCAGGTCCAGAAGGAACAATTCGAGATGATTCGTGCTCAACAAGAATCTATCGACTCCCTCAAGCAGATGCTTGCACAGTTGCTTGAAGACAAGAGGAAATCAACCGACAAAGCCTCCTCTAAAAAGTCTAAAGGCAAACGAAAGGAGGGAGAAAGCTCATCTTCTGTACATATAGAGGAGAAAGAGCAGCCTACTTCTGGTTCGTCTAAATCCTCGTCGCAAGGAAAAGACGACCGAGACCAGGGAAGGGTTCATTCTAGAAGAATGAATCATTATTGGAGCAACGTCTTGAGGCCCTTACCAACCGAAAAGGCCTACAAGAAGCAGGAGTGGTTCAGCCATATCCGACTGAGTGAGACCTTGTTCCATACCCTCCCAAGTTCAAGGCTCCGACCCTCCAAGCTTTTGATGGGAAAGGTTCACCGAACCAACACATCTACTACTTTAAGTCTCAAACAGGGAATGTGGTAGATAACGATGCCATCCTGGCACGTTTGTTCATCGGCACCCTAAAAGGGCTTGCCTTTGAATGGTTCATGAAGCTCCCAGAAGGCTCCATTAAGAATTGGGGCGATTTGGTGAAGCTCTTCCTAACGCGCTTCTTTGAAGATGATTCAGAGGTCACCATGCCTACTCTTTTGGCCACCAAGCAGGGAAAGGGAGAATCTGTCAAATCATTCGTAGAAAGATTTCAGAATGTAGCACTCTGATGTCCAAGCGGTATGACCCAGGTCACCATGGTGGAAACATGCCGCCACAATCTACAAACTTCGATCCTCGCCCAAATAGGAGTTGCCAAAAGCCGCACCTGAAAACAATTGATCCAGCAAGGTGAACAGGCTGAAGAAATTGTCGCCCGAGTTAGGGCAGAAGAAAACAAACCCAGACCTGAGAGGTCGATAAGGCGTGCACTAGATACATCCCTCCAAGCGAAAAGGTAGGATAACTTGGCGACAGAGACCAAGCCTCCTGTCAAACCTCAACTGGTCAAGGGAAGTGGTTCTGCAATCCAACTACGCGCCAGCAAGCAGTATTCTTTCAAGGATGAGCATGTCGACTCGCTCTTCAAGTTACTTAATAAGAGCAACAGACTGAAGCTTCCTGAAGCTAGACGCCCTGAAGAAGTCGGTAAAACCAATAGTCCCAACTACTGCTTGTATCATAGGATGCTGGGACACCCCACCAAGAGCTGTTATGTCTTCAAGGACATCCTTCAGACTCTGATTGACGCAGAGATATTAAAACTCCGTCCAGAGTCATTTCTCCAGTTTGGAAGACAACCTCCAACACCCTCTGGAGTAGTCCCTGTCCCAAGAGGGGAGCTAAGGATGGTCAACATAGACCCTCACCAGCAGCAAGAGAAGGGCCTTGTACCTGTTCCCACACCTCGGGGAGAAGTCATGTGGGTTCATCCCGACCTTGTGGACGGCCAGCAATGGACCACGGTGACCAGCAGAAAGTCTAAAGGCAAAGCTAAAGCTTCATCCTGTAATGTGGTATGTGCCTCTTCCCGGGAAGCGGAGACTGATGTTCCCTCGCTGACTGATTTAGAAGAGGAAACAATAGCTCTGGCCACAGAACCCAACCAACTTGTGGCGGAAAACCATTCGGGTCAGTCATATTTGAAAAAATATGACGAAATGGTGGCAACTCCCCAAAACCCGCTACAGAGTCAGCCAAGCCCTCCACAAAATAACCCGTGGAGAGACAGAAAGAGCTTCGATTTTCTAAAGTTCTCTCGAAAGACATCGCAGAAGAATCCACAGCACCTTACCGCTTTGATGTCCTGACTCAATTGGCCAATATCCCGGCCCGAATTACTCTTTATGAGCTCCTCAGGCTATCGAAATCAACTAGAGAAGCTTTACAAGAGGCCCTAGCTAATGCTGAGGTTTTCATGACCCAAGTGCCGATTGGACCACAGGAGGAAGATGTAGAGGATTGCCTCCAAGCTTCCCCAAATGCTCCCTGCATTACCTTCACAGGAGAAGATATGCAGGTCAAAGGGAAACATGATCGACCCCTATACTTCACAGGGTATATTGGATCATCTGAGGTAAATCGCATTCAGGTAGATCCAGGGTCCGCACTGAGCATTATGCCTGGTCATGCAACATTTAGGGATTCCTACCCACCGATTGAGCGCCACCCAGACTACTATTTATAGGTTCAATGCCAATGGTACCCGTCCGATGGGGAAGATTAAGCTCAAATGCCAGATCGGGGACTTAAAGTCGGAAGTGACATGCTGCGTGATCGATGCCGACACTTCCTACAATTTGCTGCTGGGACGACTGTGAATTCATCGTAATTCTATCGTTCCCTCCACCCTCCACCAATTCATGAAATATACGACGGGAGTGGAAAGGTTCGAACATTGATTGCCGAAAGACATCCGTTCAAGGGAGTCGAGAATTATTTCACAGATTCCCTCCTGTACCAGGACTCTGTGGAAACAGATGAAATCTCGCAATCAGAGGAGTCAGACTCTGGTAATGAAGCCGACACCGAGCCGAAAAAAGAAAAGTGCATGTGGGAACTAGATCCACTTGTAACGAGCATTAATAAGCTCGATGTTGATAACACCGCTGATGATGTAGGCGGATGGTATATTAATGAAGAATTAGATTTGGCTTATTTCTATGTGTTCGCTTCTGATTCAGTGCCGTCAGACACTGGTACCGAAGTGGATGATGACCTCTGGTCGGCAATGGATGCTTTGACATCATTGCATGTACCAGTGAAGTCGTCCTTTGAAAAGTACCAAGATGCCGGTGATGCACAAGAATCAGTATTCGTGGTTCCAGCAAAATAGAAACGCCAAAAATCAATTCTTTTCGGGTGAATTAAGTCCGAACCAATGTCCCGTGAAGAATCAGAAAGCGAGAAGGAGCCCCTCAGTTTGGTCATTATGAGCCAAATGCACTCAGAATGATAGAAAGCATGGGGTATGATCTGACAAACGGTCCAGGGTTGAATTTCGGCAAAGGAAGGAGAACACTACTCCGATCTTTTATGCCAAAAGGGAAAACCCCTGATTATTATCATCAGACTCGCAGGGGGTTGGGCTATGTGTCAACCCTGATCCCATCGGTCTCTGACTCTGAAGAGTCATTAGGCCATGATTACTCATCGGGCACATCATCGTGGGAGTCAGATATTAGTGTCAGCAACATATTCGAAGAACTTTCAGTAAATATGATTTCAACAAGCCATCTGGAAGACGGAGATGAAGAAATGATCCAATCCGATACAAATCCTTGGATCAAGCATTTAAATGCTCTTTGGGATACTCGCTTTGAACAACGCAAGCCACCCACAGAAGATAAGGTTGTTCAGATCAGTCTAGGAGATGAGGCTAATCCTAAGCCCATCTTTATAAACGAAGGCTTGTCACCTTCTGAGAAAAAGGATCTAATATCTCTTGTAAAAGAATACATAGATGTCTTCGCTTGGAATTACGAGGACATGCCTAGGCTTGATCCTCGAGTAGTTATGCATCGCCTCAATATTAATACGGGCGTAAATCCTGTCAAACAACAACAGCGACGATTCCGTCCAGAAGTAATGGAGGCAATTCAATCAGAAGTCAGAAAGCTTATAGACTCTGACTTCATTAGGGAAGAATAACATCTTGATTGGATAGCCAACATTCCCCGTTGCTAAAAAAATAGAAAGATCCAGATCTGCATCGATTTTTGTGATCTAAACGAGGCCTGTCCTAAGGACGAATTCCCACTGCCAATCACAGATGTCATGATTGACAATACGTATGGATTCGAGCGAATGTCCTTCATGGATGGATTTTCAGGATATAATCAAATCAAAATGTATCCTGACGATGAAAAACATACCTCTTTTAGGACACCACTGGTGGTATACTGCTACACCGTCATGCCCTTCGGACTAAAGCATGCAGGGGCGACATATCAAAGGGCTATGAATGCCATTTTCCATGAACACATGCGCGAAACGGTGGAATGCTATGTTGATGACATCGTAGTAAAAAGCCGCGCAAAAAGTGATCATATAGCTGATTTAAAGGTTGTCTTGACATCATGCGGGCCCATCAATCGAAGATGAACCCCACCAAATCCTTCCTGGGGGTGACCAGTGGCAAATTCCTAGGATTTGTCGTAACCTCCACGGGAATTCATTTGGATCCGGAAAAGGTTCGCGCTATCCAGAAAATGCAACCTCCGAGAAACCTCAAGGAGCTCAGGGGATTGCAAGGACGATTGGCGTACATCCGAAGGTTCATCTCAAATCTCTCCGGAAAATGCCAACCCTTTACCAAATTAATGAAGAAGTGTGTTTCGTTCATTTGGGACAAAGCTTGCCAGCAAGCATTTAAGAAAATTAAACAGTACCTCACACAACCACCAGTCCTTGCAGCTCCGGTGTCCGGAAAACATTTCCTGATATACGTCCGAGCAATGGATCATTCTTTATGAGCTTTATTAGCTCAGAACGATGATCAAGGACGAGAGCAAGCGATTACTACTTGAGTAGAACAATGATCGGGGCCGAACACCGGTACAACCCGATCGAGAAGGAATGTCTGGCATTGGTGTTCGCTGTTCAGAAAATGCGACACTATTTGGTAGGCCAAACTATAAACGTCATATCAAAAGTCAACCCCTTGAGGTTACTCATGACAAAGCCTTCATCGTTAAACGGCCGACTGGAAAAATGGGCCATATTGCTATCCCAATATGAAATG
This sequence comes from Agave tequilana, assembly GCA_038442645.1. NCBI lineage: Eukaryota > Viridiplantae > Streptophyta > Magnoliopsida > Asparagales > Asparagaceae > Agave > Agave tequilana. Next base: position 290,097 of record JAVJIF010005035.1, on the reverse strand, counting down.
CACTTTTTACCACAAAAAGCCGTTAAAGGACAAGCGGTGACGGATTTCCTGGCTGAGCATCCAGATCCGATGGCAGCCAAACTTTACGAGGATCTCCCAGACGAGGTCGCTGAAGTCTGCCTCACCCAGATATCTTTTGAAAGACAAGTGTGGCAACTTTTCTTTGACGGTGCATCGAGAACAGGCCCAAAAGGACATATAGTAGCAGGAGTAGGGGTAGTACTCGTCTCCCCACAGAACTATGTGATTCCTCGAGCTGTTTCATTAACCGATCCCTGTTCCAACAATGTAGCGGAGTACAATGCCCTCTTGATTGGGATGCAACTCGCTGATGAGATTGGTGTTAAAAATCTCGAAGCATATGGTGACTCTAAACTTATCATCAACCAAGTTCGCGGGGAGTACGAAGTCAGACATGAAGATCTAGTACCCTATTACAACGCAACTGTCCACATGGCCGAGAGGTTTACAAACTTCTACATTGACCATGTACCACGCAAGCAAAATGCGCATGCAGATGCACTGGCGTCTCTTGCTGCCTCCTTGGCTCTTCCAGCTGGAGTAGTAGAGAGAATATTTGTCCACAGCCACGACCTGTATTGCCCGAGAATTGCTCCTGAGGATCACCAGAAGCCAACAGGAGATCGTCAAGTCAAAGAAGCTCTCGAGTTGTCAACCGGTCCGGAGCCTAGAGACTGGCGATTCCCTTACAATGATTATGTCTTGTACGGCATCCTGCCTGAGGACACCAAAGAAGCGGCCGCCATTAGAAGGAAAACTCCCAAATTCTACTATAATGCGATCACACGAACATTGTATCGTCGATCGCATGACGGGATCTTGCTTCGCTGCCTATCGCAAAAAGAGGCACAGGAGGTATTGAAAGAAGCCCATGACAGTATGTGTGGAGCTCACCAACCTGGCCCAAAACTTGGGGATCGACTCCAAAGGTTGGGATATTATTGGCCTAAGATGATCCCTGACGCCATCACTTATGCCAAAAGATGTCACGCCTGCCAAGTGCATGGTGATTTCATCCATCAAGCCCCAGGGTACCTTCACTCTACGACTTCTACCTGGCCATTTGAGATGTGGGGGATGGATGTAGTTGGCCCTATCAGCTCACCATCATCAAAAGGACATCGGTTTATTTTAGCCATAACCGACTACTTCTCCAAATGGGCTGAGGCCATTCCTTTGAAGGAGGTAAAGTCATCTGATGTGATCAAATTCGTTAAACATCATGTCATTTACCGTTTTGATATACCTCGACGAATCATCCATGACAATGGACCCCAGTTCATCAGTCAGGCTTTTCAGAGGTTCTGCGCTAAGTACAGAATCCAGAGTGTATCCTCAACAGCATACTATCCCGCCGCTAATGGTCTCGCAGAAGCTTTCAACAAAACCATCGGCAAACTTCTCAAGAAATTCGTCTCGAAAAGTCAGCGTGACTGGGACGACAAGCTAGGTAAATGCTTATGGGCCTATCGCACAATTGTTCGAACCCCAACTAAAGCTACACCATTTTCTTTGGTATATGGGTGTGAAGCCGTGCTTCCACTGGAAATCTAAATTCCATCTCTACGCGTCGCCTTGACAGCAGAAATGACAAAGGAGGAGAAGCATCGACTGCGACTCTAAGAATTGGAAGCCTTAGAGGGTAAACGTCTGCAGGCCCAAGAACAGATCGAGCTCTACCAAGCCCGGATTACCAGAGCCTTCAACAAGAAAGTTAAAGTGCGAACTTTCAAGAAAGGTGATCTCGTCTTAGCCGTCAGAAGACCAATGGTGATGACACATAAGACAAAAGGAAAATTCTAACCCAAATTGGAAGGACCATTTGTAGTAGAGTCAGTCTACTCAAATGGATCATATCGCCTCATAACTTCAAATGGCGATACACTCATGATGCCGATCAATGGCAGGTTCCTGAAGAAGTACTATCCTTAATAGTACTCTTCCGCTGATCAAGTTAAAAGTACACCTCTGAACAAAACTCCAGATCCAAGAAAAGTTTCTTTCCTTTATTAGGTCACATCACGGTAGATCGGTGACAAGCTAATCGGGCAATGACTGTACCATGATGCATGATGTAAATATTGATAAAGAAACGAAAGGCGAAACTTGGGTTTTAATATTTCTCTCTTCATTAATGTTCGATGTCTCCGACGGCTAAGGACAGAGGAAAATGTTGGCTTCTAAGCTCAACATAAGTTTTCGACAACTCACCATGCTGAGGGAAATAGCATGGCTAGCCCAATTCAAATGGTAGTTGGTAAAGGCACCTCAAATCCGTTGATAGCTGAGGTTTGCTAAAAATCCTAAGTGGGCTAGTTCCACTCTTTCCTCCAAAATCCCTTACCAATTCTCATACACAGAATGGTAGGTCTACAAAATACAATCATTGCTACGTTAACACTATACCTCTGGTGATGAAAATTTTTAATACTCCCTACCGAATACAAATCTTACTTGTCAACTCTATATGGAGTAGCAAGCCTTCAAATTTGTCAGGTTAACACTACACCTCTGACACTTTTAAAGTTTCACTTGTCATTCTCATCAGTAGAATGGCAGGTCCTCAAATTGCTCCCATCACGAGTCAATTTCTGTCAAGTTAACACCACACATCTGAAAAATTACTGTTAAGTTTAACATTGAAAATCACCTAGAGGGGGGGGTGAATAGGTGATTATGCTAATCTAAGGCCAATTTAAAAATTATGAAGCAAATGCAATGAGATGAATGAATGAATATGGCAATAGCAATCAAAAACACTAAGTAATAGCAATGGAAAGTAAACCAATCGCAAACACAAAGATATGTTATCGAGGTTCGAGCACCCAGCTCTACTCCCCGCCTTCCCCAGAAGGATTCTAGCTACTTTCACTATCACAAAGATCAATTACAAATGGAGTACCCAACTCCTACAATTTCAGCACAATACAATTTCTAAGTAATCAAAAGATCACAAACTCTCTCTTTCAAATATCTCTTCCCTTACAAAGGTCCTTAGAGAATATTGAGAAGGAATGAAGCTCTTGTGTAAGTGAAGAAAGAAAATCAAATTCAGAGAGTATATCAAGAACACTTCTGAAAATGAATGAGAAATATCAGCACAAAAACAAGAAACAAGCTCTTTTGAAATATCCCAAACTTTTGAATTTTCTCTTGAATAATTGTTGTTGTTAAGAAACTCTCCCCAAACACCCCTATTTATAGGAGAGGGCTAGGGTTTAGGGTTAGGAATTAATTACTGAAGATTAGGAAGTAATTAGTTCCAAATATACCCTCCAACGGATATTTAATTTCAAAAATCAAGTTAAAACAGATTAAAAATATGCCCGTTTTACTGTTCAACGGCCATATCGGTCGACTGGCCCGGTCGACCGATAGTTCAAAAATTTGACCGTTATGAACTATCGGTCGACTGGTACAGTCGACTGCTCCTGACTGAGACTCAAAACATGTACCGGTCGACTATCGGTAGATAGCCGGTCGACCGAAAAGATAAAAAGATAAACTATCGGTCGAAGGCCGGTAGACCACCGGTCGACTGGTAAGATACAGAGAGCAAACTAAAAACTTCGGTCGACTACCGGTAGCCTACCGGTCGACCGACAGACGTGCACACGGATACGTGCACTCTGCCAGATCTTCGGTCGACTGGTGGTATATTGCCGGTCGACCGGCTCAGGTCAAAAATTGAAATAGAAAGGGAATTTTGAGAGGAAAAATATTTTGATCAAAACTATTTTGAACAGGAAATCAGTATACAACATAAAAACAGATTTGTAGAAGGAAGAATTAGTGTTAAAGTATTTTTGTATATTTTATGAGGAATAAACTTGGAAATAGCATACGCGTGAAAACGTGTGTGTTGAGCTTCAAACCTACTCTCTATTCTTTAACATGCTATAAAGCTATAAAACAAAACCTAAGGACCTCTGAAGCAATCTTTGAGCCATCCAATGCCTTGCAAGTGCCTTCTCTTCTATGATCCTTCCTTGATGTGCAATTTGCCTTCATTGCTATATGGAACTTAGAAGTTTTTGCAAAAGCGAAGCGAATGAGCTCTAAACATGGTACAAAACCTGAAATGCATCTTGATCAAATCATTAGTACCAAATAGCACTTATTTGGTTTGTTATCATCAAAACACAAAACAATGGAGAGTGTAACCTCTTGGGCCAACAATCTCCCCCTTTTTGATGATGACAAAACAAATAGGCTATTTACAAAAATATGGGGAGGAGAAAACTCCCCCTCAAATTATGCTATATTTAAACATTATAAATATGCTCTAGATACCAATAATTGAAATGAAAAAAAAAAGAAATGATGCACCAATTATTGAAATCAACAATACAATACAAATGAAACTTTAAAACTTTGTACTTGATACCAAAAACACCAAAAATCAAAAATTTGCTCCTTGATACCAATTTAAACTTAAATCATAGAGATTCAAAAAAAAACACATAAAAACTCATAAATTCATATGGAACCAAGACCAAATGAACTTATTTTTGTACATGTAACTTATTCTCCCCCTTTTTGTCATACATCAAAAAGGGTTATGAAAAACATGTTTAATCAATAATACACATATTTAATTCTCCACAAATAAACGAAAATCTAGCAAAATCAAGTGGTTTTGTAAAAATATCGGCTAGTTGAAAATCGGTGGAAACATAATCAATATCAATATCACCTTTCTCAAAATGATCTCTAAGAAAGTGATATCTAATCTCAATGTGCTTGGTCTTACTATGTTGATTTGTATTTTTAGTTAAATGAATAGTACTAGTATTATCACAAAATATTTTAATATTTTTATAATGCAAATCATAATCAAGGAGAGTATGTTTCATCCAAAGGACTTGTGCACAATAAGTCCCCGCGGCAACATACTCCGCCTCGGCGGTTGATAGAGCTATGGAATTTTGCTTCCTAGAGGACCATGAAACAAGACAATTACCGAGAAATTGACATGTCCCACTAGTACTCTTTCTATCTACTCTACAACCCGCATAGTCGGCGTCCGAATAACTAATCATAGAAAAATCTATAGTTTTCGGATACCAAAGACCTAATCCAATCGTTCCCTTAACATATCGAATAATGCGTTTTACGGCAATTAAATGAGATTCTTTGGGACACGATTGAAATCTAGCACAAAGACACACACTAAACATGATATCGGCCTACTTGCCGTTAAATATAAAAGACTACCTATCATGCTTCTAAACAATTTAATATCAACATTTTTACCTTGTTCGTCCTTATCAAGCTTGGTTGTAGTTGCCATGGGAGTGTTGCAAGTTTTAGCGTCTTCAAGTCCAAACCTCTTCACGAGTTCCTTTGCATATTTGCTTGGCTAATGAAGTTCCATCTTGCAATTGCTTGACTTGGAGTCCAAGGAAGAAGTTGAGTTCACCCATGGAGGACATTTCAAATTCTTGTTGCATTACCTTTTCAAAATCCTTGCATAAAACTTCATTAGTAGAACCGAAAATTATATCATCAACATAAATTTGGACAATCAAAATATCATTATCAACATGCTTGGTGAATAGAGTAGTGTCTACTTTGCCTTTAATAAAATTGTTTGAAATAAGAAAACTTGAAAGCCTTTCATACCAAGCTCTTGGAGCTTGTTTCAAACCATATAAAGCCTTATCGAGTTTGAAAACAAAATCGGGATGAACATGATCAACAAAACCGGGAGGTTGAGCAACAAAAACTTCTTCATTAAGAAATCCATTTAAAAATGCACTTTTTACATCCATTTGAAAAAGTTTGAAATTTTTAAAAGATGCATAAGCTAGTGTTATCCGTATGGCTTCAAGCCGTGCTACGGGTGCAAAGGATTCCTCAAAGTCGATTCCCTCAACTTGAGTGTAACCTTGGGCCACTAACCTAGCTTTATTCCTAATGACATTTCCGGACTCATCCAACTTATTCCTAAAGATCCACTTAGTACCAATTATTGGTCTATCGTGGGGCTTAGGAACAAGGTGCCAAACTTGGTTGCGCTCAAATTGATTGAGTTCCTCTTGCATGGCAAGCAACCAATATGGGTCCGTCTCGGCTTCGAGAATGCCTTTGGGTTCAAAATGAGAAATGAAAGCAAAGTTACCACATAGGTCATGGAGTTTGGAGCGCGTTGTGACTCCTTTGGAAGCATCACCCAAGATGAGCTCCTTTGGATGATTTGTAGCATATCTCCAAGCTTTGGGAAGTGGTTGCGCACTTTCCTCATTATCCTTTTGAACTTCACCTAAAGGTTCTTGCTTATCTTCTTGCGCGGGTGAGTCCTTCAAGGATAGTTTCTCCAAGCTTTCACCTAATGGTTCAAACTCTACAACATTCTCAACACACACATTAGATTCTTCAAACTTAACATGCATGGTTTCTTCAATAGTAAGTGAAGATCTAATGAAAACTCTATATGCTTTGCTAGTAGAGGAATATCCTACAAAGATAGCCTCATAAGCTTTAGCATCAAATTTACCCAAATTCTCTTTAGTGTTCAAAACAAAACATTTGCATCCAAAAACTTTGAAATAGGAAACATTTGGTTTTCTAAAATGATACATTTCAAAAGAAGTTTTCGAAGAATTTTTGCATAAATAAATACGATTCGATATATAGCATGCGGTGTTTACGGCCTCGGCCCATAAATATTGAGGGAGGTCGTATTCACTTATCATTGTCCTAGCCATCTCTTGAAGTGTTCTATTTTTCCTTTCTATAACTCCATTTTGTTGTGGAGTTCTAGGACAAGACATTTCATGCTTAATTCCCTTTTCATCACAATAAGTTATGAAGAGTTGGTTAACAAACTCACCACCTCTATCACTCCTTATTCTCAAAAATTGGAAAACCTTTCTCTTTTTCAACTCTTTTTCTAAAAATCTTAAAGTGAGAAAAAGTTTGATCTTTATTTTGCAAAAAGAAAACCCAAGTAAATCGAGAGAAATCATCAACTAAAACAAATGCAAATCTACTTCCATTTAAGCTTTTAGTTTTAGTTGGTCCAAATAAATCCATATGAATTAATTCTAGAGGTCTAGTTGACATGATATCCTTGATTGGTTTAAAGGAAGACTTGGTTTGTTTCCCAAGTTGGCACGCACTACAAATGCGGTCTTTCTCAAAACTCAAGCAAGGAATACCCTTCACCAATTCCTTTGAATTAATTCTAAAAAGATGTTCAAAAGAAGCATGTCCTAATCTTCTATGCCAAAGCCATGAATTTTCATCAAAAGCATTTAAACACTTAGTAGAACACTCTACATTAAGCATGTCAATTATATAAACATTGTCATCACGAAAACCGGTCAAAATACAATCATTTGATTTAATATCAAAAATCTTGCAAGAAGTATCATCAAAAACAACTTTAGGACCACGATCACAAAATTGACTAATACTAAGTAAATTATGCTTCAAACCATCAACTAAAATAACATTCTCTATTATAGGAGATGTACCAATTTGGATATTACCGATACCAATTATCTTGCCTTTGGAATCATCCCCGAAGGTGACGGAGCCACCTTCCATGTACCTTGATAGGGTTGTGAAGTTGTTGATATCCCATGTCATGTGCCTCGAACAACCACTATCAAGGTACCACCGCTCCCTACGTCTTGGAGCCTTGGTGTGTACCTACATCAAACATTTTAGGACTTGATTTTGGTACCCACATTTTCTTGGGTCCATGAGGGTTAGAACCATTAACCCAAACAAGATTATTTGAGCTATGCAATTTATCATAACAAAATTTTGCTAAATGTCCATTTTTGCCACAATATGTGCATCTATACACTCTACCATATTTAAATGCATAATGAGTGTGTGTTTTGTGAGCATTGGCATTGTGAGCATGAAAAGATTTAGCATGAGAAGCATTAGAAGTATGAGCATGTGGAATCTTATCATGAGAAACTTTAGCATGAGATGTATGCTTTTTGGAAAATTTTTCTTCAAGTTTCTTTGTATTAAAAGCACAATCTTTTAAAACTTTTTCAAAATCACTCATTTTAGCTTTAAAAGAAGAAATTTCATTATTATCAACAATAGGGGTTTTACCCTTACAAGAAATCTTATAAGAATGAAATTCATTTTGAATGGAAATAAGATTAGAAGAAAGATCCTCTTTTCTTGTGAAATCAAAGCAAGTTGAGATTTAAGAAAAGCAACTTCCTTTTGTAGTTTAAAACACTCCATTTTCTTGTTATCATAAGTTTAGGAAAGTTCTACAAAAGCATGCACTAGAACTTCCTTACTTAAATCATCATCATTATCATCTATAGATTCAAGAGTTTGAGGGGTTACCTTGGGTGTGTTTGCCATGAAACACATGTTTGCGGTGTCCGCCTTTTCTTCATCATCGGACTCGCTTTTCGAATCCCAAGTGGCCTTGTAAGCCTTCTTTTCGTCTTGCTTTCTTGGCTTGAAGGAGGAAGTCATTTTCTTCTTGAATTCCGGGCAATCGGCCATGATGTGTCCGGGCTTGCGGCAATTGTAGCAAATGATCTTTCGCTCCTCTTTACCTTCAAACTTTCTCCGGAAATTTTGCTTGTTCTTCCGGTACATCCTCTTGATGTTGCGCACGAGGAGGGAGAGCTCCTCATCTTCTTCTTCATCTTCATCTTCGTCTTCAATGGTGGAGGAAGAAGACTTGAAAGCGATAGACTTCTTCTTTGTTGGAGCCGCCTCTTCTCTTGCTTTCTTCTCCATCTCATAGGTTTTGAGGTTCCCTATGAGACTTATGATGTCCATCTCGTCTTTGTCGTTCAATTCCTTCAAGGTAGTAGACTTGATCTCCCAAGATGGAGGAAGAGCCCGTATCACCTTGCGTACCTTTTGGTCGTTGGAGATGATGTCACCTAATGAAGAAAGACCATTAGTGATTTTTGTGAAACGAGTAATCATGCAATCAATTGTTTCATCATCTAGCATCTTAAATGATTCATATTGAGACCGCAAGAGATCTACTTTGGCTCTCTTGACTTGTGAGGTCCCTTCATGCGTGACCAATAAGTGTTGCCACATCTCATAGGCGGATTGGCAATGAATAACACGTGTAAGGTCATCCTCATTCAAGGCGGTAAGAAGGGAGTTTTGGGCTTTTGAGTTAGCCTCATACATCTTAAAGTCAAGGTCGGTCCAAGTGCCCTCATCACCATCGGGTGCCTCATAGGGTTTGGTCAAGGATTTGGCAACTAAGCTACCTAGTGATTGCAAAAATATAGTCATCCTAACCTTCCAAATAGGGAAATTAAGGCCATCAAATTTAGGTGGGGATTTAATGTTGTCGGCCATGTTTACTAGTGTGTGTATGGATGAATGAAAATGTTGATTAGCAATATTTTAGGATCTCTCTAAGGATGTTAAGCCAAACCTAGAGTCCAAGCTCTGATACCAATTGAAAATCACCTAGAGGGGGGGTGAATAGGTGATTATGCTAATCTAAGGCCAATTTAAAAATTATGAAGCAAATGCAATGAGATGAATGAATGAATATGGCAATAGCAATCAAAAACACTAAGTAATAGCAATGGAAAGTAAACCAATCGCAAACACAAAGATATGTTATCGAGGTTCGAGCACCCAGCTCTACTCCCCGCCTTCCCCAGAAGGATTCTAGCTACTTTCACTATCACAAAGATCAATTACAAATGGAGTACCCAACTCCTACAATTTCAGCACAATACAATTTCTAAGTAATCAAAAGATCACAAACTCTCTCTTTCAAATATCTCTTCCCTTACAAAGGTCCTTAGAGAATATTGAGAAGGAATGAAGCTCTTGTGTAAGTGAAGAAAGAAAATCAAATTCAGAGAGTATATCAAGAACACTTCTGAAAATGAATGAGAAATATCAGCACAAAAACAAGAAACAAGCTCTTTTGAAATATCCCAAACTTTTGAATTTTCTCTTGAATAATTGTTGTTGTTAAGAAACTCTCCCCAAACACCCCTATTTATAGGAGAGGGCTAGGGTTTAGGGTTAGGAATTAATTACTGAAGATTAGGAAGTAATTAGTTCCAAATATACCCTCCAACGGATATTTAATTTCAAAAATCAAGTTAAAACAGATTAAAAATATGCCCGTTTTACTGTTCAACGGCCATATCGGTCGACTGGCCCGGTCGACCGATAGTTCAAAAATTTGACCGTTATGAACTATCGGTCGACTGGTACAGTCGACTGCTCCTGACTGAGACTCAAAACATGTACCGGTCGACTATCGGTAGATAGCCGGTCGACCGAAAAGATAAAAGATAAACTATCGGTCGAAGGCCGGTAGACCACCGGTCGACTGGTAAGATACAGAGAGCAAACTAAAAACTTCGGTCGACTACCGGTAGCCTACCGGTCGACCGACAGACGTGCACACGGATACGTGCACTCTGCCAGATCTTCGGTCGACTGGTGGTATATTGCCGGTCGACCGGCTCAGGTCAAAAATTGAAATAGAAAGGGAATTTTGAGAGGAAAAATATTTTGATCAAAACTATTTTGAACAGGAAATCAGTATACAACATAAAAACAGATTTGTAGAAGGAAGAATTAGTGTTAAAGTATTTTTGTATTTTATGAGGAATAAACTTGGAAATAGCATACGCGTGAAAACGTGTGTGTTTGAGCTTCAAACCTACTCTCTATTCTTTAACATGCTATAAAGCTATAAACAAAACCTAAGGACCTCTGAAGCAATCTTTGAGCCATCCAATGCCTTGCAAGTGCCTTCTCTTCTATGATCCTTCCTTGATGTGCAATTTGCCTTCATTGCTATATGGAACTTAGAAGTTTTTGCAAAAGCGAAGCGAATGAGCTCTAAACATGGTACAAAACCTGAAATGCATCTTGATCAAATCATTAGTACCAAATAGCACTTATTTGGTTTGTTATCATCAAAACACAAAACAATGGAGAGTGTAACCTCTTGGGCCAACAAACATTACACTTCCAACAGTAATCAAGTTGCTGCCAAGTTCAATATTATACCTCTGGCAGTCACTTTCCCTCAGACTTCTTTGTCGAAGTCGAGATGACCAATGCCAAGTTCAAAATTACACCTCTAGCATTACCCTCACTGCCAAGTTAAACATTACACCTATGACAGTGACACTTTCAGTTTCCCCAAACGAAGCTGGAACACTCTTGAGTTAAGTTAACATCACACTCTGACTCACACCCTTGTCAAGTTAACATCACACTTCTGACGAGGTTTAATTCAACCCGTTAAGTTAATATCACACCTCTAACGGTAAAGATTTTCTTAGATTCCCTATGAGTCTAGTCTCACTTGTTATCCTCGTCAACAGAATAACAATTCCACTTAAAATATTATTAGGTTAACATTACACCGTTAACAGTGTTTTCACTAAATCCCCAATTGGGTCTTAGTCAAGTTAATTCCAAACCTCTGATGAAAACTCATCCTCCCTGGGGGTATAAATTCCACTTGTCATTCTCAGATTGGCAGGTCCACAAGAATTATCTCAATTCTGTCAAGTTATTATCACACCTCTGACAGCATTGTTGGGTTCCGGAAATCGGATCTTTCTACAGACTTTGACTCGTTAAGATTATTATCATATTTTTGACAAGTCAAAAATCCTTTACTTCTATTCATTTGATTTTCAATACAAAAAAGGAGTTCAAGACAATAGAAGAAGACAAGGAAAAAGTGTCGCTTTTAGTTATATATGAAAGTGATACAAAACGCTCTCTTATACAATAAGATTGAGTGTTACAATACAGGAGTACAAAGAAGTCCCTCTCTCAGTGAAAGGTTGCACTCACTCCCTGAAGCATTCTCACTACTCCAAATACAAAATGTTTAAGAGCGCCAAAGAAGGCTGAGCAATTATAATGATCGGATGCTGATTACATCATAATGCATGACGTAAACATCGAAGGAGTCCATCGTTGACCAAGAACAATGGTGTTTCTTGAGGTCGAAATGCAGCAGAACCTTCTGATTCCACCTGACCAAATGGTGCAGGCCATGATCCTTCGTTGATGAACATCTCTACCACTAGAAAGTCATCCAATGAACATGGATTTTTTTTGTCGATGTCACTTCTGGGGTAAAGATTGTTGAGAATTCAAGACCTTACAGGTGACGTCCTCCTTCTAGTGACCTGCAGGAGGACCATACCCACCACCATATCCACCGCCATACCCACTGTGACCATGACGAACCCAGAAGCATGACTGGTGCATCGTGTCCAATGAGGTCTCGGCGGATGTCAAATCCTCGTCTCCCGTAACCAGGAGCCATGACTTCTCCTCCAATGGTCGAACATCGAACAAGTTCGCTGGCCGATATATTCTCCCAAGGGCCCAGCGAATATGCGAAAGGATGATTGAGGCTATCTGTGAGAAGTTTAAAAAAAACCAGGTGATTAGAATCCAGAAACAGAAAGACTGAAGAACAGACGCAGCTATGACTGTGGTCTTCAGACGCAAAAATGAACCCAGACGCGGAGATCATCAAAATCAGCGTCCAGATCCAAAGATCGCGAGGCTAGCATGGAGCCCACGTTTTAAAAATCCAGGACTTATTAAAATTTCTAAGTATCGGACTCAGACGCAAGATTCATTAAGACCGGTGTCTGATCTCACAAGACGCAAGAATCGTAAGAAGTCTGCGCCTGAATTCCTCACACTTAGAAATATTCTAAGTATTGGATCCAAAATGTAAGGCTCAATGGGGCCCTGTGTTCAAAAAACAGGTACAGACTCAAGCGGATAAAAGATGCAGAGGTCATCAAAACCTGTGTCTTGTCTATCGACTCAAGAATCGCGCCTGAAGATCAAACACGGGCATGAGCCCGCGTTGGCGGTTCACATTTAAAAGGGATTTAAGAGTTTAAAAGAACTCTGTAAGCTCCTTTAATGGCAGAAACCAAGTCCGATGGTTTTAAATACCTGAAATAGGGGATTCCTGTATGGAGGAACCACCCATTTGGGTCTCAGGAACGATGGTCTTGGAAGGCGAAGCAGCGTGCTTAGCCTTTGGTGCTATTGTTGTAATACCCCGTTTCCGGAATACGTACTTAGTTGCGTATTCAGTTTTTCGATCGTATTTTTCGATTTACTTCCTGTATTTGACCGATTTCAATTTCAAATATTATTTTCCAATATATTAGATTTTCTATGATTTTCTGGATTTTTCCCGAATTAAAATGAATTTCTTCAAAACCGGTGTCGACCAGTGTCGCTGATCGATTCTCGGATTTTTAATTTGCAAACGGTTTGGAATTTCTAGAAAGTCCTTTAGACATTTTCTCTTAGAATTATATTTCTTACCTAAATACTTTTTCTGAGAATTTTATGAATTTATGAAAATTCCATCGGAGTCGGTAGCTAACTGATTCCGGGATTTTTAGTTTTAAAATTATAAAGTATTTCTTAAAACGGATTTCACTATGATACTTAATATATTATTCTTGATTTTTGGTAAACTTTACGAGTCGTTCCGAGATACTTGAATTTCGGACGATTTCGGTATTTTCCGAAATGTTTTCCGTATCCTCGACTTAAACCCGGAAATCTGTGTTTCCGATATTTTCATTTTCAAGTTAGAGAAAATATCTTCATTTATAAATTCTTTTCCTTTTTCCTTTTTCTCTTTTTCCTTCCTCCCTCCACAAGCTTTGACTTTCTCCCAAATTCCAACTTTCTCCAACTTTCCACACTCTTCCTCATAAATGCCCCTCTTTTCTCTCTCTTCCATGGCCGGCCAAGTGGCCAAAAGAGGGACACTCATCCCCTCCCCTATTTGCAAAAACCCCCTCTCTTCTTCATTATTTACACCTCCTTTACAAATCCCAACCCTATATAAACATTTCCTTTCCCTTTTTCTCTCTTTTTACTTCATTTCACCAAAGAAATTGTCTCCACAAGATTTCTCCTCCTTCTCAACTTCAACTACCAACTCCAACAACACCTCAAGTTCATCATCTCCATCTCAAGCAACCACTACTTGGACTTGGGATCGTATCTAACATCGTCGAGGATCACCTTGGTGCTATTCGTCGACAACGATCTTATCGAGTGCATAAAGCTTCGATTAACCAATCCTAGTGAGTATTTTTACTCACCAAGACTTGATCAATTCCTAATATACTTGTATCTTCATATCTTGTATACATATGTCATCAAAATCATGTTTTTAGACCATCAAACACAACCATCAGAAATTCTGTTTTGTACTCTGTTTCCCCACGATTAGTCGACTTGACCTAGGAATTAGTCGACTAACCCATCTATTTTTGAAACGTAACCTTCTCTGGAACACAGTTTTAGTCGACTAATCCAGACTGTTAGTCGACTAGAAGCCACTATTAGTCGACTAACCATTCCTCCCTAGTCGACTACTTTTTCCTGAAATAAAACATCAACTCTCTGTATCCCAGATTTAGTCGACTTAAGTATCTGTTAGTCGACTTGTAGTCACTGTTAGTCGACTACCCTTTCCACCTAGTCGACTAACTTTTCCTGAAACCAGAATCCAACTCTCTGGAACCCAGTTTTAGTCGACTAATCCAGACTGTTAGTCGACTAGAGACAACTATTAGTCGACTAACCATTCCACCTAGTCGACTAATTTAGGCTGTTTGTTATAGTTGATTTCTTTTCTGAATTTGGATCGTACCCTTGATACATATGTGATATATTATCCTTGTTTATGCTTCATAACTGGTACTTCATGACTTGTTACTTGATGGACATTACTTCTTGTTACTTCATGACTTATTATTGTGTAGTCTCATTCCATAACTTGTTAATAAATGGATATCACCACTTATCATGCCATCACTTGAACCAAGCATGATACACTTGACTTTTGTATAAAATGGACCAACTTATATTGGGTCGGGGGAAAACATGCGGATATCGATATGTGTTCGTGTTTACAGTGGTTTTAGGAATGTTGTGCAACTCATGTTCCGGTCTGACCTGTGGGCCACCAGGGGACCGAGGGGAGTGCTTGCTCCCTCCTTACTGGTACCATCATGATAAGGGCATACATAAGTCCCTCCTGTTAGCCTAGCGGCTGGCTTCCGTCACCAAGCAACGGAACAATCCTGGACCGTTATCCCGGGCATGTACGGGATCCACTGTAAACATAGTTCGTCGATACAACCGCTGGTTACCAATAACAACCTTGCTTTACTAGGATATGGATCTATGTGCGCTGGGACGCTGGGTCACATAGCTAGATATCACAGTAAGACAAGTAATAATAATAATAGATTCTAACTGTGGATCCTTATATGCAGACCTTATCTCTTTATGCTCCTATTACTTGCTGATTTACATGTATCATACTGTTCCCTCTTACTTATTCATGTCTCTTAGCCATTTGGCTGTAGCCTGATTATTGTTATGAGATCTTGACTCCCTTGGATTTGCATATTCAGGTTCTGAAGCTTGGATCGAAGTGGAGCCATCCACAGAGGATCAAGCTTTCTTTAGTGAGCAGGCAGATTAGTTCCTGTTCTTCGTGCCAGACCTATCCATTTTGACTCACGGGATCTTCATCCAACTCGTGAGCTTTTTTTGTGTTTATATTGTAAATCTTACTTTTGGACTTGGTTGTGATGTAATACACATGTAATGTGTAATACTTTATCATATCCTGTGATAGCTTTGTAGTTGTACTTTTTAAGTTGGCATATGTATGAATACCACGCTTAGTCGTGTACTCTGATTCTTGTTGTACTTATTGCTTAGCGTATATGCGTGGGGGCATTTTCTGACCTACGTATATACGTCGCAGTGACGTCTCCGTATCCGTCAGGATCGGGGCGTTACAGGTTGGTATCAGAGCCTAGGCTCTCACACCTATAGTACAATCAAGCAGCAAATTAATGAAATTTGCTATTGCCAACTACAATGTACAAAGTTATCTAGTCCTTCTTGATTCCTTCTTGATTCCTTCCCTTATATCCTAAAATCCTTCCATTTTTCCAAATTCCAGTTATCTTTTACCAACTAAGTATGGAGAGAAGGTCGGGTCGTAACAACCTTGGGCAAGCATCAAATGGACCCACGGGAGAGAATATCGATATTCTGAGGGTTATTCAGACGATGATGGAGAACCAGCAGCAACAGACGGAACTCCTTCGGCAAGAGTTAGCAGCTCCAAAGGAACAGAGGCCGGGAAATATTTCAGACTTCAGACGGCTGCAACCAGCCATATTCACGGGTGAAGAGAAACCCCTGGATGCTGAGCAATGGCTGACAGATACCTCAGACTTGTTGAATGCAGCTCGAGTTCCAAAGGAGAATCAGGTGGAGGTTGCTAAGATTCAATTGAAGGATATAGCCAGAACATGGTGGCTAGCTGAGGAGGCAAGATTGGAGAAGCCTGTCACCTGGGACACATTCTCCAAGAGTTTCTATAGCAGATTCTTCCCTGCCACTGCTCAGAAGGACATGGAAGAGCAGTTTATCCGACTTCAACAAGGGAATAGGTCCGTGGACGAGTATGCCGCGGAATTTCTCAGACTTAGCCGCTTTGCTCCATACATGGTAACTGATGAGGAGAAGCGGGCAAGTAGATTTCAGCAGGGCTTGCAGATGGACATCCAGGTCTTCTTAATGCCCCAGCAGCTGAAGACTTATTCAGAAGTTCTCACCATAGCTCGAGAAGTGGAGCGTGGGCTAGAGAAGAAGCAAGTGAACCAGATGAGGAACCAGGCCATGAAGAGGCCATTTCCACCAATGGGAAGAGGAGGCCCACACAGAGCAGCAAAGGTTCAGACAATGAGGCAACCATTCCGACCAGCTCCTTACCAGACGGCCCAACCTTTTTCCTTCTGCAGCTATTGTCAGAAACCAGGCCATATTCGTCAGAATTGCCGTAGGGCAAATGGGTTATGTTTGGTGTGTGGTTCCCGAGACCATTCCATCGAAGCCTGTCCACACAGGAGAATGGGGATAGCCGGCCAAGCTTTACCGGCACTTCAGGGACCGAATGGACAGAGGGTACTTCCAGGGCCACTTGGACAGAGGAACCAAGGACCGATGATGAAGAGAGCCATTCCCCCTCCTTCACAGCAAGCTATTCGCCCAGTCCAGAGAGGAGCTAGGACTGCAGCAGGGCGTGGAAGGGGACAAGCCTTCAACTTGACGGAAGAAGAGGCTGGGACTTCTGAGGAAGTGATAACAGGTAAAATCATGGTGCATTCAAAACCTGTTTTAGCCCTCTTCGATTCGGTGCTTCCCATTGTTATATCTCAGATCATTTTGTGGCATTGCATTCTATACCTGTTAAATCTTTAGACCACAAATGGGAGATTAGTACGGGGAATGGAGTAGTCATATCTTCTAGAGTTTGCACTGATTGTCCAGTAGAACTTTGTAACAAGACCTTGGCCATAGATATGCTCGTACTAGACACCAAAGGGTACGACGTAATCTTAGGCATGACCTGGCTCAGTCAGTACTATGCAGTGATTGACTGTAGGGAGAAGAAGATCAATTTCAGAATCCCTCTTCAACCGGAGTTCCAATTTAATGGAGAAGTGAAGTCTACCAAGAGAAAGACTCGGATGTCTACTTCAGAGATTCAAAAGAAGGGAATACCGGTGTGGGATGAATTCCCAGAGGTGTTTGCTGAGATCTCAGGACTGCCACCTGAAAGGATGATTGAGTTTTCTATTGATACTGTGCCTGGAGCAGCTCCTATATCCAAGGCTCCGTACAGGATGGCACCGACGGAGTTAGAGATTCTAAAGAAGCAGCTGCAGGAATACTCTGATAAGGGATTGATTCGGCCAAGTACTTCACCATGGGGAGCTCCAGTATTATTGGCAAACAAGAAGGATGGTGGTAAAAGGCTTTGTATTGATTATAGAGAATTGAACAAAGTTACCATCAAGAACAAGTATCCCTTACCAAGGATTGATGATCTGTTTGATCAGCTTCATGGAGCCCGAGTATTCTCTAAATTAGATTTACAATCGGGTTACCATCAGCTAAGGGTGAAGAAAGAGGATATTCCGAAGACGGCATTCAGGACCCGTTATGGCCACTATGAGTTTCTAGTTATGCCTTTCGGAGTCACCAATGCCCCTTCAGTTTTCATGGATTTGATGAACAGAGTGTTCTCGCCCTATTTGGATCAGTTTGTAGTGGTTTTTATAGATGACATCCTGATCTATTCAAAGAGCAACAGGGAGCATGCAGAACACTTGAGGATAGTATTGCAGACTCTCCAGCAGGAGCAGCTTCATGCTAAGAGGAGCAAATGTGACTTTTGGTTGGACAGTATAGCCTTCCTTGGACACATGGTTTCAGCAGAAGGAATTTCAGTTGATCCCAGCAAAGTCCAGGCAGTGAAGGATTGGCCAATTCCAAGGACGGTGACGGAGATTAAGAGTTTTCTTGGACTAGCCGGATATTACAGACGCTTTGTCCAAGATTTCTCTAAGATTGCAGCCCCGTTGACCAAGCTCACCCGGAAAGGGGAAAGATACATATGGACAGAAGAATGTACTACAGCCTTTGAGCAATTGAAGCAGAGACTCATTTCAGCTCCAATCTTGAGGACCCCCTCAGGGAGAGGAGGGATGGTCATATTCAGTGATGCATCAGGAAAAGGCCTGGGGTGTGTACTAATGCAACATGATCATGTCATAGCATATGCATCTAGGCAACTGAAGACTCATGAGCGGAATTACCCAACTCATGACTTGGAACTAGCAGCTGTTATATTTGCCTTAAAGATCTGGAGGCATTATCTTCTGGGAGACAAAGTGTTGATATACACGGATCACAAGAGCCTCAAATATATTTTCACACAGAAGGAATTGAACATGAGGCAGAGGCGGTGGCTGGAGCTTATGGCGGACTATGATATAGACTTGCAATATCATCCGGGCAAGGTCAATACAGTTCCAGATGCACTGAGCAGGAAGCCAGAGAATAGAGTGCTAGTCCAACTTACTCAGCAGAAGGAGTTGATTCAAGACATCATAAAATTGGACTTAATGGTAGTTCGAGGGGTTGATAAGGCAGGACAGTACATGACTTTGCAAATTCAGTCAGCCTTGATAGATGAGATCAAGGAAGCTCAAAAGGAAGACCCCAGATTACAGCAATTCCGAGCTCAAGTAGAGGCTGGATTGAGGACTGATATCAGTATTCATCCGGATGATGCCTTGTATTTTGGTAGCAGACTTTGTGTTCCCCAAGGAGAAGTTCGACAGAAGATTCTAGCAGAAGCACACAGTTCAGCCTATTCCATACACCCAGGGGGAAACAAAATGTATCAAGACATAAAGAAGCAGTTTTGGTGGAATGCTATGAAAAGGGAGATAGCTCAGTATGTAGCCAAGTGCTTAGTCTGTCAGCAGATAAAGATAGAGCATCAGAGATCAGCTGGACTTCTACAACCCTTACCAATACCCGAATGGAAGTGGGAGCACATCACCATGGATTTTGTTACGGCATTACCTCGTAGTCCTAAGGGTAATAATGCTGTATGGGTAATCATTGATCGCCTCACCAAATCAGCCCACTTCATACCGTTCAGGGTAGGCCAGACAACAGAGGTTTTGGCAGACAAGTACATGAAGGAGATAGTTCGTCTACATGGAGTTCCAGTTAGTATTGTATCAGACAGAGACACAAGATTCAGATCACATTTCTGGAAAAGTCTCCAAGAAAGTCTAGGAACTCGTCTGAAATTCAGTACTTCCTATCACCCTCAGACAGACGGACAATCTGAAAGGACTATCCAGATTCTTGAAGACATGTTGCGGGCTTGCATGATTGAATTCCAGGGATCATGGGAAGATCATCTTCACTTGGCTGAATTTTCTTATAATAACAGCTATCAGGCAAGTATCAAGATGGCACCATTTGAAGCATTGTATGGAAGGAAGTGTAGGTCACCGATTTGTTGGGACGAAGTCGGTGAGAGGAGACTTTTGGGGCCAGAGATCCTGATTCAGACAACAGATAAAGTCAGAATCATTAGAGATCACCTCAAGGCAGCGCAGAGCCGACAGAAGAGTTGGGCTGACACACAGAGAAGGCCATTGGAATTCCAGACTGGAGATCATGTGTTTTTGAAGATATCACCTACAAAAGGAGTAATCCGGTTCGGTACTCGTGGAAAGCTTAGTCCGAGATATATCGGCCCATTCGAGATTTTGGACCGTGTGGGAGATGTGTCTTACCGATTGGCATTACCGCCATCGTTGGACGGAGTTCACAATGTATTCCACGTATCACAGTTGAGGAAGTATGTCAAGGATGATAGTCATATCCTGGATCACTCCGAACTGGAACTACAACCGGATTTGTCTTATCAAGAGCAACCGATGGCCATTTTGGACAGAAGTGTCAAGACATTGAAGAATAAGGCTATACCATTAGTGTTGGTGTCTTGGAACAGGCATGCGCCAGGAGAGGCCACGTGGGAACGAGAGGACGTTATCCGTGAGCGTTATCCTCAACTCTTCACATCTTGATTGGTAAAACTCTTTCTTCTCATCCTTCTTTATTGCTGCCTTTCACTTCCTGTTATCCTTCTTTACCGTCACCTTTCACTTTCTGAAATTTCGAGGACGAAATTTTTGTAAGGTGGATGGATTGTAATACCCCGTTCCCGGAATACGTACTTAGTTGCGTATTCAGTTTTTCGATCGTATTTTTCGATTTACTTCCTGTATTTGACCGATTTCAATTTCAAATATTATTTTCCAATATATTAGATTTTCTATGATTTTCTGGATTTTTCCCGAATTAAAATGAATTTCTTCAAAACCGGTGTCGACCAGTGTCGCTGATCGATTCTCGGATTTTTAATTTGCAAACGGTTTGGAATTTCTAGAAAGTCCTTTAGACATTTTCTCTTAGAATTATATTTCTTACCTAAATACTTTTTCTGAGAATTTTATGAATTTATGAAAATTCCATCGGAGTCGGTAGCTAACTGATTCCGGGATTTTTAGTTTTAAAATTATAAAGTATTTCTTAAACGGATTTCACTATGATACTTAATATATTATTCTTGATTTTTGGTAAACTTTACGAGTCGTTCCGAGATACTTGAATTTCGGACGATTTCGGTATTTTCCGAAATGTTTTCCGTATCCTCGACTTAAACCCGGAAATCTGTGTTTCCGATATTTTCATTTTCAAGTTAGAGAAAATATCTTCATTTATAAATTCTTTTCCTTTTTCCTTTTTCTCTTTTTCCTTCCTCCCTCCACAAGCTTTGACTTTCTCCCAAATTCCAACTTTCTCCAACTTTCCACACTCTTCCTCATAAATGCCCCTCTTTTCTCTCTCTTCCATGGCCGGCCAAGTGGCCAAAAGAGGGACACTCATCCCCTCCCCTATTTGCAAAAACCCCCTCTCTTCTTCATTATTTACACCTCCTTTACAAATCCCAACCCTATATAAACATTTCCTTTCCCTTTTTCTCTCTTTTTACTTCATTTCACCAAAGAAATTGTCTCCACAAGATTTCTCCTCCTTCTCAACTTCAACTACCAACTCCAACAACACCTCAAGTTCATCATCTCCATCTCAAGCAACCACTACTTGGACTTGGGATCGTATCTAACATCGTCGAGGATCACCTTGGTGCTATTCGTCGACAACGATCTTATCGAGTGCATAAAGCTTCGATTAACCAATCCTAGTGAGTATTTTTACTCACCAAGACTTGATCAATTCCTAATATACTTGTATCTTCATATCTTGTATACATATGTCATCAAAATCATGTTTTTAGACCATCAAACACAACCATCAGAAATTCTGTTTTGTACTCTGTTTCCCCACGATTAGTCGACTTGACCTAGGAATTAGTCGACTAACCCATCTATTTTTGAAACGTAACCTTCTCTGGAACACAGTTTTAGTCGACTAATCCAGACTGTTAGTCGACTAGAAGCCACTATTAGTCGACTAACCATTCCTCCCTAGTCGACTACTTTTTCCTGAAATAAAACATCAACTCTCTGTATCCCAGATTTAGTCGACTTAAGTATCTGTTAGTCGACTTGTAGTCACTGTTAGTCGACTACCCTTTCCACCTAGTCGACTAACTTTTCCTGAAACCAGAATCCAACTCTCTGGAACCCAGTTTTAGTCGACTAATCCAGACTGTTAGTCGACTAGAGACAACTATTAGTCGACTAACCATTCCACCTAGTCGACTAATTTAGGCTGTTTGTTATAGTTGATTTCTTTTCTGAATTTGGATCGTACCCTTGATACATATGTGATATATTATCCTTGTTTATGCTTCATAACTGGTACTTCATGACTTGTTACTTGATGGACATTACTTCTTGTTACTTCATGACTTATTATTGTGTAGTCTCATTCCATAACTTGTTAATAAATGGATATCACCACTTATCATGCCATCACTTGAACCAAGCATGATACACTTGACTTTTGTATAAAATGGACCAACTTATATTGGGTCGGGGGAAAACATGCGGATATCGATATGTGTTCGTGTTTACAGTGGTTTTAGGAATGTTGTGCAACTCATGTTCCGGTCTGACCTGTGGGCCACCAGGGGACCGAGGGGAGTGCTTGCTCCCTCCTTACTGGTACCATCATGATAAGGGCATACATAAGTCCCTCCTGTTAGCCTAGCGGCTGGCTTCCGTCACCAAGCAACGGAACAATCCTGGACCGTTATCCCGGGCATGTACGGGATCCACTGTAAACATAGTTCGTCGATACAACCGCTGGTTACCAATAACAACCTTGCTTTACTAGGATATGGATCTATGTGCGCTGGGACGCTGGGTCACATAGCTAGATATCACAGTAAGACAAGTAATAATAATAATAGATTCTAACTGTGGATCCTTATATGCAGACCTTATCTCTTTATGCTCCTATTACTTGCTGATTTACATGTATCATACTGTTCCCTCTTACTTATTCATGTCTCTTAGCCATTTGGCTGTAGCCTGATTATTGTTATGAGATCTTGACTCCCTTGGATTTGCATATTCAGGTTCTGAAGCTTGGATCGAAGTGGAGCCATCCACAGAGGATCAAGCTTTCTTTAGTGAGCAGGCAGATTAGTTCCTGTTCTTCGTGCCAGACCTATCCATTTTGACTCACGGGATCTTCATCCAACTCGTGAGCTTTTTTTGTGTTTATATTGTAAATCTTACTTTTGGACTTGGTTGTGATGTAATACACATGTAATGTGTAATACTTTATCATATCCTGTGATAGCTTTGTAGTTGTACTTTTTAAGTTGGCATATGTATGAATACCACGCTTAGTCGTGTACTCTGATTCTTGTTGTACTTATTGCTTAGCGTATATGCGTGGGGGCATTTTCTGACCTACGTATATACGTCGCAGTGACGTCTCCGTATCCGTCAGGATCGGGCGTTACAATTGTGACCGTGGAATCGGTATTGGGAATGAAAGAAACGAGAAGAACAAAAAAGCTTCAAGCTTTCTTAACCCTAAGAGGTTCGAATGAAGAAGAAGAGTCTGATGATGACTCTTGAAAGACTGTTGCCTTTTATAGGCACAGTGATTCGCAGAGATACGTGGCACTTGGCTCGACACCTAATCTCTGCCTGACGCGTAGAAAGCATATTAAATGCAGCGCAAAATTCGCGCGCCAAAAAGAAGATGTCCCCTCAATTCTACAGGACACGTGGCAACGCGCTCACAGCACAGATTCGCATTCAACAGCTGCGTCTTCATCCCAAAAGACGCGTCCCTCTGAAGGTCGCGCCTTTTCAACTAGCCAAAGCCGCGTCTACTCCACAGAGCGACAGCCGCGTCTTCATCCCAGAAGACGCATCCCTACAGAAGGTGCGTCTTTAAAGCAGCATAACCCCCCGTCTATAGAACTTGCATCCAGTCCTTGCTTCTGCAATTCAGTTCAACAGTACACTGGCTGTAACACCCCGCTCCGGAATACGTACTTAGTTGCGTACTCAGATTTTTCGATCGTATTTTTTGATTTATTTTCTATATTTGTTTTGCTTTATGAATTATGTATACGATTGTTTTGTCTTGGATCCGGATTCGTGGACTCAGAGTCTGCCCTTCTTTGAACGGGGACCCGATCCTAGTGTATTACTTAATTTGATCTTTCCGATATTCAGATTTGACTGATTTTAGTTTTAAACATCATTTTCCAATATTTTAGACTTTCTATGATTTTCTGAAATTTTCCTGAATTAAATGGAAAATCTTCAAAACCGGTGTCGACCAGCACCGCTGACCGACTTCTGAATTTTTAATTTACAAATGGAGTCAAATTTGAGAAACCGCTTTCACATATTTTCTTATAATAATATTTACTATCTTAATTCATTTTTTGGGCATTTTCAGAATTATCAGATTTCTGCCAGATTTGGTGTCGACTGATATTAGCGGCCGATTCTAGGATTTTAATTTAAAAACTATAAAGAATTTCTTAAAACGAATTTTCTCATGATTCTTAAAATAATATTCTTGATTTTTGAGAATTTTTGCGGGTCGTTCCGAGATACTTGATTTCGGGACGATTTCGGTATTTTTCCAAAAGTTTTCCGTATCCGCAACCGAATCCGGGAATCCGCCACTCTAATTATTTTCACTTTTTCTTCCAAGAAAATATCTTCCTTTTTCCATTTCTTTTCCTTTTTCCTATTTTTCTTTCCTTCCTTTTCCTTCCACCAAATTCTACCAAATTCTCCATTCTTTCATTATCTTCTCCAACCTTCCACCAAAAATATCTCCTCCACCAAAAATATCTTCTCCAAAATATCCAACTCCTCTCCCATCACCATGGCCAGCCAAAGAGAGCCACCTCACCCCCATTTTACAAATAACCCCCTCTCTTTTACATTTTTACATCACCTTCACAATTCCAAATCCTATATAAACCTTTCCTTCTTCATTTCACTTCATTTTTCTCTTCACCAACACCTTAACCACCACCAACTCCTCCTTTATCTCCACCACTACAACTTCTCCAACTCCTTACCTTCATCTTCTTCCTCCTCCATCTCCATGTAAATCACCACAAACTTCAAACAACTCCACCAAAACCTCCACCTTCTCCTTTACCTTTCCAAAACATACCACCACTAAAATCCTTCACCAAAACCATCACCCCACCACCAACTTCAAGGGCCGGCCACCTCCTTTGGATTGGGGCCGAGCTCTTCTTCGTCGGCAACGTCTCCAATGATTATTCCGGTAATCGTTCGCGATTATTCCTGTAATCATTTCGGTAACGCCTCCGATGATTATTCCGGTAATCATTTACGATTATTCCAGTAATCATTTCGGGCAACGTCTCCGATGGTTATTCCAGTAATCGTTTACGATTATTCCGGTAATCATTTCGGGCAACGTCTCCGATGATTATTCCGGTAATCGTTCACGATTATTTCGGTAATCTTTCCGGTGATAATTGCAACGACAAACACTAACATCACCACCACCATCTTTTCTTAAACTTTCATCATCACCTTCTTCATCTTCATCAAGTAATACCACCACCCCGAAATCACCTTTCCCTTCCTCTCTTCCTCTCTGTTGATTGCTGACGCGTATCTCCACCCCGCGTCTAGGCAATTCCTTAACGCAATCCGCGCGTTCCTATATTGATACGACGCGGAGCCCATGCCCGCGTCGGTGTTCTTCTTATGTTAACGCGACGCAGAACCCACGTCCGCGTCCGCATTCTCCTCGCGTCCTGACTTGAACGCAGACCTCGCGTTTGTGGCATCTATGCGACGCGAACCCGCGTCTGCTACTCCCGCGTCTGCTACTCCCGCGTCTGCAACCCTCGCGTCTCACTCTCAAAACCCGCGTCTCCCTGTACACTCTCTCTTCCCATATACTTCTCTCTCTAGATTTACCTCTCTCTCTAACTCTTTCTCTCTCCTCTTCACTTTCTCTCTCTAAATATTTATATCATATTTTACGGCGCGTGCGCGAGTTCCATGGATTTCAGACTTTTCGACATTCCGGTGATTTAGGCGAGTGTCCTCGCCCCATTGAATTCCCGCTTTGTCGGGTCGACATGTATTTATTCCATGTTTATATATATTTTACTGCTTTATACTATGCGTGGCCGACCCTTCGTGGTCGTTGAACTCTGGGTTTCTGCCCACTCCTGGGATGGCTGGTAACCACCGAGAGTGCGAGCGTTCTTGGTCCCTCTGCCCTCAGCCTCCAGTCTCTCACTATCTTGAAAGAGAAGTGATTGGGACCGTCAGGTTCTCAGCACTACCTCCAGACCATTCAGCCTCCGGTCACTCACTATCTCGAATGGGAAGTGATTGGGACCGTCAGGTCTTCAGCTCCGCCTGGTTATCATGATCAGCGTTCAGCGCTTTACCACTAGATTCGTCTAGGCGAGATGCTGCCGGACTTCCTACTCGCACTTTAAGCCTAGTTGTCCCGGTAACCGTGCCAGACGCTCCAGTGTTAAATACTGTTTGCTGTCTGTACTTCCAGCTTGCTCAGCTCCGCTTGGTTATGCTCAGCTACTACTTTGCCACATGCCATATATTTACCTGATATGTTAACACTTGCCATGTCATTACTTCATACCTGTTACATGCATGCTACTATTTAACACCTGTTTATATCACCTGACATATGATATGTTATCACCTGACCACCCGACATGCTACTACTTGACACTGGCTCATGTTATACCACCTGTTCACGGCGGATCCTGAATGGAACTAAGTGCCACACGGAGCAAAGTGCCACATCACACACGTGGTGGGGGCCACCTCTGAATCTGTGGGGGCCACCTCTAGAATCCATTCCCTCAGAACAAAGTGCCACATGGAACAAAGTGCCACACCACATACGTGGTGGGGGCCACCTCTTGAATCTGTGGGGGCCACCTCTTGAATCTGTAGGGCCATCTCCTGCCTGTACCTGATCTCTTGTTATGAACTCCTGTCATGACCAGATAATTAAGCCATAAAAAGGATAACTTGCAAGGGGAATGGGAGGAAGTGATGGATGCCGGTATAATGCCTTGCTTATAGTAGTGGAATACCAGAACTGACGATTCGTGTTAGGGGGATTTCAGGCCCCCAGAAGATGCGTGTTAGGGGGATTTAAGGCCCCAAATGGCTGTGTCCGGGCGGTCGGGAACTACTATAAGAGGAGCTATCAGTTCTCATCAGCTTCCAGTAACAACCCTCGGCTTGCTTATATATGGATGTATGTGTGTTGGGATGTACACCAGGACACATACCTAGATATATGGGTCAGACGAGTAATAATAATAAAAGATGCCTGTTATGTACTCCTGTTATGCCTGTTATTTACTCCTGTTATGCCTTTTATGTACTCCTGTTATGCCTGTTATGTACTCCTGTTATGCCTGTTATGAACTCCCGTTATGCTTGTTATGATTCCTGTTATGCCTGTTATGTACTCCTGTTATGACCGTTGTATGATTTGCCACGAATGCTTTCATCGGATTTCCGGTTTTATGATTATTATCATATTAGCTACTCATACCCTGTTTTATTACCCATGTTCCATCCCTTCAGTCTTCTGCTCCTATCTTATCATACCATGAGTACCTCCTGCTTGATATCACTTGTTATATATCTACCTTGCTTACATGCTTCTGCTCACGACACAGTTTTCAATGCATGATTATGATTCGGTTTTATCGATACACATGTGCTTATCCTTGCACGCCATCTGGCTTTTGCCTCACCACTCGCCGGGGAGTTCTGACTCCTCTGGATCCTCATGTCCAGGTCTTGGAGCTTGGCGCATGTGGATTCTCCCTGTTGCTGATCAGAGTGGCGCAGCGGTAGCGTGGATCTCTAGCAGACCGTCCAGAGCACCATCCTTCCAGGCCCCCTTGTTCGGCTCTAGAGTTTCCTGTTATGACTCTGAGCCTGTCTTTGTGCTATTCGTACTTGCATATCTCTTTGTATTCTCGCAATTGCGCATATCAGTGATGTAATATTCATGTAATATTGGATCACCTATGGTGATAACTTTGTAATTGTACTCATGTGTTGGAATGTATAATGCACCACTTGCTTCCGTACTATGATTCTTGCCTGTACTGATGCTTAGTGTATATACGTGAGGGTATTTCTGACCTGCGTAAATACGTTGCAGTAACGTCTCAGTACCCACCGGATCGGCGCGTTACACTGGCACAAGCAGATGACTATTCACCCTGGTTTAAAGTACACCAACGACAAACCCAGAGCATCGGGGAGGTCTAGACTGTGTATCTAGACACTCACCACGATCATTTCTGGCGGCTTCAAAAGGTTCCACAGTACACTCACAAAGACCATATTACAGACAAGATCAAGCTCAGAGCATCTCAAATGATTGTCAGTCCAATCATGAGAAGAATAAATTCAACTAGAGTCCAAAGTATTTCAAAATCCGTCCCAGTCAACCGCTGTAGGCTGTCTAAAAATCATTAAAAGACAAGCCATTAAAAAAGGCAGAGTTTCAGGTTCTAGACGCAGGACTAATGATGGCCATCCGCGTCTTAGCATCAAGGCGTGAGGGTCCAAACCCGCGTCTCAGCAGCAAGGCGCGTGGGCTCGACACCCGCGTCTCAACCTCAAGGCGCGTGGGCTCAACACCCGCGTCTCAACATCAAGGCGCGTGGGCTCAACACCCGCGTCTCAACCTCAAAGCGCGTGGACTCAACACCCGCGTCTCAACCTCAAGGCGCGTGGGCTCAACACCTGCGTCTCAACATCAAGGCGCGAGGGCTCAACACCCGTGTCTCAACATCAAGGCGCGAGGGCTCGACACCCGCGTCTCAACCTCAAGGCGCGTAGCTCAACACCCGCATCTCGATATCAAGGCGCGTGGGCTCGACACCCGTGTCTCAACCTCAAGGCGCGAGGGCTCGACACCCGCGTCTCAACCTCAGGACGCGAGGGTCCAAGGCCCACGTCTCGGATATAACGCCCTGGTTATGGGGCCAGTCACCGCCCACATAGCGGGAAAGTTTAGCCCCTCATTGTGGAGCATTTTTAGGGGCACGTTCACCCCTGAAATCTCTATAAATAGCCCCGCCGCTATGAGGAATGGGGGGACACGACACAAGAAACAAAAGATAGACAACAGACTACACACAGGCAGACAGAGAGAGAAGCAAGAGAGAGCTCAACTCTTTAGCAAGCTTGCTGCGTACAAGTTGCTCTTTGCCTACCTTCTCTTGAGAGTTTTGGTAGACAGAGCTGTGCTACTCCTTCTACCAGCCGAAGAGAAGATCCCCGAAGGTCTAGACGGTCACCCGGTCAACAGAGAATAAGATTCACTCTCCATCGCCACTTGAAGAACCCAGCCTTAAACAAAGGGAGGATTCAAGACTCAACATCCTCCCTCCCTTGTAACTGGAGTACTAGTCCGTTGTAATTTTTCAATTTGATTCAAGGAAATCTTACTTCGAGCTCGTACCTTCTCCGCGTGCGTACAAGAGATGGCGACTCCGCTGGGGACTTCATTTGTTACCGACGAGCAAATCGTGGCGCAAGGTGACATCCTCCGTAAGGGGAAGATGGTCGAATCGCTAGTTGTCGAGTTCGACCAGGCGAAGTACGAAGAGTTTCTCTCTTCCGGCTCCAAGAGCCCAAGGACCCGCTTCTGCCGCAGGGTCTCGACGGGGAATGGCCCGAAGCCCGATCTGAGGCTCTCTCAGGCGCCGCTGCTGCCAACTGTGCCAAGCAGGATACACGCGCCAATGCCTCTCAGGAGGCCCGCGTGGTCTCAGGCACAACTGCCATTGCGACCAACCGCGCCGCGCGGAACACACCACGTCAGCGTCTCTCAGGAGACCCGCGTGGTCAAAATCTCTGGTGTCCAGCATCAGGTCGTCGTTGGTCTCTCTCCACCTCCACGACGTAACCGAAATGCTGAGCGTCGTCAAAGGAGGCGTGCGCGTCAGCTTCAAGTTGAAACTTCTGATTGTCCAACTGAGGCTGCACGCAACGCACAAACTGGCGTCTTAGCTGCGCTGCATCCAGTGCACAAAGCCAAACGCGAGACTCCCCAAGTTAGGTCCTCTGAAGACCAACTTATCAAACGCCAAGGTGAAACCTCTGCGCCTCGTCAAGCGCAAGAGGCACGCCCCCATAGGCGTGGGGCCCAGCAACCCACTCTCTCTCAAACTCTTCTGCCCCGACGCACTAAGCGGCAACGCGACAATCGCATCTCGTCTCAACAGAGACGCCAGACGCGCGTCTTACAGCCGCGGCGCGAAAGTCGCGTCCCTGAAACCCGCGTCCAGGCTGTACAGCATATGGATGCCTCCGTCTTTGACGTTGCGAGGTTAATCTCTTCGATCCCCCTCCGTGGATCTGAGGGATTACTTGACGAAGAAAAGAAGTGCCAATCAAGT
Source organism: Agave tequilana (assembly GCA_038442645.1). Classification (NCBI taxonomy): domain Eukaryota; kingdom Viridiplantae; phylum Streptophyta; class Magnoliopsida; order Asparagales; family Asparagaceae; genus Agave; species Agave tequilana. The sequence goes on along the minus strand of JAVJIF010005035.1, from coordinate 259,685 downwards.
CACTTCATCATGTTGCTGCTAACGGCTCATCTCTATGCTCTCCGAGTGCCGTTGTGGTTCAGGTGTGCACCAGCAGTCTTTAGTTAGACAGCTGACCCTGATACCCCCGTCAGCCAAAAGAAGACGCTCTCATAGGCAGAGGATATTCTCTGACGCTGAATACCCAGAGCTCACTGCGAATATGACAAGCAGGAGCAGAGGAAAACAGCCTGCAGTCAGCTCTGACGAGTCTGACTCTGAACCGGAAGGAGTGTATCGACACACTCGTACCCGGACGGGGACATCCCCCCGATTGATTATAATGCCCTAGCCCGGGGCATCGAAATGAACGACTCTCACTCTGCAGTAGCAGAATCGCAGGCCTCAAACTCTTCCATAGAGAAGGAGGCCTTCATCTACATGACAAGCACTCCTGAGGAGATGGCCCGACGCCTGGATCAGCAAGCCCAGGTTCAGAAGGAACAACTCGATATGATTCTTGCTCAACGGGAATCTATCGACTCTCTCAAGCAGATGCTTGCGCAGTTGCTCGAAGACAGGAAGAAATCTCCCCCTAAAAAGTCTAAGGGCAAGAAAAAAGAGGGAGAAAGCTCGTCTTCTGTGCACCCTGAGGGAGAGAAGCCCACCTCGACCTCGTCCAAATCCTCGTCGCAAGGGAAGGACGACCAAAATCAGGGGAAGATTCATTCCGAAAGAATGAATCAATTAGAGCAACGCCTTGAGGCCCTCACCAACCGTAAAGGCCTCCAGGAAGCGGGAGGGGTCCGGCCTTATCCGGCCGAGTGGGACTTGGTTCCATACCCGCCCAAGTTTAAGGCTCCAACCCTCCAAGCATTCGATGGGAAGGGGTCACCCAACCAACACCTCTACTACTTTAAATCCCAAACAGGGAATGTAGTAGACAATGATGCCATCTTGGCACGTCTGTTCATTGGCACCCTGAAAGCGCTCGCCTTCGAATGGTTTATGAAACTCTCGGAGGGCTCCATCAAGAACTGGGGTGATTTGGAGAAGCTATTCCTAACGCGCTTCTTCGAAGACGACTCGGAAGTCACGATGCCCACCCTTTTGGCTACCAAACAGCGAAAGGGAGAGTCCGTCAAATCTTTCGTGGAAAGATTTTGGAATGTGGCACTCCGATGTCCGAGCGGCATGACCCAGGTCACCCTGGTAGAAACATGCCGCCACAATCTCCAAACCTCACTCCTTGCTCAAATAGGAGTTGCTGAAAGCCGCACCTGGAAGCAGTTGGTCCAACAAGGTGAACAGGCTGAGGAGATTGTTGCCCGCGTCAGGGCAGAAGAAGGGAAGCCACGGCCAGAGAGGTCAACCAGGCGTGCGCCAGACACATCCCTCCAGACAAAGCGGAAGGATAATTTGGCAACGGAGACCAAATCTCCCGCCAAACCTCAACCGGTCAAGGCGAGTGGCTCTTCAAGCCAGCCACGCGCCAACAAGCAGTATTCTTTCAAGAAGGAACATGTCGATTCGCTCTTTAAGCTACTCAACAAGAGCAATAGACTGAAGCTCCCTGAAGCCAGGCGCCCTGAAGAAGTCGGTAAAACCGACAATCCCAATTACTGCTTATACCACAGGATGTTGGGACACCCCACCAAAAGCTGCTACGTCTTCAAGGACATCCTTCAGGCCCTGATTGACGCGGAGGTATTAAAACTCCGACCAGAGCAGAAGAAGGTGACGGCTAACATGACATCAGTTCTCTAGTTCGGAAGACAACCCCCAACGCCTTTGGGGGTGGTCCCCGTTCCAAAAGGAGAGCTAAGAGTGGTAGATCTAGGGTCCGCGTTGAGCATCATGCCTCGCTTGGTCATACAACATCTGGGCATTCCTACTCATCGTTTGAGCCCTACCCAGACAACTATCTATGGGTTCAATGCCAACAGGACCCGTCGATGGGGAAGATCAAGCTCAAATGCCAGATTGGAAGTTTAAAGTCGGAAGTGACATGCTACGTCATTAATGCCGACACTTCCTACAACCTATTGCTGGGACGAACCGTGGATTCACCGCAACTCCATCGTTCCCTCCACTCTCCATCAAGTCATAAAATACATTGATGAGGGTGGAAAGGTGCAGACGTTGATTGCCGAAAGGCATCCATTCAAAGGGGTCGAGAATTATTTCACAGACTCCTTATTGTACCAAGATCCCGTGGAGACGGATGAAGTCCCGTAACCAGAGGAGCTAGACTCTGGAAACGAAGCTGACACCGAGCCTGAAAAAGAAGAGTGCTTATGGGAGTTGGAACCACTTGTAACGAGCATTGATAAGCTCGATGTTAATAATACCACCGACGATGTAGGCGGTTGGTACATTAATGAAGAATTAGATTTAGCGTATTTTCTGTATTTGCTTCTGATTCAGTACCGTCAGACACTAGCACCGAAGTAGATGATGATCTCTGGTCGGCAATGGATGCTTTGACATTATTACATGTGCCAGTGAAATCGTCCTTCGAGACATACCAAGATAATGGTAATGCGCAAGAATCTATATTTATGGTTCCAGCAAGACGGAAAGGCCAAAAACCAATTCTTTTTGGGCGAATCTCATCTGAACCAACGCCCCACGAAGAATCGGAAGGCGAGGAGGAATCCTCTCAGTTCAGTCATTATGAACCAAAAACACTCAAAATGATGAAATGCATGGGATATGACCTAACCAGCAGACTCGGGTTAAACTTCGGCAAAGGAAGGAGGACGCTACTTCGATCCTTTGTGCCAAAAGGAAAAGCACCGATTATTATCATCGGACGCGCAGGGGGTTGGGCTACGTATCAACTCCGACTCCATCAGCCTCTGATTCTGGGGGCTCATTTGGCCATAAATACTCTTCCGGCACGTCATCATGGGAGTCAGATGCTAGTGTCGGCAACATCTTCAAAGAACTTTCGGTGAACATGATTTTAACAAGCCATCTGGAAAATGAAGATGAAGAAATGATCCGATCCGATGCAGATCCCTGGATCAGACATTTAAACACTCTTTGGGACACCTGCTTTGAACAGCGCGAACCACCCACAGAAGACAAGATTGTTCAGATTAATCTAGGAGATGAGGCCAACTCTAAGCCCATCTTCATAAGCGACGGCCTGTCACCGTCGGAGAAAAAGGATCTAATATCTCTTGTTCAAGAGTACAGAGATGTCTTCGCTTGGAATTACGAAGACATGCCTGGACTTGATCCTTAGGTGGCTATGCACCGCCTCAACATCAATCCGGACGTAAAGCCTGTTAAACAACAACAGCGACGGTTCCGTCCAGAAATAATTGAGGCGATTCAATCGGAGGTCAGAAAGCTCATAGATTCTGGCTTCATCAGGGAAGAGCAACATCCCGATTGGGTAGCCAACATCGTCCCCATTGCTAAGAAAAACGGAAAGACCCGGATCTGCATCGACTTCCGTGATCTAAACGAGGCTTGTCCCAAAGACGAATTCCCATTGCCAATCACAGACGTCATGATTGACAATACCTGCGGATTCGAACAAATGTCCTTCATGGACGGATTCTCAGGATACAATCAAATCAAAATGTATCCTGACGACGAAAAGCACACCTCCTTCAGGACACCATTGGGGGTTTATTGCTATACCGTCATGCCCTTCGGACTGAAGAATGCGGGGGCAACTTATCAGAGGGCCATGAACGCCATTTTTCAGCAGCAAATACGCAAAACGGTAGAATGTTATGTTAATGATATTGCGGTAAAAAGTCGCACTAAGGGTGATCACATAGCTGACCTGAAGGTGGTCTTCGACATCATGCGGGCTCATCGATTGAAGATGAATCCCACCAAGTCCTTCCTGGGGGTGGCCAGTGGTAAATTCTTAGGATTCATTGTAACCTCCACCGGGATCCATTTGGACCCGGAAAAGGTTCAAGCTATCCAGGAGATGCAGCCCCAAGAAATCTCAAGGAACTCAGGGGATTACAAGGACGATTGGCGTACATCCGCAGGTTCATCTCAAACCTCTCTGGAAGATGACAACCCTTCGCTAAGTTAATGAAGAAGGGTGTCTCGTTCGTTTGGGACGACGCTTGCCAACAAGCGTTCGAGGAAATCAAGCAATACCTCACTCGACCACCAGTCCTTGCAGCTCCGGTATCCGGAAAGCCTTTCCTGGTGTATGTCCGGGCAATGGATCATTCTTTGGGAGCTCTACTAGCTCAGCATGATGATCAAGGACATGAGCAAGCGATCTACTATCTGAGTAGAACAATGATCGGAGCCGAACATCGGTATAACCCGATCGAGAAGGAATGTTTGGCATTAGTATTCGCCATTCAGAAAATGCGACACTATCTGGTAGGCCAAACTATAAATGTCATATCAAAAGTCAACCCCCTGAGGTTACTTATGACTAAGTCTTCATCATTGAACGGCCGGCTGGCAAAATGGGCCATATTGCTATCCCAATATGAGATGCACTTTCTACCACAAAAGGCTATTAAGGGTCAAGCGGTGGTGGATTTCCTAGCTGAGCACCCAGATCCAAGGGCAGCCAAAGTCTACGAGGATCTCCCAGATGAAGTTGCTGAAGTCTGCCTAACTCAGACATCGTTCGAAAGTCAAGTATGGCAACTTTTCTTCGACGGTGCATCGAGAACAAGCCCAAAGGGACATACAGTAGCGGGGGTAGGAGTAGTCTCGTCTCACCACAGAATTATGTGATTCCCTGAGCCATCTCGCTTACCGAATCTTGCTCCAACAATGAGCAGAATACAACGCTCTTTTGATTGGGATGCAGTTCGCTGATGAGATTGGCGTTAAAAATCTCGAGGCATATGGCGACTCTAAACTCATCGTCAGCCAAGTTCGCGGGGAGTACGAGGTCAGACATGAGGACCTAGTACCCTACTACAACACAACTATCCGCATGGCCGAAAGGTTCACAAACTTCTATATTGACCATGTACCGCACAGGCAAAATGCGCACGCAGATGCACTCGCATCCCTCGCGGCCTCCTTAGCTCTTCCAGCTGGAGCAATGGAGAAAGTATTCGTCTACAGTCACGACCTGTATTGCCCGAGAACTGCCCTCGAAGACTATCAGGAGTCAAAGGGAGAGTGTCAAGGCAAAGAAACGCTGGAATTGTCAACCGGGCCAGAGCTTAAAGACTGGTGATTCCCTATATCGACTATGTCTTGTACGGCATCCTGCCTGAGGACGCCAAGGAAGCGGCTGCCATTCGAAGGAAAGCCCCTAAATTTTACTACAATGCGATTACACGAACATTGTATCGTCGATCGCATGACAGGATCTTGCTCCGGTGCCTCTCACCAAAGGAGGCTCAAGAGGTATTGAAAGAAGCCCACGACGGCATGTGTGGAGCCCACCAACCCGGCCCAAAATTGGCACATCGACTCCAAAGGTTGGGTTACTATTGGCCCAAGATGATTGTCGACGCCGTCACTTATGCTAAAAGATGTCACGCTTGCCAGGTGCATGGCGATTTCATCCATCAAGCACCAGAGTACCTCCATTCTACGACCTCTACCTGGCCATTTGAAATGTGGGGGATGGATGTAGTTGGCCCTATCAGCCCACCATCATCAAAAGGACATCGGTTCATTTTGACAATAACCGATTACTTCCCTAAATGGGCCGAGGCCATCCCTTTGAAGGAGGTAAAATCGTCTAACGTGATCAAGTTCGTAAAGCATCACGTCATTTACCGTTTTGGTGTACCTTGGCGAATTGTCTATGACAATGGACCCCAGTTGATCAGCCAGGCTTTCCAGAGATTCTGCGCTAAGTTCAAAATTCAGAGTGTGTCCTCAACGGCATACTATCCTGCCGCTAATGGCCTCGCAGAAGCTTTCAATAAGACCATTGGCAAGCTTCTTAAGAAATTCGTATCGAAAAGTCAACGGGACTGGGACGACAAGTTAGGTGAATGCTTATGGGCCTATCGCACAACTGTGCGAACCCCGACTAAAGCCACGCCGTTTTCTTTGGTATAGGGGTGTGAAGCCGTGCTTCCACTAGAAATCCAAATTCCATCTCTACACGTCGCCTTGACAGCAGAGATGACAACAGAGGAGAAGCATCGACAGCGACTCCAAGAATTGGAAGCCTTAGACGATAAGCGTCTGCAGGCCCAACAGCAAATCGAGCTCTACCAGGCTCGAATTACCAGAGCCTTCAACAAGAAAGTTAAAATGCGAACTTTCAAGAAAGGCGATCTTGTCTTAGCCGTCAGAAGACCCATGGTAATGACGCACAAGACAAAAGGAAAATTCTAACCCAAATGGGAAGGGCCATTTGTAGTAGAGTCAGTCTACTCAAATGGGTCATATCGTCTCATAACTTCAAATGGCGATACACTCATGATGCCGATCAATGGCAGATTCTTGAAGAAGTACTATCCTTAATAGTACTCCTCTCCCGATCAAGTTAAAAGTACACCTCTGATCAAAACAAGAAGAGCTTCTTCATTAATAACCGACGCCTCCGACGGCTAAGGATAGAGGAAAATGTTGGCTTTTAAGCCCAACATAAATCTTCGACAACTCATCATGCTGAGGGGAATAGCATGGCTAGCCCAACTCAAACGGTAGTTGGTAAAGGCACCTCAAATCTGTTGATAGCTGAGGGTTTGCTAAAAATCCTAAGTGGACTCAACTCCACTCTCCCCTCCGAAATCCCTTACCAATTCTCATCCACAGAATGGTAGGTCTACAAAATACAGTTGTTGCCAAGTTAATACTATACCTCTGGCACTTCAAACTCCACTTGTCCATTCTCATCAATAGGATGATAGGTCCTCAAATTGCTCATATCACAAATCAATTTCTGTCAAGTTAATATCACACCTCTGACAAATTACTGTTAAGTTAACATTACACTTCTAAACAGTACATCAAGTTTCTGCCAAGTTTAATACCAGACCTCTGACAGTCACTTTCCTCCAGACTTCCATGTCGAAGCCGAAATGGATGATGCTAAGTTCAACATCATACCTCTAGCATCCAATTCATTGTTAAGTTCAACAATACACCTATGACAATGAATTCCCTCGAACTTCCGTATCAGAGTCGAGATGACCAATGCGAAGTTCAACATTACACCTCTAGCATTACCCTCACTGTCAAGTTAAACATCACACCTATGTCAGTGACACTTCTGTTTTCCCAAATAAAACTGAAGTATTTCTGAGTCAGGTTAATATCACACCTCTGACTCACATCCTTGTCAGGTTAACATCATATTTCTGACAGGACTACATTCAACCCGTTAAGTTAATATCACACCTCTAACGGTGTAACGCCCCGATTCCACGGATACGGGGACGTCACTGCAACGTATATACGTAAGTCCGAATTACCTTCCCGTATATACGCTAAGCATCAGTACAGACAAGAATCAGAGTACGGAAGCAAATGGTGCATTATACATTCCAACACATATATACAATTACAGAATTATCACCAGATGTGATCCAATATTACAATAATATTATATCACAGATGCGCAAATGCGAGAGTACAAAAGATATGCAATATATGTGAACGGTACAAAAGGGAGCTCACATACAAGTATACAAGGAAAAGTACAAGTATGAATAGAAAAGGACACTCACGAGTTTAAAAAGGAAAACTCGAGAGACTCACAGGGGGCCTGGAAGGATGTGGCTCAGGGCGGTCGGCTGGAGATCCACACTACTGCTGCGTTACTCTGAACACACGCTCCTAGCTCCAAGACCTGGACGTGAGAATCCAGGGGAGTCAGTGAAACTCCCCAGGCGAGTATGATACAAAGCCAGGTGGCGAGCTAGGAGGAACACAAGTGTCAAACTCAGAAGACAGGAGGGTTAGAACACAAATGAAATACATATATGGACGGTCATAATACAATCATCAGAAAACCGGAAATCCAAGGTAAAACTGATTTCATGCAAGGTGATTGTATACGCTTAGGTTACGGTCCCATGAGACTAATACATCGAAGGAATAATCCAAACAAGGAAACCCTCATCTATATACCTTTATCTCATGCCACAGAATATCCAAGCGTATAGAATCAGAGTTGCAAATCATATGAAAGTCAAACAGGAATACAAAACGGGAATCATGACATGCATAGCAAGTGCAACAGGAATCATAACAGGTACTTTAACAGGAATCATGACAGGTGACTATTATTATTATTACTTGTCTGACCCACATATCTAGGTATGTGACCTGGTGTACGGCCAACCCACATACATCCATATATAAGCAAGCCAAGGGTTGTTAACGGAAGTAGATGGAGAACTGATATCACTTCTTATAGTGGTTTCCATACACCTGGAACCAGTTTGGAGGCTCAAAGTCCCCCTAATAATAGTTGCCATAACACTTTCACCAATGTATATATATATATATCCATATATATATACTTTTATTCCATCACTATAAGCAAGGTATCATTCCGGCATCCATCACTTCCTCCCATACCCATACAAGTTGTCCTTTTTATAGCTTTTTAACATAATTATCAGATTTCGGGAATGAACATATCATAACAGGTATACATAACAGAAATCAGTACATAACGGTAATCAGGTGTTACATCCCCTTTATCGTGATAATGTAAGAATCGGTGTATCATGCTTGGTGTCAAGAGATAGCATGACAAGTGGTGATATGAATCAAGTAACCAATCATAATAAGAGATTGATGATAGTCTGGGTAAGTCATGGTACAACATAAAGGTCTTGCCAAATAGTGGCATGTCAAGTGGTCAGTTGATAACACAATTGTCAAGTGATATACATGTGTTAAAAGGAAACATGTACTGACAAGTCTAAAGAAATAGCATGGCAATCGTGAACATAGCAGAAACCAAGAATACAACGACCACGAAGGGTCTGCCACGCATAGTATGAAAACAGTAAAAGATATATGGAATAAAGTATATGAAAACATGAAAAGAAATACTTATCGTCCCGACGAAACGGAAACTCAAATAAAGAAGAGCGAGACTACTCGCATACAAGAAGGTAGCGAGTGAGAATACTCGCCTAAATCACCAAAACGCCGATAGATCCGAAATCCACATAATTCGGGATGCGCCACAACCTGTGATATAAATATGTAGAGTGAAGATGAGAGAGAAATAATGGAAGATGATGTGTGTCAAGAGACAAGTCAAGTAATACCTATAGGTGATGTAAGTCTAGAGGGTAAGGTTCAGGTTCAAGAAGGGAATCAATTATAACAGATAGGCAAGGTTAGTCGTCTAGGTGGAATGGGTGGTCGACTAATAAAGAAGTTGGTCGACTAGGAGAAATGGGGTAGTCGACTAATAGTGGTCCTAAGTCGTCTAACAGTCAGGTCAAGTTGACTAAAACTGGGTTCTAGAGAGTTAGGATTTTTCCACAGAAGAAGCAGATTTTGGCCCAAAACAGACTAACGGTCGACTGGGTTGAATGGCCGGTCGACCGGTACACTAACAGTGCCAGGACGGTCGCCTGTCGGTCGACTGCCGGTCGACCGAAAATACAGGTCGGTTGAGTGATCGGTCGACTGCCGGTCGACCGATACAAGGCCGTGAGCTCCAGGTTTGGTCGGTCGACTTCCGGTCGACTGCCAGTCGACCGGACTAATTCCAACGTGCACGCTGTGCACGTCGGTCGACTGCGGTCGACTGTCGGTCGACCGGGCTCCTGAAAACTGCTGCTATTTAGTCAAAAAATCAGATTTTTGTGTGGTTGTGTGTGATGGCTAAAAATATGATTTTGATGACATAGGAACACAAGATATGAAGATACAAGTATACTAGGAATTTAGACAAGTCTAAGTGATGAAGAACACTCACCAAAAGTAGTGGTTGGTGATGGAGTGATGGTGGTGTTGATGATGAAGAAGAAGTGGAGCCTTGGTGGAGTTGTTGTTGACCTTGGTGGTGTTTCCCATGGAGATGAAGGAAAGGGTGGAGGTTTAGGGTTTTGATGAAGAGGATGAAGAGAAGGAAAAAGAGAAATAGAAATGTAAAGGGAAAGTATTTATAGGGTTTTGGATTTGTAAAGGTGTTGCAATTAAATAAAAGGGAGGGGCTTAATTGCAAAGTGGAGAGTGAGGTGTTTCTCTTGGCCAATAGGAGCTTGCCAAGTGAGGGGGTGAGGTGGAGAAGAAGATGGTGGAAGGTGGTGAGGTGGAGATTTATGTGGTGGAGAATTGGTGGAAATGTGTGGATGAAAATGGAAGCTTAGGGAGGAAGAAAAGAATAAAGGAAAAGGAAAAATGGAAAAGAATTGATAAAGAGAAGATATTTCTCTTGGAAAGGAATATAAAAATAATGAAAGTGGCGGATTCCCGGGATTCAGTTGCAGATATGGAAATCTTTCGGGAAAATACCGGAATCGTCCGAAATTCAAGTATCTCGGAACGACCCGAAATAAACATCAAAAATCCATAATATTATATTAAGAATAATAGTGAAATCCTTTTAAGAAATACTTTATAGTTTTAAAACTAAAAATCCCGGAATCAGTTACCTACCGACTCCGAAGGAATTTTCATAAAATCATAAAATCTTCAGAAAATGAATGTCGGTAGAAAATATGATTCTGAGAGATAATATCTAAAGGACCATCATGAAATTCCTAACTGTTTGTGAAATAAAAATACTGGAATCAGTCTTCTACCGACTCCGGTGGGATATCCATAAATTCGTAAAATCTTCAGAAAAAGGATTTAGGTAGGAAATATTACTCTAAGAAGAATCGTCTAAAGACTCTTCGAGAAATTCCAAGTGGTTTGTGAATTAAAAATCCGGGAAGCGGTCAGCGACACTGGCCGACACCGGTTTTGAAGAAATTCATTTTAATTCCAGAAAAATCTAGAAAATCATAGAAAATATATAATAATGGAAAATAATATTTAAAACTAAAATCGGTCAAATCTAATCACCGGAAAGACCAAATCGAATAATATACTATAATCGAGTTCCTGGTTCGGACTGGGACTGACTCCGAGTCCACGAATCCAAATCCAAGACAAAACAATCATATAAGGAATTCATAAAGCAAAACAAATACAGGAAACAAATCGAAAAAATACGATCGGAAAATCTGAATACGCAACTAAGTACGTATTCCGGGAACGGGGTATTACAATCCACCCACCTTACAAAAATTTGCGTCCTCGCAATTTCGTTAAGGGGCAAATTGAATACAAAGGGGACAAGGGTGGAATTTATACCAATTAAGATATGAAGCACTATAGGTAGGGCTCTCAAGTCAACTGAATAATAATCATACTCTGCATTTCCGGCTGATGATGTCGTGGCTGTGTAATAAATCTTTAGAATAATGCTGAATAATACTAATGATGTCGTGGCTGTGAAATAAAGAAAACCCCGAAAATCCTGAGCATAATAAAGAAGACCGATAATTAAGAATCCGACTGCTGTCCTCTGAAAGATAGCCAGATCAAGATCGATCTGGAGAATACCAAGCTTCATAGAATTGGCCGAAGAGATCACATAATAGCTTCATTCTGAACCAGCCACTACCTCTCTAGTCTAGTCATATCTTAAGATAGTATAAGGCTTCATAAAACCAAAACAGGGAAAAGGATAGGAAGGATTTAGGAATCAAAGGAAAGATAGTCAAGAAATAGATAACTCTGCACTTGCAGTTGGAATGTATAACCAAGACTCATGTATTCCAGTTGCAAATCTCTTTACCATTGATTTGCCTTCTGGACGTACTGAGGAGTTAGAGCCTAAGCTGACCTAAGCTCTGACGAGCCTAAGTTGACCTATGCTCTGATACCAACCTGTAACGCCCCGATTCCACGGATACGGGGACGTCACTGCAACGTATATACGTAAGTCCGAATTACCTTCCCGTATATACGCTAAGCATCAGTACAGACAAGAATCAGAGTACGGAAGCAAATGGTGCATTATACATTCCAACACATATATACAATTACAGAATTATCACCAGATGTGATCCAATATTACAATAATATTATATCACAGATGCGCAAATGCGAGAGTACAAAAGATATGCAATATATGTGAACGGTACAAAAGGGAGCTCACATACAAGTATACAAGGAAAAGTACAAGTATGAATAGAAAAGGACACTCACGAGTTTAAAAAGGAAAACTCGAGAGACTCACAGGGGGCCTGGAAGGATGTGGCTCAGGGCGGTCGGCTGGAGATCCACGCTACTGCTGCGTTACTCTGAACACACGCTCCTAGCTCCAAGACCTGGACGTGAGAATCCAGGGGAGTCAGTGAAACTCCCCAGGCGAGTATGATACAAAGCCAGGTGGCGAGCCAGGAGGAACACAAGTGTCAAACTCAGAAGACAGGAGGGTTAGAACACAAATGAAATACATATATGGACGGTCATAATACAATCATCAGAAAACCGGAAATCCAAGGTAAAACTGATTTCATGCAAGGTGATTGTATACGCTTAGGTTACGGTCCCATGAGACTAATACATCGAAGGAATAATCCAACAAGGAAACCCTCATCTATATACCTTTATCTCATGCCACAGAATATCCAAGCGTATAGAATCAGAGTTGCAAATCATATGAAAGTCAAACAGGAATACAAAACGGGAATCATGACATGCATAGCAAGTGCAACAGGAATCATAACAGGTACTTTAACAGGAATCATGACAGGTGACTATTATTATTATTACTTGTCTGACCCACATATCTAGGTATGTGACCTGGTGTACGGCCAACCCACATACATCCATATATAAGCAAGCCAAGGGTTGTTAACGGAAGTAGATGGAGAACTGATATCACTTCTTATAGTGGTTTCCATACACCTGGAACCAGTTTGGAGGCTCAAAGTCCCCCTAATAATAGTTGCCATAACACTTTCACCAATGTATATATATATATATCCATATATATATATACTTTTATTCCATCACTATAAGCAAGGTATCATTCCGGCATCCATCACTTCCTCCCATACCCATACAAGTTGTCCTTTTTATAGCTTTTTAACATAATTATCAGATTTCGGGAATGAACAATATCATAACAGGTATACATAACAGAAATCAGTACATAACGGTAATCAGGTGTTACATCCCCTTTATCGTGATAATTGTAAGAATCGGTGTATCATGCTGGTGTCAAGAGATAGCATGACAAGTGGTGATATGAATCAAGTAACCAATCATAATAAGAGATTGATGATAGTCTGGGTAAGTCATGGTACAACATAAAGGTCTTGCCAAATAGTGGCATGTCAAGTGGTCAGTTGATAACACAATTGTCAAGTGATATACATGTGTTAAAAGGAAACATGTACTGACAAGTCTAAAGAAATAGCATGGCAATCGTGAACATAGCAGAAACCAAGAATACAACGACCACGAAGGGTCTGCCACGCATAGTATGAAAACAGTAAAAGATATATGGAATAAAGTATATGAAAACATGAAAAGAAATACTTATCGTCCCGACGAAACGGAAACTCAAATAAAGAAGAGCGAGACTACTCGCATACAAGAAGGTAGCGAGTGAGAATACTCACCTAAATCACCAAAACGCCGATAGATCCGAAATCCACATAATTCGGGATGCGCCACAACCTGTGATATAAATATGTAGAGTGAAGATGAGAGAGAAATAATGGAAGATGATGTGTGTCAAGAGACAAGTCAAGTAATACCTATAGGTGATGTAAGTCTAGAGGGTAAGGTTTAGGTTCAAGAAGGGAATCAATTATAACAGATAGGCAAGGTTAGTCGTCTAGGTGGAATGGGTGGTCGACTAATAAAGAAGTTGGTCGACTAGGAGAAATGGGGTAGTCGACTAATAGTGGTCCTAAGTCGTCTAACAGTCAGGTCAAGTTGACTAAAACTGGGTTCTAGAGAGTTAGGATTTTTCCACAGAAGAAGCAGATTTTGGCCCAAAACAGACTAACGGTCGACTGGGTTGAATGGCCGGTCGACGGTACACTAACAGTGCCAGGACGGTCGCCTGTCGGTCGACTGCCGGTCGACCGAAAATACAGGTCGGTCGAGTGATCGGTCGACTGCCGGTCGACCGATACAAGGCCGTGAGCTCCAGGTTTGGTCGGTCGACTTCCGGTCGACTGCCGGTCGACCGGACTAATTCCAACGTGCACGCTGTGCACGTCGGTCGACTGCCGGTCGACCGGGCTCCTGAAAACTGCTGCTATTTAGTCAAAAAATCAGATTTTTGTGTGGTTGTGTGTGATGGCTAAAAATATGATTTTGATGACATAGGAACACAAGATATGAAGATACAAGTATACTAGGAATTTAGACAAGTCTAAGTGATGAAGAACACTCACCAAAAGTAGTGGTTGGTGATGGAGTGATGGTGGTGTTGATGATGAAGAAGAAGGTGGAGCCTTGGTGGAGTTGTTGTTGACCTTGGTGGTGTTTCCCATGGAGATGAAGGAAAGGGTGGAGGTTTAGGGTTTTGATGAAGAGGATGAAGAGAAGGAAAAAGAGAAATAGAAATGTAAAGGGAAAGTATTTATAGGGTTTTGGATTTGTAAAGGTGTTGCAATTAAATAAAAGGGAGGGGCTTAATTGCAAAGTGGAGAGTGAGGTGTTTCTCTTGGCCAATAGGAGCTTGCCAAGTGAGGGGGTGAGGTGGAGAAGAAGATGGTGGAAGGTGGTGAGGTGGAGATTTATGTGGTGGAGAATTGGTGGAAATGTGTGGATGAAAATGGAAGCTTAGGGAGGAAGAAAAGAATAAAGGAAAAGGAAAAATGGAAAAGAATTGATAAAGAGAAGATATTTCTCTTGGAAAGGAATATAAAAATAATGAAAGTGGCGGATTCCCGGGATTCAGTTGCAGATATGGAAATCTTTCGGGAAAATACCGGAATCGTCCGAAATTCAAGTATCTCGGAACGACCCGAAATAAACATCAAAAATCCATAATATTATATTAAGAATAATAGTGAAATCCTTTTTAAGAAATACTTTATAGTTTTAAAACTAAAAATCCCGGAATCAGTTACCTACCGACTCCGAAGGAATTTTCATAAAATCATAAAATCCTCAGAAAATGAATGTAGGTAGAAAATATGATTCTGAGAGATAATATCTAAAGGACCATCATGAAATTCCTAACTGTTTGTGAAATAAAAATACTGGAATCAGTCTTCTACCGACTCCGGTGGGATATCCATAAATTCGTAAAATCTTCAGAAAAAGGATTTAGGTAGGAAATATTACTCTAAGAAGAATCGTCTAAAGACTCTTCGAGAAATTCCAAGTGGTTTGTGAATTAAAAATCCGGGAAGCGGTCAGCGACACTGGCCGACACCGGTTTTGAAGAAATTCATTTTAATTCCAGAAAAATCTAGAAAATCATAGAAAATATATAATAATGGAAAATAATATTTAAAACTAAAATCGGTCAAATCTAATCACCGGAAAGACCAAATCGAATAATATACTATAATCGAGTTCCTGGTTCGGACTGGGACTGACTCCGAGTCCACGAATCCAAATCCAAGACAAAACAATCATATAAGGAATTCATAAAGCAAAACAAATACAGGAAACAAATTGAAAAAATACGATCGGAAAATCTGAATACGCAACTAAGTACGTATTCCGGGAACGGGGTATTACAAACGGTAAAAACCTTCTTAGATTCCCCGCGGATCTAGATTCACTTGCTATTCTCTTCAACAGAATAACAAATCTACCTAAACACATTGTTAGGTTAATACTACACCATTAATAGTGTTTTCCTTCAAATCCCCAACTGAGCTTAATCAAGTGAATCCTAAACCTTGATAAAGTCCCATTTTTCCTGGGGGTACGAGTTTCACTTGTCATTCTCCTTTATAGATTGACAGGTCCACAAAATTATTTTATCTCTTGTTAAGTTAATATTACACCTCTGATAGCATTGGGGAGTTCCAAAAATAGGATTTCTCTCTAAAAAGTTTGACTGTTTGAAATTATCATCATAGTTCTGACAAGTCAAAGTCCTTTGCTTCTATGCGTCTGACTAAAAAAAAGAGTTCAAGACAATAGAAGGAGAAAAGAAAAGTGTCACTTTTATTTATATCCAGGCACATGAAAGTGATACAAAAACGCTCTCTTATACAATAAGATTGAGTGTGACGGTTAAGGAGTACAAAGAAGTCTCTCTCTCTCTCTCTCTCTCTCTCTCTCTCTCTCTCTCAGAGGTTGCACTCGCTCCTCAGCTGCATGTTATTCCGAGTATAGGATGCTTGGAAGGGTGCCAAAGCAGGATCGGATACTGTGGTAACGATCGGGAACTGATTGCACTTCAATGCATGACATAAACATCGAAAGAGCCCATCCTTGACTAAGAGCAATGGTGTTCTTGAGGTCCGGTGGCAGCAGAATCCTCCGATTCCACCTGACCATCCGAAGTGGCGGGTTATGATCCTTCCTGATGAACATCTCTCCACCAGAAGCTCATCCAGTGAACATAGAGTCATCTCGATGCCACTTCTGGGGTGAGAGAGGACGTCTTGAGACCTCACAGGGGATGCTAACCACCACTATATCCACCGCTACCCCCGCCGCCATCCTTACTCTGACCATGCCATGCCAGCAAGCATGACTGGTGCATCGCATTCAAAGAGATCTTGGCGAGGGTTAAGTCCCCGTCAAGGACCATGACTTCTTCCCTTGTAGACGACGAGGACCATGACTTCTTCCCTTGTGGACGAACATCGAACAAATTCGCTGGCCGATATATTCTCCCAAGGGCCCAGCGAACGTGAAAAAGGATGATCAAGCCTACCTGCAAGAAGCAAACAAGGGAATTAGACAATTCAAAGCTTAGTATACTTCGACAGAAGAAAACTAAGTCACAAACGCGGTTATTGCTGAAGACTGCAGACGCGGGAATGACCCGCACGCTGGGCCAGATTCCTGCGACAACAGAAACAGACGCGAGCAAGACTGTGATACACACAGAATTCATACGCGACCTAATTCCACATCCGCGTCTAAGATACAAGGCGCGCAGAGAATCAGACGCCAAAAATTGCCATCTCTCTGTTGGAGGAACAGGAGTTGCAAAAGTTCAGGCCTGAAACCTTCGACCCGAATTGAAGTTCTTCCAAGTCAGTTGCCTCAAGACGCGAGCTCTGTGTGCAAAGCCCACGGCCAGGTACCAACAACTTCAATACTTGCGTTCAAAAAAGTTTAAGTCGATGGCGCAAATTCCAGAAGAGGAATGCACCAACCACGACTTCACAAGAAAGTCCAGATGATATCTCTCTAAGAGATATACTAAAATTCAAACTTGGTTGGATCTAAAATGTCATGGTAAGTGGGCATGGCATACCCACAGAGGCCTCTGTTAAGAGTTGAACTCTCTGCATTGAGGCGCGGACGTAAAACGTGCTCAGGGAGACGCTTCCTATCATTGAAATCACTTGACAGTGGTAATCTACTGAAGGGACCAAACAGAAGCATGGAAGCTCTGGGTCATCTTCGTTCATGGAGGCAAACCCCTGATAGGGTCCTTGAAGGGAGAAGATAGAGTCTCTCAGAAAGGGAGAAGACAGAGTCTCTCAGAGCACTCGCTCTCAAAAAGAACACAGTCTAAGTATGGATTGTTAAAGGGAGAGGAGGAGCCCCTATTTATAGGCAGTCCATAATAACCATAGTTAATGGTTCATCAATTGGAACCGTCGGCCTTAATGACCGCACGACTGTCAAAGCCCAATGGGAGGCTGACGCGTGGAGCATCGCTTCGGGAAGCGTCAAAGACGCTGGTTTCCAACAGCCAGCGCCGTATTGGCATTAAAAGGCATTAACGCCTAAGCCCAATGAAGAACTGACACGTGGACAAACCGCTTCGGGAAACAACGGATGATGCGGGTTCCCAATCGTCAACGGAGACTTGACGTTCAAAGATTTCACAAAATCTTTATGACAGGCTGTTTATAACGCCTGGGAAATCGTGCCAAAACGCAGGTGTGAGAGCTACGTCCAAAGACCCGCGTCCCCTCTTTTCTCAAAAATCGGCGTCCTCCTTCATTCCAAGTTAGAAAATCCTTCGCGTCTCTTGGATGATTCAAAGTCGATCCGCGTCTCTCAACAAAAGGGACTCATTTTGGGGGCCCCAGTGGAAAAACACATAAAGCTGCGTCCTAAGGCTTATGACTTCAGCAGAAAAAGCCCATCACCTTTACAAGCATCTTGGAGCTGCGTCTACATCCATGATTATGGGTCTTACACTGAGGCCCAGCGCCACGTCCCTGACTGCGTTAATGTTAAGGGGCGTAAGACCTCATTATCCTAAACTCTGCGTCTGGATAGAGTTAAGGATTGCGGCCAATGAACCACACTCAAAGCCGCGTCCTCCGTGTCTGCTTGAACCGCGTCTTCACTGGCAAATCAGAATCGCGTGCCTCAGAGCCACGTCTCTTTCGACGCTGCGTTTCGTCAAAAGAACTTAGTTTTCCTAAGTTCAGTATTCGCAGTCAGCCGGAGAGCACAATTAAAGACTGTGATTAAAGGATTGAATCCATCCGCAGCGAGGCAATGAAAGTGGAGACTTTTATTATTCAAAAAATGATAAAAGTAAATACAAACACTCTTGGTAAATGGAGTGTCCTTTCTTTTTTTTTTACAAAAAAAAAAAGAAAAGAAGAGAAGGCTAAAGGTCCTGGCTCGCCAAGGAACGGATTTGCTCTCTAAGGCGATGTATCTCATGTTGACGCGCCTTCTCAGCCTCCATGAGAGCTTGGGCCCGCAGATCCGCCTCAGGTAAAAATCCCTGCGCTCGTACTCAGAGGGATTCCAGCTTGGACGAACGAACAGAGAGGTTTGCTTCAATTTGCGCCTTGGCAGCCTCTAACTCCGCTAGCCTCTTTTCAGAGGTAGCAAGCTTCTGTTCGTTAATAGTAATCACTGCCTCAGCTCTGGCTATGGCGGCCCGAGAATCAAGGATAGCCTGCTTTGCAGCCTGTATGATCATCTCAGATTCCTTAGACTCGATCGCTAACCTTTGATGATCAGCCTGGAAACCTTCGAGAAGACGGGTGTTATCGGTTATCTGCTCCTCCACCTCTCTTCGCTCTTGCTCTTGAGCAGCAAGGAGCCTATTCAGAGTTTCCTGGGCCTTGTGGAATGAGCCGGCATTCTCCAGGGATCGAAGCACTCTCAGGTTTTGTCCCAGCTGCTCCACCAGCAGCAGACACGCCTGGGCTAGTGAAGGGCCTCCGGCCAACTTGATGTTTTCGACCAGGTTTCCGAGATACGTCTGGGCGAATTCAAAAGAGCTACCCCCAGACAGGATGAAATCGATGCATGATCGCATTGAGTCAAAGAACTGCTGCACCGTCTGGCGTGTCAGGAACTCCATGGTATCATCACCCGAGGTGTTCCCCGATCCCCTTTCTATCACGGTGTGGGGGATGTAGGTCGGCTCTTCTGGTGCAAGAGTCGGGCTGACCACGGGCACGACAGGAGCAAGAGTAGCCACTGGCGCTTCTGGGGGTGCTACCTCCGTAGAAACCTCCACAGCCGATGACAGGGTAGTGAGCTCGACCTCCTCAGAATCCTCGCCGAGGCTTGAGCTGTGTGGTCTCCCGGGCAGGCACTGACCGCCAAATCTCCTCTTACCTGAGCTTCCTCAATGCTCTCTGCACTTGCCTGAACTTCCTCAATGCTGTTGGCCCAAAGGCCTTTCACCCTAGTTTTGATGATGATCAACTCATGTAGTTATAGTTACTAATGATCTTGTGTTTAATTAGTGACAGATTCATGATCAAGATCTTAGTAGGTGCATAGCTCAACAAAGGATAAAAGAACAAGATTTGGAGCTTGCATGTGGTGATCCAAGGAGTTTTTGGATCAAGCTTGGACCAAGTCAAGAAGATGAGAAGCCTTCAAGGGAAGACTTCAAGAAGTTGAAGACTTGGGTCTAGGTATAGAATTTGTATTTTGTTTTAGTAAAAATGTAAAGGATAGATAGTTGGTGGATTGCTCAAGTTTTATCACACACACACACTCTTGATAGAACTCTTGATTTTAAGTGCTTTCATAAAAAGATTTTCTAGAGTAGAAAAAGTTTTTTTCTTTGAGACAAAAATATTTATTTTAGATTTTGGTATTTCATAGTTCATATCTTTAAACCAAAATCTTGATTAGAGCTTTATATCAAAAACATAGATATTTCTTATTGATTGTGTAGTGGATCATATCCATACACACTATGCTTTAAAATGAACTCAAATATCTTGTTTTGTATTTGATGAAGATTTAGAAAAACAAGTTTGGAAAAACATGTTTTGGAAAAATACCTTTTAGTTATTGAGCTAATATTTCCAAGTTACAAAAATAGACCAAAACATATATAACATGTCTTGATTTTGTGCAAGCATGTTTGTTCTTTCAAGCATATTGGTAAAACTATTTTTGTAGAATTTCTATGTATTTTTAGGATTTTATAAAAGATTTTTAAATCCTATTTTCTGACCTGGAGACTGGCTGACAGGCCAAACCGGTCGACCGGTCCGGTCGACCGATGTGCACAGCCCTGTGCACGTTGTCAGCACAGTGGCCGGTCGACCGGGTCGGTCGACCGACCAAGAGAGCTTTGCTCTCTGGAAATATCAGTCGACCGGGCCGGTCGACCGACAGTTCATTCCAGGTTATCGGTCGACCGAGCCGGTCGACCGGTGGCTGCAACGGTCAGAAAAATGACCGTTGGCCGGTCGACCGGCGGTCGACCGACAGCACTGACAGATTCCCAACGGCTCTATTTTCTGCAGCCTATAAATTGGGATCTTGTCATCTGTTTTGAGGTTAAGATTTTGGAGACCTTTGAGCTAGTTTTTCCAACTGATTTCAGAAGTTCTCTCCACATATTTGAGTGCAAATATTTCCCATCTTAAAGGGAGTTTTTATCAAGAGAGTGTTAAGTGATTCTTTGAGTTTTTCACCATAGTCTTTCCTTGCTTTTCTCACACCACACTTGAGCTATCCATTGCTAGATATTCCTATAGGTGTGTTGTAGTGAGAGTGCTCTTTAGGTGATCAAGTGTTGTGATCATCAAAGAGATTTTTCTTTGTACTTTGAGGAAGCGGGCAAGTGTGCTCGTTGTGGTTGGAGTTCGGTTGTGAACTCTTGGTGATTCGAGGTACGGCCTCGGCGAGTCGGTGGACTTGCGTGTGTACGGGACTTGGGAGTCCGAGGGTTTGTAGGTGTACGGCACCGAGGAGAGATCCGGTGGGATCTTACATAGTGGAAATCCTTCGTGTGTCGAAGGCGGGGATGTAGAGCAAGTGTGCTCGAACCTCGAAACAAACCCTTTGTGTTTGCGATTGCTTACTCTTCCCTCTCTCTCTCTTTGTCTCTATTTTATATCTTGCATTCAATTTATTGTGTTCATCTTATACATGCTTGATTTACCCTTGTGCTCATAATTGATATATAATTGCGTGGGATTGTTGTTAACACTAGTATTCAACCAAGAGAGCCAACGCGGCACCTCAACCCATTCAAGGGGAATCTAGAGGAGCTTGTCCAGAGCCTCGCAAGGGGAATTCGGCAACACTCTTGAGTTATACATAAGTGTTAAATTATAAAGAAGTTTTAATTTGGTCAACTTAGTTTTAATTCCGCATTATTTGTTCATAAGTGACCTTTAGATTAGCCATCACCTATTCACCCCCCCTCTAGGTGATCTTACAATTGGTATCAGAGCTAGTGCTCTTGATATTGGGTCTAACAACCTAAGAGTTAAAGATCCTCCTTTAGGCTAATCACAATATTTTTGTACACACACCTCACCATGGACTTTATGTCTCCACCCACCTTTGATATTCTTAACATCCACATTTGGAAAGTTAAGATGTCATTATTCCTCAAAGCCTTAGGTTATAATGTATATCTTGCCACTACTAATAATGCTTATTGTATAGATGGTAAGAATATTGAGGCTAATACAAAAGCCCTTAATGCTTTAAAGAGTACCCTAGATGATGCTTATTTATCTAGAGTTGCTAACATTGATTCTGCTTTTGTAGTTTGGAATACCTTGATCTCCCTTGGCGAAAATGAACAATACTATGCGGGGAGCGATTCGGATGTTGGAAGCGACACCTCCAACAAGTGCTACATGGTCCAAGGGGATGACCCCTTGAGGTAAATTCCGAATCCGATGATGAGAACATGTCATATGATGAGCTCACTACCTTTTGTCATCTTATACTTGAAAAATATGACATGCTTAAAAGGAATAATAAAAATTTGAAAAAGAACATTGCTTGCATGCATAAAGAACATGACTCATTTAGAGATAACATTGCATGCTTAGAAAAAGATAACAAAAGTTGGAAAAAGAAATTTGATTGCATGCATGTAGAAAATGATTCTTTTAAAAATAAACTTGCATGTTTAGAAAAGGAAAATGAAGACTTGAAAAATGAAAATGTTTCCCTCATGTCTAAATTAAATGATTTGTGTAAAGGGAACACTATTTTGAAGGATAAGATAGCTATGGTAGAAAAACAAAAAGAAAATATTTTTCAAGAAAATATCACTTTGAAAAGAAAATTTGTTGAAAAGGAAAAAGACTTTGTTTCTAAAAAGAAAAGGAAAAATGATTCTTCATCACATCATGCTTTTCATGCCACATCTAATGAGATTAAGAATATGAAAAATAAGATGAATAATTTGAGTTCAACTTTGAACTCGTGTGCATTTAACCATTCTAAGTTGGAATCCTTGTTTCAAAAGAAACAAGTTCCTCATGCTCATGCACATACACATCATGCTTATGGTGCACAACACGATCACAGTCGCACTCATAAGCATCATGCTAAGGTGTACATTTGTACACATTGTGGTCGCAAAGGCCATCTAGCAAAATATTGTTTTGATAAGAAACCATATTATATTTTGCTAAGTATAATAGATTTTGGGTTCCTTACAACAATGCTAACCCCAAAGGACCCAAGAAAACATGGGTACCAAAACCCCCACCCTTTGATTTTGATGTAGGTGAGGGCTCTCACAAAACGTGAGAGGATTGGTGCCTTGGTAGCCAATGCAATGGACATGATGGACAAACATTGGGATGCATTGCTATCAAGGAATCTTGGTGGGAAAGACCACCATGCTTGGAGCTTTGAAGTTGGTAACAATTTCTTAACTCCTATTTTTATATACATGCTTTTACTTATTTCATACATTCATAGCATGTTCATGATTTTGTTTGATTTGTGCTTCATGTGGTATTTACATGCTTAGATGTAGAATATATCAAACTTGTATGTATACATATACAAATAGTGAATTACAATTGACTCTTAAATAATTTGAACTTCATGCTCACTTGTATCCACTTTATGCATATGTATAATCTAGTTTTGATAATTCTCACATATACATGTTTTGCCAATTTTTTTGTGTGATTTACTTCATGTATATGCATGCTTAATTCAAATCTAATAAATATACATGTATACCCGTGAGTCTCTTGCCTTCATGCAAACATTTAATAGACTCTTTTAATATTTGGGATATGTATGCATATTGTTAGATTTGTATAAACCATACATATACCATGAAAATTGTTGATCTTAGTGAAAAATGATTTTTCATGAATTGTTGTTAAAAATTTGACTTATGATCGTTTTGGGCTTCAATGACTATTTTCATGAAGATACTATTTACATGACCTTTGAACACTCATCTTTAAGAAAACATATAATTTGGAGCTTTATGGAATATGAGTGCTTGAACTTTTATGTACTTAGTAGTATTTATGAAAAACATTTGAATTTGATGTATTTGAAGGATCTTTAACTAGTTTTTCAAAAACAATTTATACTAGTTAGTTATTCTTCAAATAGCCTTTGAGATTTGCACATGATCCTATTTTTATGGATAAATTCTTTTGTGATTTCAAAATTTTGATGCTTCATGATTTGAATATTAGTTTGAATGTTAACCTTTACCAACACTAGGATTTATACTTGTACATATTATGGGCTACAAATAAATCTATTTATATTTGTGCTTGAATGCCTATTTGAACCCATTAGATGTGCTTGTATTGCTTAGTTTTGATGATAATTACATCTTCAAACTTGTATTCCCATTTTGGACTTGTGAGTTGACCATGTGCTTTTCATTTCATGTATATGCTTGTCTTGCCAAAACATTAAGATATACATGGATACCTCTTGAGTCATTTGCCTTTAATGCAAATCTACTTATATGGACTCAATTGTATTTTAGGGATATGTATGTATACTTAATGTCTTGACAAAACATACATATATCTTGAAATATAAATTTTTTTTTAAATTGGTACAATAAAATTTTTGTGATGGATTTCAAGAATTCAAACTTTATGATTTGAAGGAATATTGAGTTTTATTGCTATTTTTCATGATGCCATGTTCCACATAACACTAGTTCACTCATTTTTTTTGAATTTGGACTTTATAGATAGAGTGCTTTTAGTGCCTTGTGTTTCATTGATCTTTCATGAAAAACCTTTTAACTTATTCCTTGATGGAAGGATCTCGTACTAGTTCTTAAAACAAGTTCATTTAACTAGTTCGAATTCTTCATATGGTAGATT
This sequence comes from Agave tequilana, assembly GCA_038442645.1. Classification (NCBI taxonomy): domain Eukaryota; kingdom Viridiplantae; phylum Streptophyta; class Magnoliopsida; order Asparagales; family Asparagaceae; genus Agave; species Agave tequilana. The sequence continues at coordinate 235,098 of JAVJIF010005035.1, read as the reverse complement.
ATATGATGTATACACTTATGCTTACTTTTCAATTGGTATCATTGGTTATTTGCAATTGGTATCAATATGACTTCATGTTGTGTATATCCATATTTTGATTGTATGTATGAATGCCTTCAAATTATATCAATTTCTATTGGTATTATCTTGTCATACATATATGTTATCTTTGTGCTTATTTTACAAGTGGTATTTCCTTTAAAGCACAAAGATTGTTGATGCTAAGCTTAATTAGATTTCAAATTGGTATTTCATAATAAGCTTATGCATTGTGTTTTGAAATTGGTATCAAAAAAATTCGAAATTTGATTATTTTACAATCGATATCTCAAAATTTGTTATTACTAAGAAAAAGTTAAAATTTTGTTTTGATAAAGAAAAATTCAAATTTTTGATTTGTATTGTCTATATGCAAGGAGAGCTTAACATCTCTCTTACATATAGATTCATGTTGAGTATATTATAAATTGAGGAGATTGACAACTCTTCTTTATATGATATAGTGTGTAGGGGGAGCTTCACATCTCCTCTTATGCATGACATATTATACGTTATGTGAATTAGGGCTTGTCATCCCTCTTTCATGTAATGTATATGTGTCGGGAAGCTAACTTAACGTCTTCCTCTTCATGAATTTATATCGCATATAAATTTTATTGATTGATTTGTATTTTACCCTCCTTGATTTCCTTATTTTTGACAAAAAGGGGGAGAAAATTTGTTTGATGATTTGAACTTTGAACCCTTTGTTGATGATTGACAAAAAGGGGGAGAAGTATTTGAGTTATATGCATGATTTCCTTACTTAAGGGGGAGAAGTATTTGGTTCCTTGTTTAAGGGGAAGTAAGATTTGTATTTATGCATATATGTTGTCTTGCAATTAGGAGCAAAAGATTGATTTATGATTTGATTTATATGATTGCATCTCCTACATTGCATACATGTCATGTGCTTTTATTGCCATATCTATTGCTTATTTATTATGCATGAGTTAGGGGGAGCTTCTTTGAAGCTTTACTTTAATCCATGCATATATAACTCCATGAGTTTTGTCATCATCAAAAAGGGGGAGATTGTTGGCCCAAAGGCCTTTCACCCTAGTTTTGATGATGATCAACTCATGTAGTTATAGTTACTAATGATCTTGTGTTTAATTAGTGACAGATTCATGATCAAGATCTTAGTAGGTGCATAGCTAAACAAAGGATAAAAGAACAAGATTTGGAGCTTGCATGTGGTGATCCAAGGAGTTTTTGGATCAAGCTTGGACCAAGTCAAGAAGATGAGAAGCCTTCAAGGGAAGACTTCAAGAAGTTGAAGACTTGGGTCTAGGTATAGAATTTGTATTTTTGTTTTAGTAAAAATGTAAAGGATAGATAGTTGGTGGATTGCTCAAGTTTTATCACACACACACACTCTTGATAGAACTCTTGATTTTAAGTGCTTTCATAAAAAGATTTTCTAGAGTAGAAAAAGTTTTTTTCTTTGAGACAAAATATTTATTTTAGATTTTGGTATTTCATAGTTCATATCTTTAAACCAAAATCTTGATTAGAGCTTTATATCAAAAACATAGATATTTCTTATTGATTGTGTAGTGGATCATATCCATACACACTATGCTTTAAAATGAACTCAAATATCTTGTTTTTGTATTTGATGAAGATTTAGAAAAACAAGTTTGGAAAAACATGTTTTGGAAAATACCTTTTAGTTATTGAGCTAATATTTCCAAGTTACAAAAATAGACCAAAACATATATAACATGTCTTGATTTTGTGCAAGCATGTTTGTTCTTTCAAGCATATTGGTAAAACTATTTTTGTAGAATTTCTATGTATTTTTAGGATTTTATAAAAGATTTTTAAATCCTATTTTCTGACCTGGAGACTGGCTGACAGGCCAAACCGGTCGACCGGTCCGGTCGACCGATGTGCACAGCCCTGTGCACGTTGTCAGCACAGTGGCCGGTCGACCGGGTCGGTCGACCGACCAAGAGAGCTTTGCTCTCTGGAAATATCAGTCGACCGGGCCGGTCGACCGACAGTTCATTCCAGGTTATCGGTCGACCGAGCCGGTCGACCGGTGGCTGCAACGGTCAGAAAAATGACCGTTGGCCGGTCGACCGGCGGTCGACCGACAGCACTGACAGATTCCCAACGGCTCTATTTTCTGCAGCCTATAAATTGGGATCTTGTCATCTGTTTTGAGGTTAAGATTTTGGAGACCTTTGAGCTAGTTTTTCCAACTGATTTCAGAAGTTCTCTCCACATATTTGAGTGCAAATATTTCCCATCTTAAAGGGAGTTTTTATCAAGAGAGTGTTAAGTGATTCTTTGAGTTTTTCACCATAGTCTTTCCTTGCTTTTCTCACACCACACTTGAGCTATCCATTGCTAGATATTCCTATAGGTGTGTTGTAGTGAGAGTGCTCTTTAGGTGATCAAGTGTTGTGATCATCAAAGAGATTTTTCTTTGTACTTTGAGGAAGCGGGCAAGTGTGCTCGTTGTGGTTGGAGTTCGGTTGTGAACTCTTGGTGATTCGAGGTACGGCCTCGGCGAGTCGGTGGACTTGCGTGTGTACGGGACTTGGGAGTCCGAGGGTTTGTAGGTGTACGGCACCGAGGAGAGATCCGGTGGGATCTTACATAGTGGAAATCCTTCGTGTGTCGAAGGCGGGGATGTAGAGCAAGTGTGCTCGAACCTCGAAACAAACCCTTTGTGTTTGCGATTGCTTACTCTTCCCTCTCTCTCTCTTTGTCTCTATTTTATATCTTGCATTCAATTTATTGTGTTCATCTTATACATGCTTGATTTACCCTTGTGCTCATAATTGATATATAATTGCGTGGGATTGTTGTTAACACTAGTATTCAACCAAGAGAGCCAACGCGGCACCTCAACCCATTCAAGGGGAATCTAGAGGAGCTTGTCCAGAGCCTCGCAAGGGGAATTCGGCAACACTCTTGAGTTATACATAAGTGTTAAATTATAAAGAAGTTTTAATTTGGTCAACTTAGTTTTAATTCCGCATTATTTGTTCATAAGTGACCTTTAGATTAGCCATCACCTATTCACCCCCCTCTAGGTGATCTTACAATTGGTATCAGAGCTAGTGCTCTTGATATTGGGTCTAACAACCTAAGAGTTAAAGATCCTCCTTTAGGCTAATCACAATATTTTTGTACACACACCTCACCATGGACTTTATGTCTCCACCCACCTTTGATATTCTTAACATCCACATTTGGAAAGTTAAGATGTCATTATTCCTCAAAGCCTTAGGTTATAATGTATATCTTGCCACTACTAATAATGCTTATTGTATAGATGGTAAGAATATTGAGGCTAATACAAAAGCCCTTAATGCTTTAAAGAGTACCCTAGATGATGCTTATTTATCTAGAGTTGCTAACATTGATTCTGCTTTTGTAGTTTGGAATACCTTGATCTCCCTTGGCGAAAATGAACAATACTATGCGGGGAGCGATTCGGATGTTGGAAGCGACACCTCCAACAAGTGCTACATGGTCCAAGGGGATGACCCCTTGAGGTAAATTCCGAATCCGATGATGAGAACATGTCATATGATGAGCTCACTACCTTTTGTCATCTTATACTTGAAAAATATGACATGCTTAAAAGGAATAATAAAAATTTGAAAAAGAACATTGCTTGCATGCATAAAGAACATGACTCATTTAGAGATAACATTGCATGCTTAGAAAAAGATAACAAAAGTTGGAAAAAGAAATTTGATTGCATGCATGTAGAAAATGATTCTTTTAAAAATAAACTTGCATGTTTAGAAAAGGAAAATGAAGACTTGAAAAATGAAAATGTTTCCCTCATGTCTAAATTAAATGATTTGTGTAAAGGGAACACTATTTTGAAGGATAAGATAGCTATGGTAGAAAAACAAAAGAAAATATTTTTCAAGAAAATATCACTTTGAAAAGAAAATTTGTTGAAAAGGAAAAAGACTTTGTTTCTAAAAAGAAAAGGAAAAATGATTCTTCATCACATCATGCTTTTCATGCCACATCTAATGAGATTAAGAATATGAAAAATAAGATGAATAATTTGAGTTCAACTTTGAACTCGTGTGCATTTAACCATTCTAAGTTGGAATCCTTGTTTCAAAAGAAACAAGTTCCTCATGCTCATGCACATACACATCATGCTTATGGTGCACAACACGATCACAGTCGCACTCATAAGCATCATGCTAAGGTGTACATTTGTACACATTGTGGTCGCAAAGGCCATCTAGCAAAATATTGTTTTGATAAGAAACCATATTTATATTTTGCTAAGTATAATAGATTTTGGGTTCCTTACAACAATGCTAACCCCAAAGGACCCAAGAAAACATGGGTACCAAAACCCCCACCCTTTGATTTTGATGTAGGTGAGGGCTCTCACAAAACGTGAGAGGATTGGTGCCTTGGTAGCCAATGCAATGGACATGATGGACAAACATTGGGATGCATTGCTATCAAGGAATCTTGGTGGGAAAGACCACCATGCTTGGAGCTTTGAAGTTGGTAACAATTTCTTAACTCCTATTTTTATATACATGCTTTTACTTATTTCATACATTCATAGCATGTTCATGATTTTGTTTGATTTGTGCTTCATGTGGTATTTACATGCTTAGATGTAGAATATATCAAACTTGTATGTATACATATACAAATAGTGAATTACAATTGACTCTAAATAATTTGAACTTCATGCTCACTTGTATCCACTTTATGCATATGTATAATCTAGTTTTGATAATTCTCACATATACATGTTTTGCCAATTTTTTTTGTGTGATTTACTTCATGTATATGCATGCTTAATTCAAATCTAATAAATATACATGTATACCCGTGAGTCTCTTGCCTTCATGCAAACATTTAATAGACTCTTTTAATATTTGGGATATGTATGCATATTGTTAGATTTGTATAAACCATACATATACCATGAAAATTGTTGATCTTAGTGAAAAATGATTTTTCATGAATTGTTGTTAAAAATTTGACTTATGATCGTTTTGGGCTTCAATGACTATTTTCATGAAGATACTATTTACATGACCTTTGAACACTCATCTTTAAGAAAACATATAATTTGGAGCTTTATGGAATATGAGTGCTTGAACTTTTATGTACTTAGTAGTATTTATGAAAAACATTTGAATTTGATGTATTTGAAGGATCTTTAACTAGTTTTTCAAAAACAATTTATACTAGTTAGTTATTCTTCAAATAGCCTTTGAGATTTGCACATGATCCTATTTTTATGGATAAATTCTTTTGTGATTTCAAAATTTTGATGCTTCATGATTTGAATATTAGTTTGAATGTTAACCTTTACCAACACTAGGATTTATACTTGTACATATTATGGGCTACAAATAAATCTATTTATATTTGTGCTTGAATGCCTATTTGAACCCATTAGATGTGCTTGTATTGCTTAGTTTTGATGATAATTACATCTTCAAACTTGTATTCCCATTTTGGACTTGTGAGTTGACCATGTGCTTTTCATTTCATGTATATGCTTGTCTTGCCAAAACATTAAGATATACATGGATACCTCTTGAGTCATTTGCCTTTAATGCAAATCTACTTATATGGACTCAATTGTATTTTAGGGATATGTATGTATACTTAATGTCTTGACAAAACATACATATATCTTGAAATATAAATTTTTTTTAAATGGTACAATAAATTTTTTGTGATGGATTTCAAGAATTCAAACTTTATGATTTGAAGGAATATTGAGTTTTATTGCTATTTTTCATGATGCCATGTTCCACATAACACTAGTTCACTCATTTTTTTGAATTTGGACTTTATAGATAGAGTGCTTTTAGTGCCTTGTGTTTCATTGATCTTTCATGAAAAACCTTTTAACTTATTCCTTGATGGAAGGATCTCGTACTAGTTCTTAAAACAAGTTCATTTAACTAGTTCGAATTCTTCATATGGTAGATTATATGATGTATACACTTATGCTTACTTTTCAATTGGTATCATTGGTTATTTGCAATTGGTATCAATATGACTTCATGTTGTGTATATCCATATTTTGATTGTATGTATGAATGCCTTCAAATTATATCAATTTCTATGGTATTATCTTGTCATACATATATGTTATCTATTTGTGCTTATTTTACAAGTGGTATTTCCTTTAAAGCACAAAGATTGTTGATGCTAAGCTTAATTAGATTTCAAATTGGTATTTCATAATAAGCTTATGCATTGTGTTTTGAAATTGGTATCAAAAAAATTCGAAATTTGATTATTTTACAATCGATATCTCAAAATTTGTTATTACTAAGAAAAAGTTAAAATTTTGTTTTGATAAAGAAAAATTCAAAATTTTTGATTTGTATTGTCTATATGCAAGGAGAGCTTAACATCTCTCTTACATATAGATTCATGTTGAGTATATTATAAATTGAGGAGATTGACAACTCTTCTTTATATGATATAGTGTGTAGGGGGAGCTTCACATCTCCTCTTATGCATGACATATTATACGTTATGTGAATTAGGGCTTGTCATCCCTCTTTCATGTAATGTATATGTGTCGGGAAGCTAACTTAACGTCTTCCTCTTCATGAAATTATATCGCATATAAATTTTATTGATTGATTTGTATTTTACCCTCCTTGATTTCCTTATTTTTGACAAAAAGGGGGAGAAAATTTGTTTGATGATTGAACTTTGAACCCTTTGTTGATGATTGACAAAAAGGGGGAGAAGTATTTGAGTTATATGCATGATTTCCTTACTTAAGGGGGAGAAGTATTTGGTTCCTTGTTTAAGGGGAAGTAAGATTTGTATTTATGCATATATGTTGTCTTGCAATTAGGAGCAAAAGATTTGATTTATGATTTGATTTATATGATTGCATCTCCTACATTGCATACATGTCATGTGCTTTTATTGCCATATCTATTGCTTATTTATTATGCATGAGTTAAGGGGGAGCTTCTTTGAAGCTTTACTTTAATCCATGCATATATAACTCCATGAGTTTTGTCATCATCAAAAGGGGGAGATTGTTGGCCCAAAGGCCTTTCACCCTAGTTTTGATGATGATCAACTCATGTAGTTATAGTTACTAATGATCTTGTGTTTAATTAGTGACAGATTCATGATCAAGATCTTAGTAGGTGCATAGCTAAACAAAGGATAAAAGAACAAGATTTGGAGCTTGCATGTGGTGATCCAAGGAGTTTTTGGATCAAGCTTGGACCAAGTCAAGAAGATGAGAAGCCTTCAAGGGAAGACTTCAAGAAGTTGAAGACTTGGGTCTAGGTATAGAATTTGTATTTTTGTTTTAGTAAAAATGTAAAGGATAGATAGTTGGTGGATTGCTCAAGTTTTATCACACACACACACTCTTGATAGAACTCTTGATTTTAAGTGCTTTCATAAAAAGATTTTCTAGAGTAGAAAAAGTTTTTTCTTTGAGACAAAAATATTTATTTTAGATTTTGGTATTTCATAGTTCATATCTTTAAACCAAAATCTTGATTAGAGCTTTATATCAAAAACATAGATATTTCTTATTGATTGTGTAGTGGATCATATCCATACACACTATGCTTTAAAATGAACTCAAATATCTTGTTTTTGTATTTGATGAAGATTTAGAAAAACAAGTTTGGAAAAACATGTTTTGGAAAAATACCTTTTAGTTATTGAGCTAATATTTCCAAGTTACAAAAATAGACCAAAACATATATAACATGTCTTGATTTTGTGCAAGCATGTTTGTTCTTTCAAGCATATTGGTAAAACTATTTTTGTAGAATTTCTATGTATTTTTAGGATTTTATTAAAGATTTTTAAATCCTATTTTCTGACCTGGAGACTGGCTGACAGGCCAAACCGGTCGACCGGTCCGGTCGACCGATGTGCACAGCCCTGTGCACGTTGTCAGCACAGTGGCGGTCGACCGGGTCGGTCGACCGACCAAGAGAGCTTTGCTCTCTGGAAATATCAGTCGACCGGGCCGGTCGACCGACAGTTCATTCCAGGTTATCGGTCGACCGAGCCGGTCGACCGGTGGCTGCAACGGTCAGAAAAATGACCGTTGGCCGGTCGACGGCGGTCGACCGACAGCACTGACAGATTCCCAACGGCTCTATTTTCTGCAGCCTATAAATTGGGATCTTGTCATCTGTTTTGAGGTTAAGATTTTGGAGACCTTTGAGCTAGTTTTTCCAACTGATTTCAGAAGTTCTCTCCACATATTGAGTGCAAATATTTCCCATCTTAAAGGGAGTTTTTATCAAGAGAGTGTTAAGTGATTCTTTGAGTTTTTCACCATAGTCTTTCCTTGCTTTTCTCACACCACACTTGAGCTATCCATTGCTAGATATTCCTATAGGTGTGTTGTAGTGAGAGTGCTCTTTAGGTGATCAAGTGTTGTGATCATCAAAGAGATTTTTCTTTGTACTTTGAGGAAGCGGGCAAGTGTGCTCGTTGTGGTTGGAGTTCGGTTGTGAACTCTTGGTGATTCGAGGTACGGCCTCGGCGAGTCGGTGGACTTGCGTGTGTACGGGACTTGGGAGTCCGAGGGTTTGTAGGTGTACGGCACCGAGGAGAGATCCGGTGGGATCTTACATAGTGGAAATCCTTCGTGTGTCGAAGGCGGGGATGTAGAGCAAGTGTGCTCGAACCTCGAAACAAACCCTTTGTGTTTGCGATTGCTTACTCTTCCCTCTCTCTCTCTTTGTCTCTATTTTATATCTTGCATTCAATTTATTGTGTTCATCTTATACATGCTTGATTTACCCTTGTGCTCATAATTGATATATAATTGCGTGGGATTGTTGTTAACACTAGTATTCAACCAAGAGAGCCAACGCGGCACCTCAACCCATTCAAGGGGAATCTAGAGGAGCTTGTCCAGAGCCTCGCAAGGGGAATTCGGCAACACTCTTGAGTTATACATAAGTGTTAAATTATAAAGAAGTTTTAATTTGGTCAACTTAGTTTTAATTCCGCATTATTTGTTCATAAGTGACCTTTAGATTAGCCATCACCTATTCACCCCCCTCTAGGTGATCTTACAAATGCCCTCTGCAAATTACGAGAATATTAGCCATGACAACAAAAGGAAAACATTATACCAACATTTCCTTACTTGGCTGGGGGTCCAAAGGTGGCGAGTCCTTGGGTGAATCATGTAGGGTGGAGGTCTCCCCGACTTCGACGATTGCCCTCTCTTGAGGCACCCCAGTACGAGGAGACTCAGCTCTCTCCTGCTGAGCCAGTTCTTGTATCATCTCCTCGATCTGGGAGGAAGCAGCGGCCTCGCTAACCATGACTAGCCCTGCAACACGAGGCCAAATAAAAAAGAAAACGTCAAAAATCCTTCTCCTAGTTAGAAGGATGAGTTTGGCGAGTAGTGTACCTTCAGCAGCTTCAGCAGGAATAACTGCCGCTAGTGGTGATGTCGTCAACGGCTCACACCCATATATTTCCTCCTCCGAGATGTGTGAGAATTTACTCGGATAAGGAGGAACGGGTTCATCGCCAAATTCGACCTCATCCTCAAAATCGATTTCCTCTTCGGATGATGAAGACGACAGTTCAACGTGAGGGACCTCGGCAACCGGAGCCTTGCCTCCAAACACCCCAGTGGTAGGGCTGGGGTCAACTGTCCGAGCACTGGAGATGAATACACTGGGAGACCCAGGCTGCTGTGCCTCATCCCTCCTCTCGTAAGCTGAGGAAGCCCCGGGCTGAGCTGAGACCCCTGGCCTCTCAACATCGCCTCCGCTCATTATGTCGACTTCGAACTGCTCGGCCTCGTCAGCGGCGGTGGGTTTGTCAGCAGGCTCCGCTTCCTCCACAACCCTAGGGCCCCTGCTGCGTAACCTGCGGGCATGGACTAAGGGGGCATCATCCTCATCCGCCTCTTCTTCCCTCGGTCCCTCAACACCAGAAGGGATGTCCTCGGATGGAGAAACTGCAGCCGTCAAGTCTCTCCGGACCTTCTTTGGGGCAGGCTCAGCAGTGGAGGTAGAGCCTTGAGGACGCTTACCCACCGCCTGTCGAGCCTTTGTTGCTCGCGGCTCCTCCCTCGACCCCCTTCTGACCTCCTTCAGAGCTTTCAGATACTGCTCGACGCCTCGCGAGCGTTTAGTGGACCCCGACCTTGCTTCGTAACCTGCATTGATACTCTCAATGCATGAATACTCCGGAGCGAAATCTGGTGTTTGGTTGGCCTGGAAGTACCAAGTACAGAAGCTGAAGCTGATACGGCCCTTCGGCCCTTTGATAGGCAGCCGAAAAGTTGCTTCCGTCCCTCCGGCCACGCTATAATACCAAGCCCGAGCACCTTCGAACAAATTTCCACTGAAGGCGAGTCGAGCATTGGGGTTGCCGACATATAGTTGATCATAGTCGAACTGTCGGGCGAAGCGATTCGGCATATACGGCTCGATCGTGCATGAATTCCCTTGCCGGAAAAGCACATACCCGGGCCGAATGTGACCAACCACCAGAAAACCCCCGTTGACAGCCTCGTGAAGTCATCTTGGCCTGCGGAGTCAGTAAATTGTTCCCCGAAAGATGCACCAGGAATCGCGGGGAAGCAGCGATTAAGCTGGTAGTTCGAAGCCGACATGACACACTTTCGAACGTAATACACGTAAGTATTACACCAGTTTGAACCCTCCAACCGCTGCACGAAAGGAATAAACCCCTCACACCAAGACACCGGCGTCATCAGAGAGGGACAGTGCATAACGTACCAAGCCATTAGGTACGTGTAGGGAAGCTCACCCGAGGGTTGGGGCGCTTTATCGTCGGCCTCCCCTCCGAGTCAACAATCACCTTGCCATGGGAGTCGACGGCCTTCCCTGCCTCGCACAAATTTTGGGTTAACGTCCGCAACCCGCTTTGAATACTCGCTGCCATGGCCGGGAGAAGGGCTATGGACCTACCATAAGCCAGGAGCACCGCCGGGTACACTACGTCGGCAACAATGACTTCATGTGGCAGCGTTGGCACCACACAGCGCTTCAACCACAGCATTAAGAAGCCCGCCAACAGTGCGTGGTCGGAGATAGGGATCCGGGCTTCATGATGGAAGCTTTCGAAAACCGTGTCAGGTTCGAAAACATCCTCATTCGACTCCGTGGTGTAGGAGTCTACAGAAGCCTTGATCCTGTCGGCAATCTCCTCGTCGGAGCTGGGAGCCAGTCGGGTCATCGGACGGTCTTTCTGGTTGACGCCATTCAACAAGTAGCTTGCCCAAGACAGCTGCTTGACTCCCCCGCTCTCCAAGAGGTTATCTGGTCGCAGACGTGGAAGTGACATAACACCTCCCAGTAAGTCTCGCACACTCGAGGAGACCCTTTCTTCATAAGGTGAAGCTCCTCAGTGGTTGGGACGTATTCTTCATAGGGAGAATCCCCCATTACCAGCCCCGAGACCTCGTACAACTCGTGTAGGGCGAGACCCATCTCCCCGACCAGAGTGAAGAATGTCTCCGTCAGAGGATTGTAACGCTCCAGGATCCCAAAGAAGTTTTGAGAGCTCGGTGGGATACCATACTGTACGGCCCTGACTGCTTGGTACAATTCCGCTTGCTCCAACAAGCCTCTAAGGTCGGCAAGGATGAAGCTCACCATCCTGCCCCACCAATACCTCTCAGTGGAGTGGATCCACCCGGGCGAACGGAACTCGACCGGAAAATCACCCCCACTTTCATGAACGCGTTGAGGAAAGTGGTGCCAAGTTTTGGTGTCTCTCCAACTGGGTGATCAGTCCTGAGCAGCCCTGGAAACAGGCCGAGAACCTCCCTATCATGACTATCATGGCGATATACCTTTTTGGAGCCTAGGTCGCCAAGAGTAACCTCAGGGACATATCGGGAGAGTTCCCATTTCATTTTCCGAGGGATGGACATATGTTGAAGATAAGATAGCGGGTACATCCTCTCCATGTTTGGGAGAAAGAATCTTCTATCCCCTATCTGACGGAGCCATTTATAATCTCCGTCATACAAGGAATAGCCGCCCTCGCTAATACGGTCTCCAAAGAAGAAGGCAGGCTTCTCCAGCGGAACGCGAGCATCCGTTGTGAATGCTACGTCAGTCATAAGCTCCCGAAAGGTTGCCATGTCAACATTGGAGAGCCTCCTCCTGTGCTCCTGCGACCCATCAGCAGTCACAGGTATAGTCCTTTGCAGCACAAAGGTCAAATCACGGTCAGCACCACCTACGTGCCCGAAGTGGCGCCTCTTGGAGAGTGGGGCAGAAGAGTGTTGCACTGCAGAAGAAGATGACACTTAATCAGAAATCTGATCGGAAAAAAAAAAGTTAAGTGTCTATAGTCCAGACGCAGAAAAGATACTGGACGCAGAAATTGTCAAAATCCGCGTCCAGGCCTGAAAATCCGCGTTCAGACGCAGAAGAGATACTGGACGCAGAAATTGTCAAAATCCGCGTCCAAACCTGAAAATTCGCGACCGTGAGGCCAACAGGGAGCCTGCGTTTTGAAATCCAAGACTTATGAGAAATTTCTAAGTACTTGGATTCAGGTGCGAGATTCATAAAAGACCAGCACCTGATGTCACAGAACGCAAGGATCAAGTCCGCGTCCGAACCCTTCACAATTAGAAATATTCTAAGTGAAGAATCTGAAGTGCAGGGCTTACTGGCGCTCTATATTCAATAAACAAGCGCGTCCCCAAGTGGATAAAAGCGGTGGGGTCATCAAACCCGCGCCTTGTTTATCAACTCAAAGACCGCGTCTGAGAATCAAACGTGGTTTCTATTCTGTGTTGACGGTTCTCCTTTAAAAGAGGGATTTTTAGGAGTCCATGAACTTCCATTAATGGCGAAGTTTAAGCCTAATGGCATTATACCTGAGATTGGGGCTTCCTGCGCGGAGGAACCGCCCCTCTGGGCCTCGATGACGGCCGCTTTTGAAGATGATGCGGTCGGCTTGGCCTTGGGTGCCATCGTTGATCAAGAATCCGATGATGGACGATGAAGAAATGAAAAGAGACAGAGAAGACTCCTTTTTCAAAAAACCCTAACAGATGCGCTCGAGACGAAAGAGATATCTCTCTGACTGTTGCCATTTATAGGCACGAAAATTCGCAAAGATACGCGGCGCGTGGCTCGATTGGTTCGGCATCGAGTCATCGCTTGACGCGTGGACAACTCATTTAATATACCGGGAAGTCCGCGCGCCAAAAAGAGATGTCCCGTCGGTTTCCTAGAACAAGTGGCGGTGCACTCATGACATGGCACGGATTCGCACCCAACAGGCGCGCCTCTTCGATGGACGTGTCCCGTCAGCACAGCCATAGTCGCGTCCAGAAAGTCGCGTCCTTCCAATCCGGCCTAGCATCGCGTCTGCCCAATGGAATATCAGTCGCGTTTTCATTTCCAAAAGACGCACCCCATGAAAATCGCGTCTTTAAAGCAGTACTATCTATGCTCTTCAAAAAGAACTGGCGTTCAGTCCTTACTTCTGCAAATCAGTTCAACAGTACACTGGCACAAGCAGACGACTGTCCACTCCTGGCTTAAAGTGCACCCACGACAGACTTAAAGCAATCGGGGAGGTTTAGACTGTGTATCTAAACACTCAACTCGATCAACTCTGATGACTTCAAAGAGTTCTACAGTACACTCACGAAGACCATACTCCAGATAAGATCAAACCCGGAGCATTAACAGTCCAGTCATAAGGGTAAGCTCAGCTAGAGTCCAAAGTATTTCGAAATCCGTCCCAGTTAACCGCGGAATATCGAAAACCTTGGAGGGGGTTCTGTAGGCTGTCTAAAAATCATTAAAAGACAAGCCATAAAAAAGGCAGAGTTTCAGGTTCTAGACGTAGAACTAATGATGGCCATCCGCGTCTCAGCATCAACGCGTGAGGGTCCAAACCCGCGTCTCAGCATCAAGGCGCGTGGGCTCGACACCCGCGTCTCAACCTCAAGGCGCGTGGGCTCAACACCCGCGTCTCAACATCAAGGCGCGAGGGCTCGACACCCGCGTCTCAACCTCAAGGCGCGTGGGCTCAACACCCGCGTCTCAACCTCAAGGCGCGTGGGCTCAACACCCGCGTCTCAACATCAAGGCGCGAGGGCTCAACACCCGCGTCTCAACATCAAGGCGCGAGGGCTCGACACCCGCGTCTCAACCTCAAGGCGCGTGGGCTCAACACCCGCGTCTCGATATCAAGGCGCGTGGGCTCGACTCCCGCGTCTCAACCTCAAGGCGCGAGGGCTCGACACCCGCGTCTCAACCTCAGGACGCGAGGGTCCAAGGCCCACGTCTCGGATATAACCGCCCTGGTTATGGGGCCAGTCACCGCCCACATAGCGGGGAAGTTAGCCCCTCATTGTGGAGCATTTTTAGGGGGCACGTTCACCCCTGAAACCTCTATAAATAGCCCCGCCGCTATGAGGAATGGAGGGACACGACACAAGAAACAAGAGATAGACAACAGACTACACACAGGCAGACAGAGAGAGAAGCAAGAGAGAGCTCAACTCTTCAGCAAGCTTGCTGCGTACAAATTGCTCTTTGCCTACCTTCTCTTTGAGAGTTTTGATAGACAGAGCTGTGCTACTCCTTCTACCAGCCGAAGAGAAGATCCCCGAAGGTCTAGACGGTCACCCGGTCAACGGAGAATAAGATTCACTCTCCATCGCCACTTGAAGAACCCAACCTTAAACAAAGGGAGGATTCAAGACTCAACATCCTCCCTCCCTTGTAACCGGAATACTAGTCCGTTGTAATTTTTCAATTTGATTCAAGGAAATCTTACTTCGAGCTCGTACCTTCTCCGCGTGCGTACAACCGCGGATATCGAAAACTTGGGAGGGGGTTCTGTAGACTGTCTAAAAATCACTGAAGACAAGTCATCAAAAAGCAGAGTCCAAACTCCAGACGCAGAACTAATCATAGCTATCATTGCAGTACCAAGACGCGAGGGTCTAAACCCGCGTCTCAGCATCACTGTAGTACCAAGACGCGAGGGTCTAAACCCGCGTCCCAGCATCAATGCAGCAGCAAGGCGCGAGGGTCGAAACCCGCGTCTCAGCATCACTGCAGCACCAAGGCGCGAGGGTCGAAACCCGCGTCTCAGCATCACTGCAGCAGTAAGACACGAGGGTCGAAACCCGCGTCTCAGCATCACTGCAACAGCAAGACGCGAGGGTCGAAAACCCGCGTCTCAGCATCACTGCAGCACCAAGGCGCGAGGGTCAAAACCCGCGTCTCAGTTATAACTGCCCTTGTTATGGGGTCAATCACTGCCCACATAAGGAGGAAGTTAACCCCCCCATTATGGAGCATTTTTAGGGGGCACGTTCGCCTCTGATACCTCTATAAATAGCCTTGCTTGCTATTGAGAAGGGGTCAGTCGGTCGGTCGAGAAGATAATTCGGGGGAGAAGAATTTGACTTGTGAGCTTCCACAGAAAAGGAAAGAGAGTTCAACTCTTCAAACAACTTGCTGCGTACGAGCCAATCTTTGCATACAATCTCTTTGAGATTCCTGGTCAATCAGGAGTTGTGTCACTCCATCGACCATCCAAAGAGAAGATCCCCAAGAGTTCTTGACGTTCACCCGGTCAACGGAAAATAAGATTCACTTTTCACCGCTACATGAAGAACCCAGCATTAAACAAAGGGGAGATTCAAGTCTCAACATCTTCCCTCTCTTGTAATCGGAGTGTAAATCCATTGTAATCTTTCAATTGATTCAAGGAAAGTTTACAAGGAACCCTATTCTCCCGCCCAATAATAACGCTCAAGAAGGAATAAACATAAAGAATAATTATAGAGAACATACTTATAGTGAAAAAAGATGTCAAACTTTTTATGATTCTAAAATTACTTCTTTGATTTGTTTGAATAATTGAAAATATGCTTGTTAAAACAAGTATTCAATAATTAATAATTTAATTTGTAAAAATTAGTTTTACCAGGAATCCAATAGCTAATCACGTGCAATAAAGGGAACTAATTTGTGTAAAATGTTTCGCAAGAATTTGGATAGATGTTTGTAAGAGATAATATTAAATAGAGCTTGTAAAAATCTCGCAATAATTAAACAAGATAAAATTTTGCAATAAAATAAGATCTAAAGTAGTTTAGTATAATAAAAATTTTCTCAAAATAAATTAGTATTAGCAAGATCTCAACTAAGTTGCAGGAAAACAGAAAATAGATTTAAGATTTATTTGTCTTCTTGATTGTTGGAAAACTATTTTTCTAAATTAATGACGTGCAATAATTAACACTTGTTTAATTATTCTTTCAAAAATAAAATCAAATTACTTTTAATCCCTAAGCATGCAACTAATTAGAAAATCAAAATCAAATAGAGTAAAAAAACATTGGGAATGTAATCATGCAACGCATTACCTTAAACAACGAATGGTCGGTCTTATTGCTTAGACGTCGAGTGGCACAGTCAACTAGCGATAATGACTCCTCTGAATTCACCAGCACGTGAGATCGAGCGCTATCACTAGGCCTCTGCTCAGATAAGAAATAATTACCCAAAAATGAAAAGAAAAAAATGGTTTATATAAAATCGAAGCCTTCTCATAAAGAGTACGCCTCGAAGAATTTTCAAAGAAAGAGAATAAAAAAATGTTTTAGAATGAAAAGGAAAAAAGTTCTATTTATATGCTTGGAGGAAAGAATGAGTTAAAGAGTTATTAGGATTTGTTAATTATCCAAGAGACTAGATCACTATATCAGCTAATGACTTGGTGATTGAAAAAGTCAAGTTTTTAATATGAAAAATCCAACAGCTATATATGACTAGATAATAAAAAACTTACTGACATGATGCTTGAAAGATAATTTTGGAATCATAAAAGAAAATTCTAAAGCTGATTGAGCATCTCATAACAATTTATGAATTCTCAACATAATACATCACAGTGCCAACGAAATAAGCTGCCAGGAATATTATTACCCATACAAGTCTTGTTTTAGCATGGAAAATGATAAAACCATGATCACAAAATGGGAAAACTATGATTACTACAGTAATCTCACAAACACAAACTGCTCTATGCATTGATCTCTAGGGCAACCTCTTCAGTTATTTTCTATTTACTTGAACCTGGATTCGTGAAGATACTGATCACAACGAAGAACTAACAATGCGGGAGCCGATCAATTCTGGCCTGCAATGTCATCAGTACTACGAACAATATTCATGGAAGGGAGCACTATAGCAGCGATGGGATTAGCTTCCAGCCCGCCACCTTCATCAATGATAAGGCGTAGACCTTCAATGTGGAGTTTCCCATGATGACCGCTCACCACTATGGTTGGCTCCTTGGTCAGTTCCTGAACAATTTATTAGCGCAGTTTAGTGAGCTTATACATCTTATACATATAGAGCTTATCCACGGTGAACGAGAACAGTGAATAGTCAAGATTTATCAATTCTCTACATAATTAATACTCTAGTATTTCTAGTAAACCATCAAAACATTAAATTTGGGCATCAATGAACTTGATTGTTTCTTTCTCAGAGAGATCAGAGACGAAAGACAAATAAAAAGCACACTCACATCCCATCCACTCAATCAACTCACTAAATCATAAACCAACAATATCATATC
This sequence comes from Agave tequilana, assembly GCA_038442645.1. Classification (NCBI taxonomy): domain Eukaryota; kingdom Viridiplantae; phylum Streptophyta; class Magnoliopsida; order Asparagales; family Asparagaceae; genus Agave; species Agave tequilana. The sequence goes on along the minus strand of JAVJIF010005035.1, from coordinate 217,449 downwards.
CAAATTATGATTGAAGTGATACAAATTACATGGGCAAGATTTACATTTTGGAGGATGCATGATAGTTGAACCAGTCTAGATTTCATTTCAAATCACAACATTTTCATAGAGATTAATATGTGCACGGCTAATATGATACCTCCAATTTGTGCATTTTTCTGCCATTTGTTGGATCCTACACATACTAAACTAATCCTTTTATGACGCTACCTCATAGCACTACCTGCCGTTAGCTACATGAGATTTTTACCTTAAAGGAGTTGATAAGGGGATATAAATGTACATGGCCATTTTCCCAAAAATTAAGACTTCATATTCAAATTCAATGGAATCGAGATTTTCTACACAAAAGATCTCGTCTCCAATTTCAGGAGAGGAATAGAATTTGAGTGCACCAAAATTCAAATATCATCTGCTCAATGGTACATGCTAGATACTTCCTCCCACGGCAGCTTCAAATTTGGATTATTTTGGAAGAAAATTACAGAAATTTACTTTATGGACAACGGAATGTATCAGTTTAGATCTTCTTTTCTGTAAGATCACTCCATGATCATTGTAGATTTATCCCATAAGAAACATTATCCATATGCTTCATGATTTAAATTTTTTGGCATGTTGGACACTTGAAAACTTGCACCCTTTTAGGGGCACTTCAAATCCAGTGACATATCAAGTCATCATATAAAAAATGATATCACAATTTCCACTTTAATATCAGCAGATCACATGAAAGATCATATAAGACAACCATCATTCAAGTGAAGCGCTGAATCAATTTTTTCAAACAAGGAATTGACCCCAAATATGCATAAATTGCATATACAACTATAAAAATCATAACCATTGAGGTTTTCATGTCAGATCTTCTCAACACATGAACAATTGATACACTCGTGTCCAGTGTGTCTGTAACTTCTATCTAAAAAATCTTTAATAGAAGAATGAAAAAACAAAAGAAGAGAAATTTAGGTTCATTCGAAATGTTGAGTTAGGGTTTTTAACCCACCATGCAAGATGATTAGATGGAATGGATAATGGTAAAAGCAAGTGACGGTGAAATGGAAGGGATAGATGATAGAGGTGGAAGGGTCATCTCAAACAGGCATAAAAGCTTCCAAGGCACTCCTGTGTGACATGGCTCGGTTCCCTAACAGTTGACCTAAAGTGTATCAAAAAGTGCTAAAAACAACTGTAGGAGTACTTGATCCAAAAAAGGGGCAAAAAGAGGCGATCTTTGAGAAATTTAACCTTTATTGAATATCTTCCTTTCATAAACAGAATACTTTGCAGGCCATAGTACTAATGTCATAAACCAGTGTGCTAGCATGGTTCAAAGTCTCGGTCTCGGCCGCCGACTCGGCCGGCACCGAGACGGATCGTCTCGGCGACTCGGATCGGACTCGGGCGATACGCAAAAAACGCTACATAGAGCGCCAAAAAAATTATGAAAAAATCATGACAAATCATAAAAAAATGTAAACATCCAAATTCATGCATCACATATTCAAAACATATCACCTAACACTCAAAACATAACGTGAAAGCATAAATACAAGCGTCGTCGGTAGAAAAATATCAAAATACATGCATAATATAGTAAATTGCACAAAATAATTCATAAGTACCTGCTAATATAGTCATTTCCACATTGAATTACGAGGAGGCTCCAAATCATCATTATCATCTGGCCCGCGATAAGTATAGAAACCAGGCATATAGTTTCCATAAGGATAATGATATATTTGTGGGTGAGATCCTGTAGGCTGAGATGATTGGCCAGAGGATCCACTATCAGAGTAATATGGCGGTATGGGTTGTGCAATATCAGCTCCATGGTGATAATACCCAAAACCTCAATATTCAGTGCTGCTAGTAGAGTAATCACCAGTGCTAGAATAATCAGTGCCAGAATATTGGCCAGATGTCAAACCCAACCCCTGTAAATGGCCTTCAAGACTATGATGATCATGTGAGTAGTAATCATGTCCACTCGAATAATCATCGCTAGAACTGAATTCGACCAACCGATCCAAATGCCTACGCTGCTGTGAAATCCCCGCCCGGCCTCCATGATCTGTATCTTGTGTGGCATAATATTGTGAATCCCATGTTAAAGCATCATCTCGTTGGCTTCCACCAACACCATGAGTCTCTTCAACATTACCACCATCACCACCATCACTGCCGCCATCACCCTCACCACCATCACCCTCACCACCATCACCGCTGTCATCATCACCGCCATCACCATCATCACCGCCACTTTCGTCAGTATGACGAATACCTTCATCTAACCAACCTAAGTCATCTGGTGGGTAACATCGGTTGTTCTCCCTCACGAATCCACTCATCCAAAATATCATCATCATTGAAAATATTGTTCAGATCAATTGGGTTGTAATAATCATCAGTGTCGCTTTTGCATGTCAAGTTTCTTACTCGCAACCGCATATTGTAATGCACATATACTAGTTTATGCAACTTTTTCATTGCCAACCGGTTACGCAGTTTTGTATGAATTAGCGACCACGTGCTCCAATTTCTTTTACAACCCGATGAAGAACATGTTTGGCTTAAGACTTTGATGGCAATTTTCTGCAGATTGGGAGCTTCTTCGCCATAATTAATCCACCAATCAGCTGGAAGAGATTGTTGCACTGCTCTTCTAGTTAGTGAGCTTCCAAATTCTCCAACTCCATCCACAAATAATTTATCTGTGAGAATACACATCACAAGTGTTAATATTTGCATAACATATATCGATGAAATAAATAAATTATTATTACCTCATTAATAGCTCTTGCTTGTTTAGTCAAATCTGGCTCCAATCTTTTAATGACCTCCTTTAATCCATATCTCACTTCTGGATGTGTAGAAAAGTTTTTTGAATATTGGAGTGCTGGATTTAAAAAATATGCTGCAATAATGTAAGCAAACGATTGTTATGATATGACAGTTTCAATTTCTAGTCAACAAATATGATTTCTAGGCAAATGAATTACCAGCAGCATGCAAGTGTCTATGCAATTGTCCCTCCCATCTTCTATCAATGATGTCCCAGTACTTCTTCCAGTTCTTATTTGAGGCCTTTATAGCCAATTTTGCTCTATCCATAGCTTCATATATAATAGATAGTGTAGATTTCTTATCCTGATCCACTATCTTCAAGACTCTAACAAGAGGATTCATAATGTTTTGGACCTCTCTTGCCTTCTTCCAAAACCGGTCAGTCAGAATGAGATTAGCAACCTTATCTCGCACACTTCTTCTACTCCTTTCCTTGTTGAATTCACGCCATTCTGTAGTCGTGCACATTCTTTCAAATCTTGCTCATAGCGAATAAGGCTTTCAATAGAAATAAACTCGGTGGCAAACCGTGTTATACCTGGTCTCAACAAATCTCTATCTTTGGTATATAGCTTCATTAAATTCACCACTTTGAGGCTATTGTAAATGAATGATGTGATCACCTTAGCATCATCCAATGTCTCCTTGACTGATTTCAAAGAGCCAATATCTTCAAGCATCAAATCAATGCAATGTGCTGCACAGGGAGACCAAAACAAATGTTTTCTCTTCTCCATCAATATGTGACCAGCTGCTTTGAAACTTGCCTCATTATCTGTGACAACCTGCACGATATTTTCTTTGCCAACTTCTTCAACAACTTTATCCATTAGCGAGAATATATACTCAGCAGTCTTCGAGATATTAGTGGTATCAACAGAAGTATGGTAGATCATGCTTCTATCACAATAAATCATGAAATTAACAATAGGCTTTCTATTATGAGAACTCCATCCATCACACATGATCGTGCAACCATACTGCGGCCATTTTGTTTTTATTGAAGCAATATATACTCCAATTTCTTTCACTTCCTCCTCTAAATAGAGATTGCCAATCTGGTACCCTGTAGGGCCTTTTACACCTGGACCTGCCTCCGCAATAGTATTAATCATGACTTGGTAGTAAGGGCCACTATCAGCTGCATTGAATGGTATTGCATTGTAGTGAAAGAACTTCGCCACGGATTTCCCAACTTTTTTCATATTCTCAGTTGAGAACATGCTTTTGATTGATTTCTGTTTTGTTGGGAACATGTAAGGATCAATACCACGAGCTGGAATTCAGCTTCTCTCATAGTCATACTCCGACGCAATCCACGGTTACTCCCTGATCCTGAAGGCTGTGAACTACTGCCACCAATATCAACTCCTTCTGCCGATCTCCAAGCCATTTCACGACTTTCTTTCATGGCTTGTTTCAGTTGTCTTCTTTCAACTCCTTCTAAACCACCAACTTCTTCAATTTCATTATCAGAATCTTCTTCGGTCACCTCATAGAAATCTTCCTCACTTAAAGATCTCATAAGTCGGTCTTTTTTAGATTTAATGGCCGCTCTTCTTTGCTACCTTCAGAAAGATGTCGTCTCATTATTTGAGATATCTCTTTTGATACTCGCAAGCATCCTTCTACCTGACCGGGTACATGTGCTATATGCTGCTTCAATCTAGTGATACCACCATGGACTTGTTTCCCACAATAATTGCACTTCACAAGTTTTCTACTTCCACCAACAGGGGTACCATGTTCCCATCCAATATTGCGTTGCTTTGGAGCCATACTGAAATTTAAAAAAAATTATCTGTTAAATTAAATTAAAACTAAAATTAACTAAATTAAAAAACATTAAATTAAACTCAATTAAATGAAACTACAATAAATTAAACTAAACTAGTTTATACTAGATTAAGCAACACTAACTTAATTACCTAACTTTAATAAAATAATTAAATTACCTAATTTAATTACAAAACTTTATTAAATTAAATTAACCTAAATTAAGTTAACTAAACTAATTTAAATTAAATTAAATTCAATTAAATGAAACTATATTAAATTAAACTAAACTAATTTATACTAGATTAACCTACAATAACTTAATTACCTAACTTCAATAAAATTATTAAATTACCTAACTTAATTACAAAACTTTATTAGATTAATTAACCTAAATTAAGTTAAATTAACTTTACCTAAACTAACCTAAATTAAATGACATTAAATGCAAATAATTAGAAAGAGAGAGGAACAGAGAGAGGGAGAGAGACGGAGACAGAGGAGAGAGAGAGAGGAACACAGTGGAGGAGAGAGAGAGACAGAGGGAGAGACAGAGAGAGACTGACAGAGGAGAGAGGGAGAGAGAGAGAGACAGAGACAGAGAGGGGGAGAGAGACTGAGAGAGAGAGGGAGAGAGAGATAGACAGAGGGAGAGAGAGATACAGAGAGAGAGAGTGCGACAGAGAGAGAGATACAAAGTGAGAGAGAGTGCGACAGAGAGAGAGATACAGAGTGAGAGAGAGAGTGAGAGAGAGAGAGAGAGAGATACAGAGTGAGAGAGAGAGTCCAAGAGAGAGAGAGAGAGAGAGAGAGGGAGAGAGAGAGAGTCCGACAGAGAGCGAGAGAGAGACAGAGAGAGAGAGCGCCGCTGCGGAGAGAGAGCGGGAGAGAGAGTAGCTGCGGGGAGAGAGAGAGAGAGAGAGCGCGCCGCTGCAGGCCAGAGAGAGAGCGCGCGCGTCGGGTCGGCCTGCGGGGGAGAGAGACAGAGAAAGAGAGGGAGAGAGAGGCACAGAGGGAGGGAGAGAGAGAGACTGAGAGGGAGAGAGGGGAGGAGTTACCTGCGACGGCGACGGTGACGGCTACGGCGACGAGGTGGGACGGCGAGGGCCGGAGGGCGTCGCGGGGGAGACGGCGAGCGCGAGAGATAGAGAGAGATCAGATCTGATCTCTCTCTCTCTCTCCCCGAGCGGATTTTTAAGGAGAAAGTCACGGGTCGCCGAGTCGCCCGAGTCGGGTCCGAGTCGGACCCGATCGGGTCGACTCGGCGATCCAAGCCTGACTCGGGCCTCCGAGTCAAACCGGAGGCCGCCGAGTCGGATACGACTCGGCCGAGTCGTATCCGACTCGGCCGATTCTTTGTTCACTGTGTGCTAGAGATACTCTAGGAGACTAGATTTGATTGAGTGTATATACAACCCTCGTCTACGATCATCTTTGTGGCTTAAAAGGACTGTCTTTAGCATGAGAGGGCCGCAGAGAGTGTAACTGCTAAAGTGGTTTCCACTACGCTAGGAACATGTATCAAGATATCAACATATTACTTCTCAATAACACAAATTGTAGACTACCTCTCATATGTAGATTGGAGGCTGCAGTCCTGCTCAGCCCCACCCCACTCCCTCACCCAACAATGAACAATGAAGCAAGTAGAAAGTGAATAAGCATTAGAAAGAGTATAAATCTGTCAATTAATCACCGTACGCTAACTCCAGTGCAAGAGCAACAAGAAGCATGCCAAATTTACTGTTCTGTCAAATTCCTGTTGATAGTGAAAGAAATGCCAATAACAAGCTTGAACTTGATGAGTCTGAGCAGTGGTAGGCAGATTAAAAGTGCATATGGACAAGGTGTAGGGATGGAAAAAAAATCCTTAGTCCTACAACGTTTCAGCATCCTACCTCTGTTCGCAGTCATACCCACTATAGCTCCCGTGGGTGACTTGAACAACAGATGGAATAAAAGAAGTAAACCAATAGTAGATCTCAGTACTTCCAATGCATAATAGATCCAAGAAGTAAAGCGAGCATGAAAAGGTGTAACCCTCATGTTTTGACGTTGGATAGCAATGGTGAGCTATTTCCTTAAGCTCTTTGGGCCTTAGGACATAGTACTACACCTGGAAACCAGCCTTTTTTTCAATAATTATCATCAGCTCACCAAAAGTCTAGCCCTAACGATGAAAAATGCAAATAGACAGGCATTTGCGGCTCTATATCTTGTTCTACCTAAAGCTTAACACACTCCCAACCAATCATTAGCAATGTTCGCATGCTTTTCAATACCTAGTCCAGTCCAAAACTAAAATTTGTGGTATTTTGATTTAAATAACCAATGTCTGATTAGATAGCCGACTAATATTATGATGCCTTTTAAGATAAAGCACTGAGAACTCGCAAATATTGATTCGAAGACTTAAAACAGCAAAATAAAATTGTTGCATCACCTCTGGAATCTCCCAAACATTTGCTCTCCCACTGAGATCTTCCACTTTCGGTATGCTCATGTCCCTCGCCCTCAAAAACTCCAGCTGCTCATCGACCCCTCTCGATTTCTCCAGTCCAGCATGAACAGCTATCATCTTGCAGCACATCTTCCTTCTTCAGTATCAATCCATACTTTCTCCTGCAACAACAACCACCACCATTAGCCTATTAAAAAGAAAAGAGAAGCAAAATTAAAAAAGGAAAATTATAATCGATATACCTCCTCGTGGACCCAAACCAAATCGGCAAGAAATTTCTTGTGATGATCAGGAACTGCTTTAGCCAAATCTGAAGAAAACCAATTCAAAGTCAGAATCTTTCAAGAAATTAATAAATTTCTCATTAATAATTTTTACCGGCTGATCCGTGAGGGACGCCGTAGGACTCGAACGTGGGCTCCGCGTCGTAGATGGATCCCTTGTAGGGCATCCCCTTCTTCGCGTTCCATCGGTCCTTGATGCGGCCGCCCCACCTCCTCCCCTGCACGTGCATCGCCTCGTAACCCTCGCCCCTGAACCAGCCCTCTCTCTCCTCGTTGGCGTCGAACTCCCGCCACGTGGCGGGGGGTCGGGGGTGGGGAGGGCGGCGACGAAGGCGGCGAAGGCGAAGTCGTGGTTGCCGCAGAGGAAGACGTGGGACTGGCGAGGGTGGCGGGAGGGGAGGGAGAGGAGGAAGTCGATGACGTGTCGGGTGTGTGGGCCCCGGTCACAGTAGTCGCCGAGGAAGACGACGAGGGAGGTGGAGAAGGCGGCGGAGCCCACGGAGGACTCGAGGTTGGACCACAGGGACCGGAGCTTGTCCGCGTACCCGTGGATGTCGCCGACGCAGATCACCGTTCTCATGCTGCCGTCGCCGATCTCGGGCTCAGCCATTTTCTTCTCTCTCTATCCCTGATGAAGGGACTTCGCGAGTTTTCCGCCACTTCTATTTTCACTTGGGTGGGAAATTAAAATTGGAAGGGGGAGAGCCACGGGACCTTGTTTTTAAAATTTAGGGTTTTTATAAGATATAAGCCCGTCGCAAATTTGATATTTTAATAATGTTAGTACTTAATAGATTATTATTTGAATATTAGATCATAACAATAACAATAAGATACTGTTTTGTTCGGTGGGCCTCGTATCATTAAAGACTAATAATCAAAAAATAATTTTAGAGCTAATATGTAAATAACAATTTATTAGTGGCTCATATGTTAGAAACCCAAAATTTTTCTAACTTTTTCAAGTGAAAGGCATCTAAAAGAATGGCCGACATCTGTGGATTCTTCTCTCTAAAGATGCTTAAAAAAAAAATCCTCTGTCAATTTTGTTCAAGGTGGACGTATAGATAGGGGTGGCCAACGAGACGAATCGGGTTGATTCGTCCCGTCAGGCCAACGAATCCGTCGTCACGGGTTAGACGGGACGGGTTGAAAACACGGGTGACCCGATTCGTTACCGGATTCGTCGAAACGGGTTGGACCCGTCTCAGCAATTTTTATTTATTTATTTTTTTAATTCGAAATTTTCTTAAATTTTTAAATTTAAAGTTATAAAGAAATTAGGAAAACATAGTAAAAAAAGAGGAAAATTTTTTTAAAAATGTCTAAAATTATAAAAAAAAAATAGAATTGATATTCACTAATTACAAGTTTTTTTGTAAGGCAAATTATTTATTAATATGAAAAAATCATATACCAATCTGCTCATCACATATATAATGTACATAAAACTCATCTCGTATAATATACATAACAAAACTCTTGTGCTCATCTCATACAATGTACATAAAAAACTCTGGTGGTTCTCTACTCATCATCATCGTCCTGTTCAAATTCTTCATTTAGAATAACTTTTCCTTGTGTGCGTCTTTCTGCATCGAACCAGTCCTTTAAGTAAACAGCCATCTCCAAGTGTTCGGCGTCAGCCTGCTCCTCCAGAGTGTCAAAACTCTACACCTGCAGAAAATGCGCTCTCGGACGCTTTTGTAGAGGCCGGAGGTGTCAGTATATCTCGGGCCATGATAAAAAGAACAGAAAATTATTTTCTCTGTTCTTTCCACCATGACAAAACATCAAATGTTTCCCATGGTTCATCATCATTTTCATATATTTCAGCAGGCATTGTGTTCAAATATAAATTAAGTTCATCAAATGAACCTGCTCCTGAAGAGTGTTTCTTTCTACTATTAGAGGAAAGTAAACTTTTAAAATTAGATAATCTTTTACCTAGACTACTAGAAGAAGTTTGTGATGGTGTAGGTGTCCTAAATTCAGAAGAAGAAGGGGGAAATAACTCATCTCTGTACAATGAGTACATTTCTTCTAAAAGAGATCTAATTTCTAAAAGTATTTATCTATATCTTGTTCATAATTTAAACATAAAATAAAATTGGATAATAAAAGTTTTAAATTATCTATTTTAATTCTAGGATCCATAATTGCAGCTAAGTAAAATAAAAAAGGCATATTTTCAAAATATTTCGAAATTTTCTTCCATATCATGTACAGCCTCTTCAACACTGTCATCATCTCTATATGCAGCAAATACTTGAGCAATTTCATTAAGATTATAAAAAACTAAGTTACATGTAGGATAATATGTACCAGAAAGTGCTTTTGTGGCAGTGTCAAATTTTCTAGAAAAGTACAAAAATTTTCATATAATTTCCACTCTTCATCGCTAATATAAAGAGATGAACATTCATTTATTGTAAAAAATTGAATTGCTTGTTAAAAAGAAGGCAATCTTTAATCATATAGTAGCTTGAATTCCAACGAGTTTTTACATTTGCTTGGAGTAGTTTTCCTTTAGTCCACATTGTCGGCAATAACTTTTAAAAGATTGTCTCTAGGTCCACTGTGTTTTATATGTAAAATAATTTTTTAACTTTATAAATATATTTGTCTAAGATTTTTAGACCATCTTGTACATATAAATTCAATATATGGCAAACACATCTAACATGAAAAAGTTTACCGTTTAAAATCGGATCTAATACCGTTTTCAATTGTCTTATTGAAGCAGTATTTTCACTTGCATTATCAAAAGAAATAGAAAATATTTATTTTCTATACCATAATTTCTACAAGTAAGAAAAATTGAATTTGCTACATTTGTAGCAGAATGTTTCTCAGAAAATTTAGAAAATGATAAAATAAGTTTTTGTAAAATCCAGTTGTCATCAATAAAGTGAGCAGTAGTAACACATAAATAATGAATAAGATTAAGAGCTTCTCATATATCGGAAGTTAATGAAATTTTCTAGCATCACTAGTAAAAAGAGCCTTCAAAATATTTTTTCTATTTACAATAAATCTTCAATTTCTCTAGTTATAGTTTGTCTGCTAATTCTCTTATAATCAGGAGCAAAAACAGATTTAAGATAATCAACTAATACATCTGATTCAGTAAAAGAAAATGGAAGTTCTGCTCGAACAATAAAATTCAGCTAACTTATGTTATTTACTTCAGGTTTATATCTCCAAGTGGAGAGTGTGCCTGAATCAGCTAATATTTGTGCTTGTTGTGGTGGTAAACCACGACTTTTAGCATGCTTTTTTTTTCATAGTGTTTAGTAAGAACACCTGTACCGTATCCTTCTTTATGATCAAATAGTTGATGACAGTACTTACATTCTGCCTTTCTTCTACCTTCAACAACTTTTTCTACGAAATGGTTCCACACTAGAGAAGTTTTGGCTCTTACTTTAGTGGTTGTGCTTGTGCTTGTGCTAGTTGGTTGTTGTGTTTCTGGAACTATAGTATCATGCTGTGTTGGTTGTGTATCGTGTTGTTCTTGTGTTTCAGTAAAAAAGGAGCCAGAGATTGTGCGTGCATTGGTGATGTTGACATTAAAAGTTGAGAATATAAGGAATATTGAGGAGGGAAGGAAATAGAATGCCGACCTGTACCACTATCACTGGCATATACAACATGTGTATATGGTGCAAAACCACTGTAGTCAATTGCATAGCTTGACGAACTGTGATAGGGAGCAAATGCGGATGTTGGTGGAGCATAGTTGTATGGTGGGTAAGCGGCATATGTTGACGATGAGCTACGCCAACATTGGTGTAAGGTGTGGCAGCTGAAGGATTGTGTGTTGATGAAGAGCTACCACCGGCTTCGGATGAGATACCGTCAGTACTCCAGTTGGGCTCCATTAGACTAGACTGGAAGTTGGTAGAGATTTGTAATTGTAAGAGAATAAGAGTGATTTATAATAGAAGAGAGAGGTTTGAGGTGAAGTGAGATGAAAATGAATGAGGGTGGAGGGTATTTATAGAGGATTAGAGGTTAGGGTTTTTTTTTTAAGGGCCAACGGCTCATTTTTGAGCCGTTTAGGTTTAAAAAAAAATTAAATTCGAATCCATAGGCCGCAGAGTAATTTTCCTCTCAACTGTAATATAAAAATATTTGACTAAAAAAAAAAAAAAAGAAGGGGGGGTCGGGGAAATTTTCCCGACCCGATTCGTCCCATGATTCGTCACGGGACGAAACGGATTCGTCCCGTGTAAACGGGACGGGTCAACTCGTTCTGACCGCCCCTAAACGGGGCGGGTGCGGGTGACCCGTGACCCGCACTGTGCGACTCCAACGAGTCGCACAGTGCGGGGCGGGGCGGGTCGACGCAGGTCGACCCGCCCCATTGGCCAACCTACGTATAGAATTCAGAATATATCGTTATGCGCTTCAAATATTAGCATGGGTTATTTTCTCTAAACTTAAAAGTTGAAAGATGCTTAAAAAAAAAAAATCAATTTTGTTCAAAGCGGACGTATAGAATTAATTAGAATATACCATTTTGTGCTTCTAATATTAGCCTGGTTTACTATAACTATTATTTATTAATGACAACCATTACTGAACTTTAACTATATTTCTAAAGTAATTATTTTCTACAAAAAACCTTCACTCATGGCGAGTGCCAAAAATAGGCTTGAATATTAGAAATACAGGCAGCCAAGCAAGCAATCAACAGGAGAGGACAAGAGCAAATTGAACTTCTCTTTTGACTTAAAAAAGAGACAAATACCAACAAAAGTGAGGTTGGATGCACCAAAGACAGCAAAGACGCTCTACCTGCGCAAATCAATACAAGGCAAATTCTTTATGAGAAAGAAAAAGAAAATCAACATGGTCGAGGTTATTCTTCTCAAGAAGAGGAGGAGGAGGAGGAGAAGAAATAATTGATGCAGGAAGGCAGACCCAACGATATAATTTATGCTTTCAGGGCTGAATCCAAATCCATTTAACAATAAGTAAATATTTTAAGACAAATGCTCTTCCTCTTTTTACACTAATTTACTATATAACATAGTTAAGTCCATTTTTTTATTCATTTCTTTACATATAACCTAACTTATACTATAGTATAATGTAAATCTTCAGAAAATTACACTTAATCATGTGGGAAACAATCTGTATCTCAGATACTAATTGTTGGTCAACAATCTGTATGTTCTGATACAAATTGTTGAAATTTCAGGGGAGGACGCCGCCACAACTGGATCGACTGGGGCAGCGCAGCGGAAACGAACCACAGGATCTACTAAGGCAACTTAAAGAACAGAAGAAGAAGCTATTCTAAAGTAGATAGAAAGCCAACACACAATATAACGTGGTTCCACCGATCAAACAAATCGTGTGTACGTCCAAAGGAGAAGAGGAGAGAAACTTTATTAAAACTTTAAGGGAGTACAATAAAAATTACTTACACCTCACGCTGAGAAGTTACAAACCCTTGATGGCTGCGAAGAACGCGAACCTGTTGGCCCAGAGGCCTTTCACTCTAGTTTTGATGATGATTAACTCATGTAGTTATGTTTACTAATAATCTTGTGATGTTTAGTTTCAGATACTTAACCAAGACATTAGTAGGTGATTAGCTTCAACAAAGGTGTTTTGGAGCTTCTCACATGGTGATTCAAGAGCCCGAGCGTCAAAGTCATCTCTAGCACTCGTTGGAGTCAAGCTCGGTAGATCACGTTTGGATCGAGTCAACTTGGAGACGGCGCTCTACAAGAAGACTTCGGTACATAGTTTAGTTTATATTTTTAGATCCATTTGTTAAAGATTAGATAGTATAATATGCTCAAGTTCACAAACACACACACTTGTTTAAGTTTCATGTTTTAGTTTTCGGTTTTTGGTTTAACCGATCTTCGTTTTCATGAATAGATAGATTCAAAACAAGTTTACATGGTTTAATGTATATTAGATTTGATCTATATACATGTATACTTCATATACTTAGACAAACTTAGCTTGATAACCTATTCATGTATTTAGGTTTGTATTTAAACAAAACTTGTTTTTGGAATTATTGTCAAAACATTGATATATATATATATATATATATATATATCTTTACATGTATATTGGATTCTATCCATAAACTACATGCTTAAATGTTGTTTCAATATCATGTTTTTGTATTTGGATGAGTTTTGGAAAAATCGGATTTCCATTTGAAAAATCCAAGTTATAGAAAATACAGTTTTTGTTTTTTGGCAAAATTGTAAGTCACAAAAATGGTTCAAAAAGTTTGAAATATGTGTTGAAAATTTTCACACATGTTTGTATATCAATGTATTATACTAGAACTATTTTTGTGGATTTTTAGAGAATTTATGGAATTTATTTGAGAATTAAAAACCTAATTTTTTCTGTCCCTAAATCCTGTCTGCCAGGCTCTAACAATCGACCGACAGTCGACCGGACTAGGAGCCGGTCGACCGGAGCGGTCGACCGGACGTGCACAAGAATCTGCACTTGGCCGTGTCAGTTGGCCGGTCGACCGAGCGGTCGACCGACTGAAGGCAACCCACTCTTAGGTTGCCCCGGTCGACCGGGCGGTCGACCGGCCAGAGAGCCGTTTGCTCTCTGGTTCAGGGCCGGTCAATCGGAAGGCACAACGGTCAGTTTTTTGACCGTTGGCCGGTCGACCGGCCGGTCGACCGGAAGGTCAAATCTGACCTTTCTGCCAGCCAACGGGCAGAATTATCTATGGGATATAAATACCCCATTTGAGAGAGGTTTTGGTGAAGAATTTTTGAGCCAAAAATTTCCTACTCTCTAGTGTTTTTAAAAGCAAGTTTTCAAAAGAGTTTGTTGGATTTTAAAGATCATATTTATTTGTTTTCAAGAGTTGGAAAAATCAAAGAAAAATATAGATTTGGGATATTTGCTTTGTTCTTCATTTCTATCAAATACTAAGTTATTTTCCCAAGTATTTTTCCTTGTGATTTGTTTTCCAACATCTTGATTTTCCACACTTGAGTCATATCTTGCTATCCTATCTATAGGATCTTTATTTTTGTGGGAAAATTGTTTGTGGTTGAGATAGACCACCAAGTTGTAAACTTCCATCTTTGTGATATCCCTTTAATGAGAGGTGATTGATTTGGTATTCCTCTATTGTGAGGTGATTGTGGAAGTGGTGTTTGGCTCCCTCTAGTGAGAGGTGGAAATTGTTGGTTAGCTCCCTCTAGTGAGAGGTGGAGTTTGTGTTGGAATCCCTCAAGTGTGAGGTGATTGATTTGTATTGGCTAAGTGCCTACCCCTCTTGTGTGAGGTGGTGTTTGTGGCTTTGCGTCTAGCCTCTAAGTGTAGAGGTTGTGTTTGTAATTGAGAGAGGAGTTGTGTACTCCCAATTGTATTGCCCCAAATCCTCGGTGGAGGTTCCATGTGTGGGAGTCCTGTGTGGACAAGTTAGTGGATTGAAAATCCTTCTGTGTGAAGGCGGGGACGTAGAGTTGTGAGCTCGAACCTCGAAACATATTCGTGTGTTTGCGTTTGATCCATTGACTCTAACTCTCTCTTCTATATTGTGCCTTGCATCATTTCATATTGCTCATTCATATTATATGCTTGGCTTGTTTGTGTGTGCCTCACTTGTGCTTAACCAAGAGAGCTTCATATAGCGCCTCAACTCTTATTCAGAGGAATCAAGAGGAGTTAGTCCAGAGCCCTTCACTGGAAATTCGGCTACACTTGTTAGTTGCACTAAGTGTTGTTGCAATTAAGATTTTCGCATTTAGTTCATTAGATTAGCCGTACACCTATTCACCCCCCTCTAGGTGTATACGCTCCTGATATTTAGTTTAACCACCTAGGAGTGTGATCTTGGTTAGCTAATCTATCATTTTCTTTTGCACACTTATATTGTTTACACACACTCATGGATTGCTTGTCACCTCCCATGTTTGATGTCTCCAACATTGACATGTGGAAATTTAGGATGTCCATGTATTTGAAAACCCTAGGCTTGCATGTGTTTCCTTACCGCTACTAAGAAATCCTATCTTGGTAATAGAAAGCATATAGAGACCAATGCACAAGCCCTTGAGGCACTTAGAAGCACGCTTAATAATGAATATTTGTGCTTTGTTTCTAACTGTGATTCCGCAATTGCAGTGTGGAACACGTTGACCTCCTTCAAGCTTCAATTGCCAATCCAAACGGAGGATGAATCTAGTGGAGAATCCGAGCAACAATGCTACATGGTCCAAGGGAATGACTCCCTTGAGGTATACTCGGAACTCAATTAGATAGTGATGATGTTAGTTCTTCATGTAATGACTATGTTGATCCAAATGCTTTGAATGAAGAACTTTCTATTGTTTGTGAAAAATTATTAGAAAAATATAATCTTTTGAAAAAGAAAAGTTTTGAACTAAAAAATGAAAATAAGAATTTGTGTTCAAAACTTGATTTGGCTTTGCAAGAGAAGGAAGAGATTTCAAGTGAACGTGACTCACTTAAATCTCAACTAGACATTGCCCTAAAAGAAAATGAATTTTTGAAAAATAAAAATGATTGTAATGATATTTTGAAGAAAAATGAAAACTTGTCTTCAAAAGTTGATTTTGTTTTAAAAGAAAATGATTCTTTGAAAAACAAAATTTATCAAAAGAATTAAAGTTGGTTTCTAAGAAGAATATTGTTTTGAAAAATGATATTAATTCTCATGTTTGCCATGCTAGTGTAGCTTCACCTAGCTCACCTATTACATGCACCTCTTCTTCTAGATTGATAATGATATTTATTTGTTAAAGAAGAGTGTGGATTGTTTGGGCTCCACTTTGAGCCAATGTGTCATTAAACACTCACTTGGAATCTATGTTTCAAAAGAAAACAGTTCCATCTTTGCATGCACACCATCCACGGCATACACATGCTCCTCATGTACACACCCATCACACTATGTATGCTCATGTGTACACTTGTACACATTGTGGACGTAAGGGCCACCTTGCTAAGTTTTGCTATGATAAGATACATAATGTAAATTTAGCAACTAAATTTGTTTGGGTTAGGAAAGGGGCTAACCCCATGGACCTAAAAGAGCATAGGTACCAAAGACCACCCCTATTGTTTTTGAAGTAGGTGTGGGCTCTCGCATGACATGAGAGTAACGGTACCTTGAGGTGCATACGTTCCGAGCTTCATGAGGACTATTTGGATGCATCACTTTCAAGGGGAGTTTGGTGAGAGGACCACCTTGTTTTGGAGATATGGAGAGTTGCCTTCATGGTTTTGGTAACGATTTCTAACTCCCATTTATGTTTACATGCTTTTCATGTCATTTATTTTTAGCATGTCTTGATGTTTCATGATTAATATGTTATATGCCATGATATTTAGATTAGTGATATACATGTTTAGTTATTTGAGACACCCATGCTTAATATGGATTTATATCTTTGTGATCTCATATTTGTTTTAACTAATATGTATGTCCTAGATCTATGCATGTGCATGTACATAATAATCATATGTATGTTTATGAGTTTTTGTTTTGATTTCTATGCTTCATGTTTTGATTACATGTTTAGATGTTAGTTTTCATTAAAACTTGGATATATACTTGTACAACTAGTGAGCCACAAATAGATTTTTACATGTTTGTGCTTGAACGCTCATTTGTACTCATTATACTAGTATAGTCTAGTTTTGATGACTCTTACATTTTAACTTGTATTCCCATTTTATGTATATTTTTCATGTTTATGTTTAAACTTCATATATATGTCTATTGTGTCTAAACTATTAGCTATACATATACATCCTTGAGCCACTTGCCTTCATGCATATACTTTTGTGGACTCGTTATGTTTGGATATGTATGTATACTTTAGTTTGTACAAAACATACATATGCCTTGAAGATTAAATTGTTTTGATGATTTATGTTTTAAGGAATTTCTTATTGAGATAAATTGACTATTTTCATGATAATGTGTTTCACATAACTCTTATACACTCACTTTATTTATTATTTTCTCATGATTTTGTTTTCATGAGTACAATTTATGCTATATAGATTTCGAGTGTTTAGTGATCATGTGATTTACATAGTTTTCATTGAATATATTTTGTTTTATTCCTTACTTGAAGGATTTCGTACTAGTTTACAAATTTTTCATATAACTAGTTCGTATTCTTCATTTTGGAAGAGTTTTTAGTTATGCTAAATTATTTTCAAACCTATTTTTGAAAACCCCTTCTATCGAAGGGCGGTTGGTTGGGCGACCATGCCTTGTATGTTCATATTGAAAATCTATTTAAAACATGTGCATGAAATGGGTGGAAGGTAATATGAGTTATACACTTGATCTTATTATGTTTTCAATTGGTATCATTAGATCTTTTCAATTGGTATCACTATTGACATTCATTTTGTATACTCATATATGTTTTTATATATGTATGCTTTCAACTTCAAATAGTATCAATTTCGATTGGTATTTAATTTTTCATACATATATATGCTTTATTTGTGCTTACTATATCTCTATATCTTTGAGCACAAATTTTGATTATGCTAAGCTTGATTTCTTAAATGAATATTTTATTTCAATTGACTATGTTTCAATTGGTATCATATACAAGCTTATGCATCATTTTTAATTGGTATTTCATAAAGGGGGAGAAAATTCATATTTCACCTTTCAATTAGTTTTGTTATTCTACTCCCACTCTTTATGTTAAAAATGATTGAAAAAGGATATTGATTATTTTTGGTATCATATGCTTTTGATGAAAAATTACTTTCAATTGATACTAATCTTTTCAAATTGGTAATCAAGATTACCCATAAGTTTTACTTTCAATTGATATGTTTTATTGATATCAAAATTTTTGGTTGAATTGTTCAAATGATTTATTTACTTACAATTGGTATTTAATTGGTATTTACTTACAATTGGTATCAATTGGTATTTAAATTAAAACCTTTATTTTATATACCACATTATGTTTTTTCAATTGGTATTTTTTTTATTGATATCATGATGCACTAAATTGATATATTTTTTCTTACAATTGGTATCAAGAAAGTTTTGTTTTGATTTCATCCCTCATTGATTTTTGTTTAAGACAAAAAGAGGAGAATATTGTTTTCTTTGACTCCTTTGTTGATGATTGACAAAAAGGGGGAGAAAGATTTTGAGTTTATATATGCATATTTGTGTTTTTGCATATATTGAGTTTATGTTTATATATGCATATTTGTGTTTTTGCATATATTGAGTTTATGTTTATATATGCATATTTTTTATTTTTGCATATATTGAGTTTATGAGAAAATGATTTTGAGAGTTTAAACAAAAAGGGGGAGAAGGTTTTTGAAACATATGTTTGTGTTATGCATGTTTCTCTCTCCTAGTTGTTGCATACATTTGTTTATGCATATTCATGTTTAATATTCATTGATATCTTATGTTTATTCTATGCATGAGTTAAGGGGGAGCTTCTTTGAAGCTTAACTTTAATCCATGCATATATAACTCCATGAATTTTGTCATCATCAAAAAGGGGGAGATTATTAGCCCAGAGGCCTTCCACTCTAGTTTTGATGATGATTAACTTATGTAGTTATGTTTACTAATAATCTTGTGATGTTTAGTTTCAGATACTTAACCAAGATATTAGTAGGTGATTAGCTTCAACAAAGGTGTTTTGAAGCTTCTCACATGGTGATTCAAGAGCCCGAGCATCAAAGTCATCTCTAGCACTCGTTGGAGTCAAGCTCGGTGGATCACGTTTGGATGGAGTCAACTTGGAGACGGCGCTCTACAAGAAAACTTCGGTACTTAGTTTAGTTTATATTTTTAGATCCATTTGTTAAAGATTAGATAGTGTGATAGGCTCAAGTTCACAACACACATACTTGTTTAAGTTTCATGTTTTGGTTTTCGATTTTTAGTTTAACCGATCTTGGCTTTCATGAATAGATAGATTCAAAATAAGTTTACATGATTTAAAGTATATTAGATTTGATCTATATACATGTATGCTTCATATACTTAGACAAACTTAGTTTGATAACCTATTCATGTATTTATATTTTGTATTTTAAACAAAACTTGTTTTGGAATTATTGTCAAAACATTGATATATATATCTTTACATGTATATTGGATCTATCCATATACTACATGCTTAAATGTTGTTTCAATATCATGTTTTTGTATTTGGATGAGTTTTGAAAAAATCGGATTTCCATTTGAAAAATCCAAGTTTTAGAAAATACAGTTTTTGGTTTTTGGCAAAATTTGTAAGTCACAAAAATGGTTCAAAAAGTTTGAAATATGTGTTGAAAATATTCACACATGTTTGTATATCAATGTATTATACTAAAACTATTTTTGTGGATTTTTAGAGAATTTATGGGATTTATTTGAGAATTAAAACTCCAGTTTTTCTGTCCCTAAATCCTGTCTGTCAGGCTCTGGCGGTCGACCGACCGGTCGACAGGACCAGGAGCCGGTCGACCGGAGCGGTCGACCGGACGTGTACAAGAATGTGCACTTGGCCGTGTCAGTTGGCCGGTCGACCGAGCGGTCAACCGACTGAAGGCAACCCACTCTCGGGTTGCCCTAGTCGACCGGGCGGTCGACCGGCCAGAGAGCCGTTGCTCTCTGGTTCAGGGCCCGATCGACCGGGTGGTCGACCTGAAGGCACAACGGTTAGTTTTTTGACCATTGGCCAGTCGACCGGCCGGTCGACCGGAAGGTCAAATCTGACCTTTCTGCCAGCCAACGGGCAAAATTTTCTATGGGATATAAATACCCCATTTGAGAGAGGTTTTGGTTAAGAATTTTTGAGCCAAAAATTTCTTACTCTCTAGTATTTTTAAAAGCAAGTTTTCAAAAGAGTTTGTTGGTTTTTAAAGATCATTTTTATTTGTTTTCAAGAGTTAGAAAAATAAAAAAAAATATAAATTTTGGATATTTGCTTTGTTCTTCATTTCTATCAAATACTAAGTTGTT
Source organism: Agave tequilana (assembly GCA_038442645.1). Taxonomy (NCBI): domain Eukaryota; kingdom Viridiplantae; phylum Streptophyta; class Magnoliopsida; order Asparagales; family Asparagaceae; genus Agave; species Agave tequilana. Next base: position 197,081 of record JAVJIF010005035.1, on the reverse strand, counting down.
TTCCCAAGTATTTTTCCTTGTGATTTGTTTTCCAACATCTTGATTTTTCACACTTGAGCCATATCTTGCTATCCTATCTATAGGATCTTTATTTTTGTGGGAAAATTGTTTGTGGTTGAGATAGACCACCAAGTTGTAAACTTTCATCTTTGTGATATCCCTCTAGTGAGAGGTGATTGATTTGGTATCCCTCTATTATGAGGTGATTGTGGAAGTGGTGTTTGGATCCCTCTAGTGAGGGTGGAATTTGTGTTGAAATCCCTCAAGTGTGAGGTGATTGATTTGTATTGGCTAAGTGCCTACCCCTCTTGTGTGAGGTGGTGTTTGTGGCTTTGTGCCTAGCCTCTAAGTGTAGAGGTTGTGTTTGTAATTGAGAGAGGAGTTGTGTACTCCCAATTGTATTACCCCAAATCTACGGTGGAGGTTCCCTGTGTGGGAGTCCTGTGTGGATAAGTTAGTAGATTGGAAATCCTTCTCTGTGAAGGCGGGGACGTAGAGCTATGAGCTCGAACCTCGAAATATATTCGTGTGTTTAAGTTTGATCCATTGACTCTAACTCTCTCTCTCTCTCTCTTCTATATTGTGCCTTGCATCATTTCATATTGCTCATTCATATTATATGCTTGGCTTGTTTGTGTGTGCCTCACTTGTGCTTAACCACGAGAGCTTCATATAGCGCCTCAACTCTTATTCAGAGGAATCAAGAGGAGTTAGTCCAGAGCCCTTCACAAGGAATTCGGTACACTTGTTGGTTGCACTAAGTGTTGTTGCAATTAAGTTTTAATTTCCGCATTTAGTTCATTAGATTAACCGTACACCTATTCACCTCCCTCTAGGTGTACTTTCAGAACCCTTGTGGCTAAGCTTCTCTCACAAATTTCTCACCTAAATGAATTTCACCCTTAGGAATTACAAATTCATAGTAGTCTCTTAAAGGCCATTCCTAAGGAGTTATTTATAGGCCATAGAATTCTCCCAGTCTAAAACAAACTATTTCAATCAGAATAAAGAAAACATGAATCCAACTCGGACTCAAAACACCTTCAATCAGAATAAAGGAAACTTGAATCCAACTCGGACTCAAAACAGATGCAGAAAAGAAAACTGCCAAATTCAACATTAATCAACCTTCACTACATATCAAAAAAATTACTAAGGATAAAGCCTCAGACGCGGACCTCGCAAACGCGAAGGTCGCGTTCCAACCTCAGACACGAACCTTGCGTCCTTTGTCAGACACGAAGATCGCCAGATGCGGACCTCGTAAACGCGGAGGTCGCATTGCAATCTTAGACGTGGAGGTCGCCAGACGCGAATCTCGCGTCCATTGTCAGACGCAGAGATCACCAGACGCGGACCTCGCGTCCTTGTCAGATGCAGAGGTCACCTGACGCGGACCTCGCGTCCTTTCTCAGACGTGGAGGTCTGCAGACGTAGACCTTGCGTCCTTTGTCAGACGCGTAGGTACCCAGACATGGACCTCGTGTTTCAACTCAGACACGAGCCTGAGCAGCTCCACGTTCTAACACAGACGGGGCCTGTAAGCTTCGCATCTCAACATCAGAGTAAGGTTTGCGTCCAACGCGAGACCCGCATTTTTGCTGTAACTGTCAGCCATGACTGGGTCAATCACTCCCACATTTCTCCCACTTAATGAGGGAGTAATCTCCATTAATGGAGAGATTTAAGGGGGCAGTTACACCCCAATTTCTGTATAAGTAGCTATGAATAGCTAGAGAAGAAGGAGATGGGGGAAGAGAGGCTGAAAAGAAGAGTCCTGGTGGAGGCATCCAAGAAGTCATAGGCAGAGAGGGAGAGCTACCTCGCCAGAGTTCGGCTTTGAAGCTCTTGTAACTGTTGGCCCAAAGGCCATTATCCCGGTTATTTTGATGATAGCAAAACATATTTAGTTATGTATTTAACATTTGTGTTTCAGAATTTTTCAGGTTATTTAACAGGTTGTTTTTGACGGCTCCGCTAAAAGACTCACACATTTGGAGTTCGCCGCAAAAATGAAGATTCCCAAGCTATGCACAACTAGGATGCTTTGGGATCAAGATGATGATATGAAGATCAAGATAATATCAAGACAAGATCAAGACATTGAAGAAAACAAGCTTTGTATTTTCATTTTTATTTTAGATATTTTGTCAAAGCTAGATATTAGAAGTAGAGCTATGGGATTATCACACACACACCTCTTAGTTAGGTTCATGGCTTCAAAAAGATTTTTCAATTCCATTTCTAACTTAGATCTAAAGAGAACATATTTTGGAAATATGATTTTCAGAAAAATAATAGTTTTGGAAAAACAATTTTATGGAAAAACAAGTTTGTGTTCAAAAGAATTTTATCAAACTATTTTTAACATGATTGAAGTATGACACATGCTTATACTTCATGTTTTTACAAGTTCCAAAATCAAACCCAAAACCCAAAACCAAAATCCAAGTTTTCTGGTTCTGGAAGTTCTGTTTTTCAGAACTCACAGTGACCGGTCGACCGGCCCGGTCGACCGATGTGCACAATACTGTGCACGTCTATATCAGTCGACCGACCCGGTCGACCGATGTTCATTTACGTTCACAGGAGTTTTCGGTCGACCGACCCGGTCGACCGATGAGCCCCAACGGTCATATTTTTGACCGTTGTCGGTCGACCGACCCGGTCGACCGGGATCTGTCAAAAGTTCTGACAGATCCAACAGCTAGTTTTTTCTGACTGTTTTTCTTTTTGGGATTTGTCTCCAACGAGTTTTTGAGGATGTTTTTGACCCCTATAAATAGAGGGTCACCTCATATTGATTAGACAACTATTGCAAAATATTTCTTAAGAGTTTTACAAAGATTTTCAAAGCTTTCCTTCATAAAAGATTTTCCAAAGCCTAAATTCCCAACACCCAACTTGTAGCCTATTCCTCTAGCTTCTCTCTAGATTTTGCACACCACAATCCCAAGCTTTACATCTACATATTTGGTTCTAGGATTGTGCAAGTGAGCTTTTGTAAAGTGATCAAGTGTGATCACTCATTTCTTCTTGGAGTGAAGTTGTAGAGGCATCGGCCTCAAGGGAGCTAGTGAGCTTCGGGTGGTGTTGCGGCATCACAAGTGTAAGGGACAAGTGTGTCCTTGTATTGGCGATCCGGTGGGATCAACGATAGTAGTGCAAATCCTTCAAGTGTGAAGGCGGGGACGTAGAGCGTGGCTCGAACCTCGGAAACACATCCTTGCGTTTGCGTTTGATCAATTTTCTCTAACTCTACTCCTTTCAATTCTTGCACCTTAATTGTTGTATTTATTGCAAGTCTTTATTTGTGCTAATTGTGTGTGAAAGTTTTAATTTCGCAAAATTGCCACATTTCATATAGCCATCACCTATTCACCCCCCCTCTAGGTGATTTCAATTGGTATCAGAGCCTAACCCTACAACTTAGGTCTAACAACCTTAGGGAGATCCATATTTGGCTATATACATTTGTGTTGCATTTACATTTGCTTGTGCATTCATGGCATCCATGGACTTTTCTAGCATTAAATTCCCACCCAAGTTTGATGGTTTAAACTTCCCCATTTGGAAGGTGAAAATGAATCTCTTCCTTAAATCCCTAGGAGTTAGGGTAGCTAGGGCCATTATCAAAGATTTTATTGAACCCACTAGTGATGAGAGCACATGGTCCGAGGATACTTCCAAAGACTATGAGGCTAATGCTAGGGCACAATATGCATTAACCCAAGCATTGAATGAGGATGACCTTGCACGCATAATTAATTGTAAATCCGCATTTGAGGTTTGGAACATACTCATTGTTACTCATGAGGGAACGTCTCAAGTCAAGAGAGCCAAAGTTGACTTGCTACGTTCTCAATATGAGAACTTCTATATGTTTGATAATGAGAGCATTGATGACATGCTCACCCGTTTTACAAAAATAACTAATGCTCTTTCTTCCTTAGGTGACAAGATTGATAATGATCAAAAGATAAGGAAGGTGATTAGAGCTCTTCCCAAAGCTTGGGAAGTCAAGGCGACCACACTCAAGGAACTCAACGACAAAGAGGAGATGGACTTCTCCGGCTTCATCGGAAATCTCAAGACGCATGAGATGGAGATGAAAGTTAGAGAAGAAAGGGAGGCACCAAAGAAGAAGACCATTGCCTTCAAAGCCGCTCCTACCATACACGAAGAGGATGACTCATCGGAGGATTGCGATGAGGACTTCGCCATGCTCATCCGGAAGGTGGGCAAGATGTTCTACAAGAAGGGACGGCAAAGTAACTTCCGAAGAGGGAAGCCTCAAGGAAGGTACGAGAAGAAAAGAGATGAACCCGGTCCTTGCTTTCATTGCAAGAAGATCGGTCACCTAATTGCCGATTGCCCCGCTCTACAAGCAACCACATCCAAGAATGGGCAAAGAAAGAAGAAAGCCTTGGCCGCAACATGGGATGATTCGGAGTCGGAATCCGAAGAGGAGCACGACGCCGCCAACATGTGTTTCATGGCACAAGGAGAGGACACTTCTAAGGTAACATTTGATAACACTCTTGATGATGATGACCTCACTATGGATGAACTAGCACAATTCTTTGAGGAATTACAACATAGATATGAGATTTCGCAATCTCATAATAAAAAGTTAAAAAGGGAAAATGAGTCCTTGAAAGATAAACTTAATATTATTGAAAAGGAGAAAAATAATTTGTCTAATTCTTTTGAGAAAATAAAAAGTGATTTTGCAAATTATAAACTAGCTTGTAAAGGGAAAACCCCCATTGCATCATGTAGTAAAAATGATTTTGTAGAGATTCAAAAACGTGTTGAAGTTTTGGATTCTACTTTAAAAAGTTATGCATTTGATTTAAAAAGGATTGCATCTAAAATTCCTAAGGGAGTAACCCAAGGGAAACATGCACACCATACACATGCACGAAAACATGTACACCCACACAAGCATGCATACATGTATGGTAATAATAATAATGGTAGAATTTATATTTGCACACATTGTGGCCGCAAAGGCCATTTAGAAAAATTTTGCTATGCTAAGAACAATGTAAAGAATAAATTTGTTTGGGTTCGCCCCGGATCTAACCCAAAGGACCCACTAAGATTTGGGTACCAAAAGAGCCACCAAATTTAAATGATACAGGTATAGGTGGATCTACACCCTCCAAGACTTAGGAGGAGGTGGTGCCCGGATGGTAGATGCAACAAAGCCTAAAGAACGCATCAAGATTGCATCGCTATCGTGGAGGCACCTATTTGTGGAGATTGCCCGTAAATTGGTAACATCTCCATTTAAGAGTTTTAATTTTGTATATACAATTGTTATAGGATTGCTAGTTTAGTCTTATGCCTCATTGATACATGATTAGTATAAACTTGCAACTCCATCATGATTGTATATGCCATGTTTAGTTTTTGATATCTTTTAGTTTCATGCCTTGTTTTTGTAGAATGTCCACATGTATAGTTTATTATTGTAAATATATACTTGTATACATATACACATTATTTTCATAAATAAAAATAAAACATTTGTAAAATTTTCTATTTAAGCAAATACCTTAAAGATGGCAATTGCGCACCTCAACTCATTCAAGAGGAATCAAGAGGATGAAGTTCAGAACCCGTCACTGGGTATTCGGCTTCAACATCTTTAAAATCTTTGTTTAAATATGAAAATAAAATTAAAATTGGATTGCATGTATTTTGATGTTTGTAAAGACTTAATGAAGATTTAAAAACCTGTTGGTGTTCCTATATGATTAATATATCATACCTATTTTGGACTACAAAATTACTTAAAATTTTTTTTTGGGCAAATTGCTGTTAACTGTTTTTCAGGCAAAGCCGGTCGACCGACCCTTAAATCTCCGGTCGACCGACTCTGCCTGAGAGAAAATTTTTATTTTTTTCTGTGCTACCGGTCGACCGACCATAAATCCGGTCGACCGATGCTGTCCTGCTGTGGTCTCGGGATATGTCGGTCGACTGACCCGGTCGACCGATCTTATTTACAGAGCTCTCGGTTGGATTCGGTCGACCGGACCGGTCGACCGATCATCGGATTTTTGCCCAAATCTGCTATATATTTTCATTTTTCTCTCTCTCTCTCTCATTTCACTCAGCGACCGAAAAACCCATATTTTCCCCAAAATCTTCATTCTCTCAAATCCTTCAACCAAATCCAAATATTTTTAAAACCCATCTCAAATCCTTCATTCTACTCCGGATCTTCGATTTCAGCACCTCTCATCCGCAGGATCTGAAGAATTTCAGGATTTTTCAGTTAGGGTTTCAAATTTTTCATCAAGGTAAAAATCGAATTTTTATTGTGAATCTTCACTTCTAGCTTAGAAATCTTACTTCCTGTGTCACTATTTTAGGTTGCTTAGCTTCTAGATCGTGCCATAACCTGTTTTAATCTAAAAATTTCATTTTTATTAATCATGCCTAAGAGATCTCGAACTGAGAAGGGGAAGGGTATTGCTCAACCCTCATCTCAGGTTCCTAGACCCCTACGGCCCTTTATAAATGATCTAGCTGCTGATAGATACTCCCACCTCTCCACTAGAAATATTAATTCAGGGAGATTTGTTACCATTCAGGACTTTGAACATCTAGGTATCCCTCAAATCTTGCAAAACAACAACCTAGTTGAGTTCTTGTCCATCAAGGAGCAAGTATACACTTCCCTTGTTCCTTACTTTTATGCCAACTATGAATTTGATGGTAACCGCATCACATCTAGAGTTCTAGGTAGGGAAATCGACATTTCTATAGGTCGATTTGCTAGGATTCTGCATCTCTCCACTGGCGGAGCAGATGTGTACTCACATGATTTGCATGACTTTGATTTTCCTGAGGGTGAGTCTTCACTCACCGCCTCTACTCTGATTCACGGGGATGACAACCCCGGCTTGGTTAGGAATGAGGTAGTGAGTCGATACACTCTTCAATCTCAAGTCCTTGCCAAGATTATCTTTTACAACATTGTCCCCAAACATGGTGAGTATAGCCATGCTAGGGGTTGTGTCCCTTTGATTATCTTTTGTCTGCTTAAAGGGATTAAGGTCAACTTTCCTAGAGTCATTGCCTCTCATATGGCATCTGATCAGATCCGTACTGCGGGTAGGAGCTTGCCCTACGGCATGCTTATTACCCATCTTCTTAGGGGTCTTGACTTTGATCTTTCTGCTGAAACTCCATCAAATCCCTTGACCAACATCAATGGAGTTGTCCTGAAGATGATGGAAGCACAGCTGCGTAGACACGCTCCTGTGCAACCACCTCATCCTCCTGCTGGTCCTGGCTCATCTTCAGCACCAGGATCTTCTTCTTCTGCAGCACCTGCATTTCCTCCTGAGTTACTAGCTCTTCTCTCTTCGGATGTCCGCTCTCAGCTCGAGGCACATCAGGCCTTGGCCGTACAGCGCGACGCAGCCATTCGTGCAGAGTTAGATGCTCGTGCTCTTCAGGACGCTGCTTTTCGAGAGGAGGTCCGAAACGACATGTCTTATTTTGCTGACTCCATGAGATTCGTGGATGTTCAGTTTCAGGCCCTTTTCTCAAAATTTGACATGCTCGTTCCTGATCGGACTCCGACTGCTTGCCGACTCCCTGCCACCGGTCCTCCATTTCCTCCCAGAGCTCGCTCTTCTGTTCCTCCACCGCGCACCAGAGTCGATGGCATGGATCCAGAGGAGGTTGCTTCTTCAGAGGAAGGTGGTGATGATGACGGAGACGGCGATGATGGTGATGATGGTGCTGAGGAGTGACCTCCCCTTTGATGATGTCAAAAAGGGGGAGAGTTATTTTGAGAGAGATATTTTGTGACACTTTGTTATTTTGGCTTGTACTTGTATTTGGATATTTTGTGTTGGACATCTTTTGCTTTGTCATGTATTTTTATTTTGTTTTGTGTTGTGGACATAGATATGGTTATGTGTTTTATGTATTTATGTCATGTATGAGACTCATTCCCTTCATCTATGATATGACATGAGTATTGGCATCTTTTGTTGGCATGGAAATAAAATGTTTATGATTATGATTTGTGATAATATGCCTGAGTATGATTTTATATATGCTTGTGTTGAGGGGGAGCTTCATTTGAAGACTCTACCCAAAATATCTTGTGATAACTACATATGTTTTGTCATCATCAAAAAGGGGAGATTGTTGGCCCAAAGGCCATTATCCCGGTTATTTTGATGATAGCAAAACATATTTAGTTATGTATTTAACATTTGTGTTTCAGAATTTTTCAGGTTATTTAACAGGTTGTTTTTGACGGCTCCGCTAAAAGACTCACACATTTGGAGTTCGCCGCAAAATGAAGATTCCCAAGCTATGCACAACAAGGATGCTTTGGGATCAAGATGATGATATGAAGATCAAGACAATATCAAGACAAGATCAAGACATTGAAGAAAACAAGCTTTGTATTTTAATTTTTATTTTAGATATTTTGTCAAAGCTAGATATTAGAAGTAGAGCTATGGGATTATCACACACACACCTCTTAGTTAGGTTCATGGCTTCAAAAAGATTTTTCAATTCCATTTCTAACTTAGATCTAAAGAGAACATATTTTGGAAATATGATTTTCAGAAAAATAATAGTTTTGGAAAAACAATTTTTATGGAAAAACAAGTTTGTGTTCAAAAGAATTTTATCAAACTATTTTTAACATGATTGAAGTATGACACATGCTTATACTTCATGTTTTTACAAGTTCCAAAATCAAACCCAAAACCCAAAACCAAAATCCAAGTTTTCTGGTTCTGGAAGTTCTGTTTTTCAGAACTCACAGTGACCGGTCGACCGGCCCGGTCGACCGATGTGCACAATACTGTGCACGTCTATATCAGTCGACCGACCCGGTCGACCGATGTTCATTTACGTTCACAGGAGTTTTCGGTCGACCGACCGATGAGCCCCAACGGTCATATTTTTGACCGTTGGCGGTCGACCGACCCGGTCGACCGGGATCTGTCAAAAGTTCTGACAGATCCAACAGCTAGTTTTTTCTGACTGTTTTTCTTTTTGGGATTTGTCTCCAACGAGTTTTTGAGGATGTTTTTGACCCCTATAAATAGAGGGTCACCTCATATTGATTAGACAACTATTGCAAAATATTTCTTAAGAGTTTACAAAGATTTTCAAAGCTTTCCTTCATAAAAGATTTTCCAAAGCCTAAATTCCCAACACCCAACTTGTAGCCTATTCCTCTAGCTTCTCTCTAGATTTTGCACACCACAATCCCAAGCTTTACATCTACATATTTGGTTCTAGGATTGTGCAAGTGAGCTTTTGTAAAGTGATCAAGTGTGATCACTCATTTCTTCTTGGAGTGAAGTTGTAGAGGCATCAGCCTCAAGGGAGCTAGTGAGCTTCGGGTGGTGTTGCGGCATCACAAGTGTAAGGGACAAGTGTGTCCTTGTATTGGCGATCCGGTGGGATCAACGATAGTAGTGCAAATCCTTCAAGTGTGAAGGCGGGGACGTAGAGCGTGGCTCGAACCTCGGAAACACATCCTTGCGTTTGCGTTTGATCAATTTTCTCTAACTCTACTCCTTTCAATTCTTGCACCTTAATTGTTGTATTTATTGCAAGTCTTTATTTGTGCTAATTGTGTGTGAAAGTTTTAATTTCGCAAAATTGCCATATTTCATATAGCCATCACCTATTCACCCCCCCTCTAGGTGATTTCAGTAACCTCGGAAGAGTTCAACTCTTTTTGTTAACTTGCTGAGTTTAAGTTCTTTAAATCTTTTTGAGATTTCATTACTGATAGGAGCTGTGCTACTCCACTAGTAGATCCAAAGAGAGGATTCACAAGAGGAACTTAACGTTCAGCCGGTCAACGGGGAACAAAACTCACTCTCCACTGCCACGTGAAAAACTCAGTTTTAAATAAAGAGGAAAATCAATCAAAAGATTTTCTCTCTTTTGTAATCAGATTGTATCCGTTGTAATCTTCTATTCAATTAAAAGAATTTTGCAATTGTGATTTTCTGACATGTACAAAAGATGGCGACTCCGTTGTGAATACTTTGTCGTTCTCAACTGACGAGAAAGTGGTGGCGCATGCCGATGTCAAGATGTTTGGATTCACAGTCGAGTCGCTTGTGATCTAATTCGACCAAGAGAAGTTAAACTCCCCTAAAGTTTCTAGAGCCTCCCATTGAGACAACGTGGTCAACCCCACCGTTTCTTCAGAGACCCGCGCCATGACCCACGGTCAAGATGGCAATAGGGATTAATCTCCCTGCCATCCTTCTATCAAGTCACTCCCAGTTCTGAACGCCGGTGGTTCCCAACAATCTCTGTGACTCAATCAGAATGCTGAGAGACTGTGAAAGTGTTGCGCTTATCGTCAGCAGGCAGAAGTGGTTACAACAGCACATGTGGCCCGCATCAATGTCTCCCACGAGACCCGCGAGGCCAATGATGATGAAGGGCAATCTCGCCTTACTTCTCCTCTCCAGATTCCTCAACTCTAGATTACCGGGGGTCCCCGATAACCCGTGAAGCGTAACCAGAATGTTAAACATTGACAAAGGCATCACGCACGTTGACAACAAATGGATGAAGCTGAAAAAAGCCATCTCTTTAGCAGATACAGAACGCGGGGCTCAGGCCCACGTTTCTTCTGAGCAGCACGAGACTTGCATCTCAATCCTCAACGTGAGGCCCGCATTTCTGTAACTGAACACGAAGCCTGCGTTTCTACATTAGAATGCAAGGCTCATGTTTCACCTCACAGACGCGATGTTCACCAACGCGAGGTCCACGTCTCTTCTCAAAAAGTGAGACATGCGTCTTTGTGCCAAAATACGAGACTCGCATCTCTTCTGCAGAGAACAAGCCTCACATTTCCAACTCAAAATGTCAGAGCTGAACTGGAAAGTTCTCATCCTCAGAGACTCGAGGCTGATCTCTTCGATCCCCTTGCAATGGATCTAAGAGATTATTTGATAAGAAGAAGAGTGTTCATCAAATCACTCTACAATGTTACTGTGAACGGCTCATCATAGCGGTGCTCTCTGAATGCCACTGCAGCTCGCATACGAGCAAGCAGTCTGTATTTAATCAGTTGTCCATAGCCCCTGTCTCCAACTCAGCTAAGAGGCACCGCTCCCACAGGAAGAAAACCTTCTCTAATACTGACACGGAGTACCCTGAGGTTACTTCAAACATGGTGGATCCAAGCACCTCGCCAAGTAAGTCCAAAGAGAAGCAGACGATCGTCAGCTCTGACGAGTCTGATGATGAACCATATGGTTTGAGAGAATTACTGACTGAATTAGAAGGAGTATACCAGCATACCCATACTCGGACTGGTACAATCGCTCCAGTAAATTTCAATGCCCTAGCTCGGGGTATGGAAGTAAGGGAAGCACACTCCACCATCGCGGAATTCATATGCATCGCGTATATGGCAGGTACCCCTGAAGAAGTGGCCAAGAGTTTGGAGGAGCAGGCCCAAGTTCAGAGGGAGTAGCTCGATATGGTCTGCACCCAGCAGGAATCTATCGACGTCTTTAAGTAAATGTTGATCAAGTTGTTTAAGCAGAAGAAGAAGCCGAAGACTAAAGGGGCTTCGAGTCGGGCGAAAGGCATCGAAGTTGATAGCTCCACCTCCGAAAGTTCTGATGGTGAGGATGCTGAAAAACACCTAGAGGGGGGTGAATAGGTGTTAATGCTAATCTAATGATCTTTTAAACAAGTATGAAAGTATGATGCAATCGGTCACTCAAAATAAGAAATTGAAGCCGAATTTCCCGTGAAGGGCTCTAGAACTTCTCCTCTTTGATTCCTCTAGATTATGAGTTGAGGCGCGTAATTGCTTTATTGTTGAGATGAGTAAAGATCGAGAAATGCAAGTAATGAAATAGATACAATAATGAAGTGCAAACAAGAGGTATCACAAGATATAAATGTAAAGCAATGAAAAACAATAAGGAAACAATCGCAAACACAAGAAATTTGTTTCGAGGTTCGAGCCACCGCTCTACGTCCCCGCCTTCACCACCGTGAAGGATTTCCACTATATCCTCAAAGGAAATTACAAGAGGTCTACACAAGATCGGAGTACCGAACTCCCACCAATCCAATCCTCTACACAAGAGGGATCTCAACACAAAGAACAACAAGTAACAAGGTGATCAAAAAGACCACAAACTTCTCTCTTACAACTCCTTATAGAATGGAATGATTTTTGGCTCAAGAAGTGTAGTGAGAAAAATTCAGTTGCAAAGAAAATAAAAGAGCTTGAAAACCACTGAAAAATAGTAACCAAGAATGCACTTAGAAAATTGAGAGCTTTAAAAACTTTTCTTTCTTTTGGAAACTTGAAAACAAAGGGAATTTTTCTTAATTTTAACAAAGGACCAATGCCATCTATTTATAGGGATTAGAAGAGATCTAATCATCATTATAACTAGTTTAATAGGTCAGGAAATAGCCCCCAAAAAAATTTAGAGATAGCTGACATAAACATCACAATCAAATCCAAGAAACAAAACTCAGAAAACTAGCAGTTGGGGCTGCTGCGGCTGTCAATCGATCGGCCCGGTCGACTGGCAGTCTAACTTGGCAACTAGCCGTTGGACTCGGTCGACCGGTCGGTCGACCAGGGGCTAAACAAAAAAATTCTTTGTTCTGTCGGTCGACTAGCCCGGTCGACCGACAAAACCCGAGAGCAAGGGTTTGTCAGTCGGTCGACCGGTCCAGTCGACCGGCAGACGTGCACAAACGTGCACGCCAAGACCACAAGGCCCGGTCTGTAAGATCACCTAGAGGGGGGGTGAATAGGTGATGGCTAATCTAATGGTCACTTATTAACAAATAATGCGGAATAAAACTAAGTTGACCAAATTAAACTTCTTTTAATTAAACACTTATGTATAACACAAGAGTGTTGCCGAATTCCCCTTGCGAGGCTCTGGACAAACTCCTCTAGATTCCCCTTGAATGGGTTGAGGTGCCGCGTTGGCTCTCTTGGTTGAATACTAGTGTTAACAACAATCCCAAGCAAGTATGTATATCAATTATGAGCACAAGGGAATATATCATGCATATATAAGATGAACACAATAAATTGAATGCAAGATATAAAATAGAGACAAAAAGAGAAAGAGAGCAAGAGTGAGCAATCGCAAACACAAAGGGTTTGTTTCGAGGTTCGAGCACACTTGCTCTACATCCCCGCCTTCGACACACGAAGGATTTCCACTATGCAAGATCCCACCGGATCTCTCCTCGGTGCCGCAACACCTACAAGCCCTCGGACTCTCTAGTCCCTTACACACCACAAGCCCACCGGCTCGTCGAGGCCGCACCTCAAGCTACAAGTCCTCACTAGGACCCAACAACACCAAGTCCTCACTAGGACCCTCAATCAAACCGCGAACACAACCGTCCGCCTTCTCAAAGAACAAGAAATGATCTCTTGGTGATCTAAACACTTGATCACCTACAAAAGCTCTCACTACAACACCTATAGGATGAATAGCTCAATGGATGCTCAAGTGTAGTGTGAGAAAGCAAGGAAAGAATCTTTGGTGAAAAACACAAGAAAATCTCTTTTACACTCTTTGATAAAACTCTCCTTTTAATTGGAAGTATTGACTCTAATTTTGTGGAGAAAAACCCTTCAGAAAGACTGGGAAAAACTAGCTCTAAGGTCTCCAAAAATCTTGGCTCAAAACAATGACAAAAACCCCTTTTATAGAGGCCAGAAAAATCTGACCGTTGGGCTCTGTCAGAGCTACCGGTCGACCGGTCCGGTCGACCGGCAACGGTCAAAAATCCGACCGTTGCAGCCTCCGGTCGACCGGCCCGGTCGACCGCGCAACTGGAGAAGAGAGAAAACTCTCTGTCGGTCGACCGGCCCGGTCGACCGATAATTCCCGAGAGCAAAGCTCTCTTAAGCGGTCGACCGGTCCGGTCGACCGTCCTCCAGTGCACACAGGCGTGCACGCTGTGCACGTCCGGTCGACCGACCCGGTCGACCGGCCACTGTCAGTTCTGAAAAAAAGAACTGCCAGAACCTGAAATTTTGGGTTTAAAGATAGGTCTTTTTGGCTTAATAAAAATCCCATAAATACTTAGAAATTCTACAAAAATAGTTTTATGATATAGAAACATGCTTGCACAAAATCAAGGCATGTTATGAAGATTTGACTATTTTTGTAACTTGGAAATATTGGCTCATAATAAAAACTGTTTTTCTAAAACAACATGTTTTTCCAAATTTCCATCAAATACAAAAACAAGATACACTTTAAAGCATAGTGTGTGTGGATATGATCCACTACACAATCAAGATGACATATCTAGTTTTTGACATAAAGCACTAAACTTGGTTTTGAAATATCAACATGTTTTCCAAACTTTCATCAAATACAAAAACAAGATATACTCTAAAAGCATAGTGTGTATGGATATGATCCACTACACAATCAAGATGAAATATCTAGTTTTTGACAATAGGCTCTAAGCATGGTTTTGGATATAAGATATGTAAACTATGAAATACCAAAAACCAAATTGTATTTTATCACAAATAAAAATCTTTTCTTAACTAGGAAAATCTTTTATGAAAATCATTCTATCAAGAGTTCTATCAAGAGTGTGTGTGTGATATAGACTTGAGCAATCCACCAATCTATTCTATCCTTTACATTTTTATCTAAAACAAATAAAAATCTTATACCTAGACACAAGTCTTCATCCTCTTGAAGTCTTCACTTGAAGGCTTCTCATTTTCTTGACTTGGTCTACACATGCAATCCACCGAGCTCATCTCTAGATGTGATCTTGATGCATAGGCTCGTGAATCAACCGGTGGTAGCTTCCAACTTGACTTTAAATCCTTTGTTGAAGCTCCACACCTACTAAGATCTTGATAAGGAATCTGTCACTAATTAAACACAAGATCATTAGTAATCATAACTTCATGAGTTGATCATCATCAAAACTAGGGTGATAGGCCTTTGGGCCAACAATCTCCCCCTTTTTGATGATGACAAAACTCATGACGTTATATATGCATGGATTAAAGTAAAGCTTCAAAGAAGCTCCCTCTTAACTCATGCATACAAAATAAATAATAAATATGATCATGAAGCACATGAATATGGATGCAAATATGGAGATGCAACAAGCATAAATCAAAATCTTTTTACTCCTATTTGCATAAATCAAAACACATATGCATAAATACAAATCTTAATTCCCTTAAGTAAGAAGGACAAATACTTCTCCCCCTTAAGCAAAGAAATCATGCATATATATCAAAACAAAAACACAAATACTTCTCCCCCTTTTTGTCATCATCACAAAGGGTTCAAAGTAAAATCAAATCAACAAATTTTCTCCCCTTTATGTCAAAAATAAAGAAGTCAAGGAGGGGCGATACAAATCAAAATTTTGAATTTTTCTCATCAAAACAAAATCATTAATTCTATTTTATCAAAACAAATTTTGAATTTTCTCTTTGATATCAAATAAAAAATATTGATACCATTTTAAAATCTAATGCATAAGCTTGAAAAATAAGATTTGAATTAAGCTTAGCATTAACAACACATGAAGAATTCGAACTAGTTAAATGAGAGTGTTTAACAACTAGTACGAAATCCTTCTATCAAGGAATAAATCTAAGGATTTTCATGAAATAGCAATGAAACACAAAACACTCAAACACTCTAATCTATAAAGTCCAAATAGTTTCAAAAGAAGTGAGTGTACTAATGTTATGTGAAACATGGCATCATGAAAATGGCAATAAGGTACAATATTCCTTAGAAAATCATAAACATCAAAATCATCTCACATTTTTTTTTTATTAAATCATTGACAACAAAATCTATATGTCAAGATATATGTATGTTTTGACAATACATGAAATATACATACATATCTCTTAAACTCAAGTGAGTCTATATGAATGGATTTGCATTGAAGGCAAAAGACTCAAGAGTTATACATGTATATTTTAAGGTTTGGCAAAATACACATATACATGAAATAAAAGGCACATGATCATAAATCAAATCCAAAAAGGTGAACATAAGTTTAAATATGTATGAATCATCAAAACTAAGCAATACAAGTACATTTCAAGGGTTCAAATAAGCATTTAAGCACACTTACTAATAGATCTTTTGAGGCCCATGATATGTTCAAGTATAAATCCTAGTGTTGACAAAAACTAACATATAAACTAATATTCAAATCATGAAGCATTAAATTTTAAGAAAAATTGAATCATGTGACAATCTCAAAAACTATTTGAAGAATACATAACTAGTATAAATTGTTTTTGAAAACTAGTTAAAGATCCTTCAAATATGTCAAATCATATGTTTTTCATGAATGAGACTAAGTACATAAAAATCCAAGCACTCATAGTCCATAAAGCTCATAAATATATTTTTGAATAAAAGATGAGTGTTCAAAGGTTATGTAAATAGTATTTTCATGAAAGTTGTCATTGAAGCTCAAATCACATAGAAATCATTGTTATCAAAACAAAATCATTTTTATTAAAAACTACAATCTTCATGGTATATGTATGAATTATACAAATCTAACAATACACATACATATCCCAAAATTGTAAAAGAGTCTATCAAATATTTGCATGAAAGCTAGAGACTCACGGGTATACATGTATATTTATTAGATTTGAATTAAACACACATATACATGAAGTAAAATCAAAGATAGGCATAACAAGTATAAATGACCGAATCATCAAAACTAGCCTATACACATGCATATAGTGAATACAAATGAGCATGAAGTTCAAATATATATAAGTCAATTGTAGTTCACTATTCATATATGTATAAATGCAAGTTTTGACGCATTCTACATTTAAGCATGTAAATGCCACATGAAGCACATAAAATCTTAAAACATGAACATGCTATGAATGATATTATGAACATAAAAGCATGTACATAAATAAAATAGGAGTTTAGAAATTGTTACCAACTCCAAAGCTCCTAGCATGGTGGTTGATCCACCAAAGCTCCTTGATAGCGATGCAACCCAAAAGTATGTCCATCATGTCCAAGTGCATCCACTACCAAGGTACCATCCCTCTCACGTTTTGTGAGAGCCCTCACCTACATCACAAGCAAAGGTGGGGGTTTTGGTACCCATATTTTCTTGGGTCCTTTGGGGTTAGCTTTATTATAAGGAACCCAAAATCCTTTAGACATAGCAAAATATAAGTTATGCTTCTTATCAAAACAATATTTTGCTAAATGGCCTTTGCGACCACAATGTGTACAAGTGTACACCCTATCATGATGCTTATGAGTGTGATTGTGATCGTGATGTGCAACATAAGCATGAGCATGATGTGTATGTGCATGAGCATGGGGAACTTGTTTCTTTTGAAACAAAGATTCCAACTTAGAATGATTGAATGCACATGTGCTCAAATTAGAGTTCAAATTTTCTATCTTATTTTTCAAATTCTTAATCTCATTAGTTGTGGCATGTAAAGCATGGTGAGATAAAGAATCATTTTTTTTTCTTTTGAAAAACATTATCCTTTTCTTTTTCAACAAAATTTCTTTTTAAAGATTTATTTTCTTGAAAAACGATTTCCTTTTGTTTTCCACCAAATCAATCTTATCCTTCAAAATAGTGTTCCCTTCACATAAATCATTTAATTTTGAAAATAAGGAAACATTCTCATTTTTCAAAACTTTATTTTCTTTTTCTAAACATGCAAGTTTATTCTAAAAGAATCATTTTCTACATGCATGCAATCAATGTTCTTTTTCAATTCTTGTTATCTTTTTCCAAGCATGCAATGTTACCTCTAAAAGAGTCATGTTCTACATGCATGCAAGCAATATCCTTTTTCAAATTTTTATTTTCCTTTTTAATTATGTCATATCTCTCAAGCAATAATTGGCAAAATGAATTTAGCTCATCATATGACATAGTAGCATCCTCATCCTCGGATTCGGAAGTTACCTCAAGGGGGTTATCCCCTTGGACCATGTAGCACTTGTTGGAGGTGTCGCTTCCAACATCCGAATCGCTCCCGGCATAATATAGATCCTTTTCGCCAAGGGAGGTGATGATGTTCCAAGCTACAAAAGCCGATTCAATGTTAGAAACCCTAGATAAATAATCATCATTTAGGGTACATTTAAGAGCATGAAGGGCTTTTGCATTAGCCTCAATGTACTTGCTATTTGAACAATAATCATTATTAGTAGTAGCAAGATAAGCATGAATTCCTAAGGCCTTGAGGTACAATGACATCTTAACCTTCCAAGTTTGGATGTTAAGAATATCAAAGGTGGGTGGTGACATAAAGTCCATTGTGTGTGTGTACAAATCTTGTGATTAGCCTAAAAGAGGATCTTTAACTCTAGGTTGTTAGACCTAATATCAAGAGCACTAGCTCTGATACCAATTGTAAGATCACCTAGAGGGGGGTGAATAGGTGATGGCTAATCTAATGGTCACTTATTAACAAATAATGCGGAATTAAAACTAAGTTGACCAAATTAAACTTCTTTTAATTAAACACTTATGTATAACACAAGAGTGTTGCCGAATTCCCCTTGCGAGGCTCTGGACAAACTCCTCTAGATTCCCCTTGAATGGGTTGAGGTGCCGCGTTGGCTCTCTTGGTTGAATACTAGTGTTAACAACAATCCCAAGCAAGTATGTATATCAATTATGAGCACAAGGGAATATATCATGCATATAAGATGAACACAATAAATTGAATGCAAGATATAAAATAGAGACAAAAAGAGAAAGAGAGCAAGAGTGAGCAATCGCAAACACAAAGGGTTTGTTTCGAGGTTCGAGCACACTTGCTCTACATCCCCGCCTTCGACACACGAAGGATTTCCACTATGCAAGATCCACCGGATCTCTCCTCGGTGCCGCAACACCTACAAGCCCTCGGACTCTCTAGTCCCTTACACACCACAAGCCCACCGGCTCGTCGAGGCCGCACCTCAAGCTACAAGTCCTCACTAGGACCCAACAACACCAAGTCCTCACTAGGACCCTCAATCAAACCGCGAACACAACCGTCCGCCTTCTCAAAGAACAAGAAATGATCTCTTGGTGATCTAAACACTTGATCACCTACAAAAGCTCTCACTACAACACCTATAGGATGAATAGCTCAATGGATGCTCAAGTGTAGTGTGAGAAAGCAAGGAAAGAATCTTTGGTGAAAAACACAAGAAAATCTCTTTTACACTCTTTGATAAAACTCTCCTTTAATTGAAAGTATTGACTCTAATTTTGTGGAGAAAAACCTTCAGAAAGACTGGGAAAAACTAGCTCTAAGGTCTCCAAAAATCTTGGCTCAAAACAATGACAAAACCCCCTTTTATAGAGGCCAGAAAAATCTGACCGTTGGGCTCTGTCAGAGCTACCGGTCGACCGGTCCGGTCGACCGGCAACGGTCAAAAATCCGACCGTTGCAGCCTCCGGTCGACCGGCCCGGTCGACCGCGCAACTGGAGAAGAGAGAAAACTCTCTGTCGGTCGACCGGCCCGGTCGACCGATAATTCCCGAGAGCAAAGCTCTCTTAAGCGGTCGACCGGTCCGGTCGACCGTCCTCCAGTGCACACAGGCGTGCACGCTGTGCACGTCCGGTCGACCGACCCGGTCGACCGGCCACTGTCAGTTCTGAAAAAATCAGAACTGCCAGAACCTGAAATTTTGGGTTTAAAGATAGGTCTTTTTGGCTTAATAAAAATCCCATAAATACTTAGAAATTCTACAAAAATAGTTTTATGATATAGAAACATGCTTGCACAAAATCAAGGCATGTTATTGAAGATTTGACTATTTTTGTAACTTGGAAATATTGGCTCATAATAAAAACTGTTTTTCTAAAACAACATGTTTTCCAAATTTCCATCAAATACAAAAACAAGATACACTTTAAAGCATAGTGTGTGTGGATATGATCCACTACACAATCAAGATGACATATCTAGTTTTTGACATAAAGCACTAAACTTGGTTTTGAAATATCAACATGTTTTTCCAAACTTTCATCAAATACAAAAACAAGATATACTCTAAAAGCATAGTGTGTATGGATATGATCCACTACACAATCAAGATGAAATATCTAGTTTTTGACAATAGGCTCTAAGCATGGTTTTGGATATAAGATATGTAAACTATGAAATACCAAAAACCAAATTGTATTTTATCACAAATAAAATTTTTTCTTAACTAGGAAAATCTTTTATGAAAATCATTCTATCAAGAGTTCTATCAAGAGTGTGTGTGTGATATAGACTTGAGCAATCCACCAATCTATTCTATCCTTTACATTTTATCTAAAACAAATAAAAATCTTATACCTAGACACAAGTCTTCATCCTCTTGAAGTCTTCACTTGAAGGCTTCTCATTTTCTTGACTTGGTCTACACATGCAATCCACCGAGCTCATCTCTAGATGTGATCTTGATGCATAGGCTCGTGAATCAACCGGTGCTAACTTCCAACTTGACTTTAAATCCTTTGTTGAAGCTCCACACCTACTAAGATCTTGATAAGGAATCTGTCACTAATTAAACACAAGATCATTAGTAATCATAACTTCATGAGTTGATCATCATCAAAACTAGGGTGATAGGCCTTTGGGCCAACACGGTCGACCGGTGAGGTCGACCGATCAGGCCTGAAATGGATCCGGTCGACCGTTGGACCTGAAACAGATTTTTTTATAGGAAAAATTTTGAACTTAAGAGAATTTTTAAAATAATTTTAAATGGCTATATGATTAAGTAGCATGCTATAGGGTTGGTATACATGACATAAATAAGATGTAAAAATATAAAATATTTAGAGACATGTCCAAGACATGCACTTAATCCAACTATCCAAAACAAAAACCGTATTTTTGAAAAATGAAAGTGTGTGTGTGTGTGTTTTCTTGAGCCAACATATCATAACCTCATCCTTTAACAAACTAATTCTTACAAAGGTTCTAGGTGACTATATGATCTTCAAATTAGGGCTTCTCCATGGATGTTGTATAGCTTGAATCCTTGAACCCGAATTGAGTCATCTTGAGTCAAAAGTACCTTCCTTTAGGGAAGAATACAACTTGAATCCTTAGAACCTTGAAACACACTTAAACACTAAAATATGATTAGTACAAATAACTATATATATTTTGTAATCATCAAAACTCAAAAACCGGGTGATTGAAACCTTGGGCCAATAATCTCCCCATTTTTGATGATGACAAAACATATGAGTTATTTAACAAAAAATGGAAAAGGAGCTTGGAAGCTCCCCCTCAAATCATGTTATATATATATATATGAATGGCTATATACATGAAAAGTAGAAACTAAGAATTTTGGCATAAGAAAGACATAGAAATTCAAAACATATTGTTCAAAACTCTTAACTCAAAATCTAACTTTTTATAGCTCAGAATCCAAAACACAAAATTCAAAACTAACTTTTTATAACTCAAATCCAAAACTCAAAACTAACTTTTTATAACTCAAAACTCAAAATAACTTTTCAAAACTCAAAATGCATAATTCAAAACTCAAAATAATAATACGCTAACTTTTTCTCCCCCATTTTGTCATACATCAAAAAGGGTAAACATTGTTAAAAAAAATTTTCATGATTCCATAACACAAACATTCAATTCACCACAAATAAAGGAAAATCTAGTATAGTCTAGTGATTTTGTAAAAATATCGGCAAGTTGAAAATCTATAGAAACATATTCAATTTCAATATCACCTTTCTCATAATGATCTCGAAGAAAGTGATACCGAATGTCAATGTGCTTAATCTTACTATGTTGATTTGCATTTTTAGTCATATGAATAGTACTAGTATTATCACAAAATATTTTAATATGGTCAAAATGCAAATCATAGTCAAGGAAAGTATGTTTCGTCCAAAGGACTTTTGCACAACAAACCCCCGCCGCAACATACTCCGCCTCGGCGGTTGAGAGGACTACCGAATTTTATTTCTTGGAAGACCATGAAACAAGACAATTACCGAGAAATTGATATGTTCCACTTGTACTCTTCCTATCCACTCTACAACCCGCATAGTCGGCATCCGAAAACTCGTCATGAAAAATTGTCCGGTCTTCGGATACCACAAACCCATTTTAATTGTGCCTTAAGGTATCTAATAATGCGTTTTACCGCAATCAAATGGGACTCTTTAGGACATGATTGAAATCGAGCATAAAGACAAACACAAAACATAATGTCCGGCCTACTAGCCGTCAAATACAACAAGCTACCAATCATGCTACGGTAAAGTTTAATGTCTACATTTGTACCTTGTTTATCCTTGTCAAGCTTTGTGGTGGTAGCCATGGGAGTTTTGCTTGTCTTAGCTCCTTCAAGCCCAAATCTCTTGATAAGTTCCTTTGTATACTTGGCTTGATTTATGAAAATCCCATCCTTCCTTTGCTTGATTTGGAAACCAAGGAAGTAGTTAAGCTCGCCCATCATAAACATCTCAAATTCCTCCTTCATGCTTGATTCAAAAACTTTGCAAAGATTTTCATTAGTAGAACCAAATATGATATCATCAACATATATTTGAACTATAAGTATATGATTTTCAACATGTTTGGTAAACAAAGTAGTATCTATTTTTCCTTTATTAAAACCATTAGAAATAAGAAATGAAGAAAGTCTTTCATACCAAGCCCTAGGGGCTTGTTTTAAACCATAAAGAGCTTTGTCTAGTTTGAAAACAAAATTCGGATGTGTAGGATCAACAAACCCGGGGGGTTGTTCAACATACACCTCCTCTTCAATAAATCCATTTAAGAAAGCACTTTTTACATCCATTTGAAAAAGTTTAAATCTTTATATGAAGCAAATGCAAGTGTCATCCGTATGGCTTCAAGCCGTCCTACGGGTGCAAAAGTTTCCTCAAAATCGATACCTTCGACTTGAGTGTAACCTTGGGCCACTAACCTAGCTTTATTCCTAACAACATTTTCCGACTCATCCAACTTGTTCTTAAAGATTCACTTAGTACTAATTGTTGGTCTATCGTGAGGCCTAGGAACAAGATGCTAAACTTGGTTGCGCTCGAATTGATTGAGCTCCTCTTGCATGGCTAGCAACCAATATGAGTCGCCCTCGGCTTCGAGGATGTTCTTTGGTTCAAAGTGAGAAATAAATGCATAGTGTCCACAAAGATTATGAAGTTTAGAACGAGTAGTTACCCCTTTTGATACTTCACCTATAATAAGATCCTTAGGATGTGGATTGAATCTCCAATCTTTTGGAAGTGGTTGAGTACTCTCCACTTTAACTTCTTGAATTTTATTTTCTTCATCACCCTTTGGCATGTCTTCAAGAGTAGGTGAGTCCTTCAAAGAAATTTTCTCCATATCTTCATTTAGGGAATCTATTTCTACAACATTCTCAACAAACACATTAGATACCTCAAACTTTACATGTATAGATTCTTCAATAGTCAAGGATGACTTATTGAATACTCTATAAGCTTTACTAGTGTTAGAGTAACCAACAAAAATTGCTTCATAAGACTTTGCATCAAATTTATCTAAATTATCTTTAGTATTCAAAACAAATCATTTACAACCAAAAACTTTAAAGTATGAAACATTTGGCTTTTCAGAAAAATAAATCTCAAAAGATATTTTTAAAGTGTTTTTGCATAAGAAAACCCTATTTGATATGTAGCAAGATGTGTTAACGGCCTCGCCCATAAATAATGAGGGAGACCATATTCATTTATCATTGTCCTAACCATCTCTTGTAATGTACGATTTTTCCTTTCAACGACTCCATTTTGTTGTGGAGTTTTAGGACAAGATAGTTCATGCTTAATTCCATGTTCTTCACAAAAAGTGGAAAAGGGTTGGTTATTGAATTCACCACCTCTATCACTTCTTATTCTTAAAATAGAAGAATCTTTTTCCTTTTTAACTCTTTTCTTAAAGGCTTGAAAATATGAAAAGGCTTGATTTTTGTGTTCTAAAAAGAAAACCCAAGTAAAACGCGAGAAATCATCAACTAAAACGAAAGCAAAACGATTCCCACTTAGACTTTTGGTTTGTGTAGGACCAAATAAATCCATATGGATCAACTCCAAAGGTCGTGATGTCATGATATCCTTGATTGACTTGAAAGAGGACTTGGTTTGTTTTTCAAGTTGGCACGCATCGCAAATGCGGTCCTTTTCAAAGTTCAAGAAAGGAATACCTTTCACCATTTCCTTGTTGTTTAATCTAGATAGATGGTCAAAAGAAATGTGGCCTAATCTCCTATGCCACAACCAAGAGTCATCATCGAGGGCTTTCAAACAAGTAGCATTGCATAGCATATTGACATATCAATCATGTATACATTATTTTCACAAAATCCGAAAAATATACATGCATTGGATTGTCTATCAATAACACTACATGCTAGATCATCAAAAATAACATTAAAACCTTTATCACAAAGTTGACTAACACTCAAGAGATTATGCTTGAGGCCATCAACTAAAACAATATTTTCTATTAAAGGAGATGTACCAAGTTTAACATTACCAATACCAATGATCTTTCCTTTGGCGTCATCTCCGAAGGTGACGGTGCCACCTTCATGATATCTTGATAGGGTTGCGAAGTTGTTAATATCCCAAGTCAAGTGTCTTGAGCAACCACTATCAAGATACTACAATCCCTTGCGTCGTTGGGCTTTGGAATGTGCCTACATCATTTAACAAATTTGTTGACTTTGGTACCCAAACTTTCTTGGGTCCTTGAATGTTAGTATTCTGAACCCAAACATTATTATGCGATACATTAATCCTATCATAGAAAAATTTAACTAAATGACATTTACGGCCACAATATGTGCATGAAAAGACTCATACATGAATGCATGATGTGTGTGTGGAGTGTGGGCATGTTTAGGGTGCTTGGCATAATGTAAAGGTTGTGATTTATGAGCATGAGTATGAATAGCATGTGAATGTTTCTTTGGGACATGTTTCTTAGAAAACATAGCATCTAGTCTAGTTTTATCAAATTCACATTTCTTCAAAACTACTCCTAATGAATCAATTTTCTCTTTTAGCATGAAAATTTCATTTTCATCAATTTGTGAAAATTTACCTTTGCAAGAAATTTTATAGTTATCAAAATCCTTTTGTGTAGAAGATAGAGTGGAAAACAATTCATCTTTTTCTTTTGTAAGAATGAAAACTTTGTGGTTGAGTGATTCATTTTCCTTTTTCATTTTCAAGTATCTTTTTGAGAAAATCATAGTTATGAGATAGTTCTTCAAAAGCTTCTCCTAGTTCATCTATAGATAGTTCACAATCAATGGAAGTATCGGGAGTTACCTTGCTTGTGCTTTCATTTGCCATGAAGCACATGTTGGCAGTGCGACTTCCTCATCGGATTCACTCTCTGAATACCAAGTAGCCTTTAAAGCTTTCTTTTTGTATGGCTTCTTGGAGGTGGAGCGTTTGCTTTTGATTTTCGAACATTCGCAACAATATGACCCGGCTTCCGGCAATTGAAGCAAATGATTTTCTTCTCTTCTTTACCTTACCATCTCCTTTTATTTTGGAACTTTGCCTTGTTGTACATTCTCCGAACATTCTTTACAAGAAGAGAAAGATCCTCATCATCCTCTTCTTCATCATCGTCGTCGGAGTAGGTGGAAGAACTCTTGAAGGCAATAGCTTTCTTCTTGAGAGGAGCCATCTATTCTCTTGCTTTTCATTCCATCTCATGGGTCTTGAGATTTCCAATGAGACCTATAAGCTCCATTTCTTCCTTATCATTGAGCTCCTTCAAAGTAGTGCTTTGACTTCCCAAGATGGAGGGAGTGCACGGATGATCTTCCTCACTTTTTGGTCGTTGTCAATGCCGTCACCTAAAGAAGAAAGTCCATTAGTAATCTTTGTAAACTTAGTAACCATATCATCTATGGTTTCATTCTCTTGCATAGAAAAATTTTCATATTGGGAACGAAGAAGGTCGATTTTTGCCCTCTTTACTTGTGAGGTCCCCTCATGAGTGACAAGTAAGTGAGTCCAAATCTCATGTGCGGATTTGCAATGAATGACTCTAGAAATATCATCATCATTAAGAGCTTGAAGTAAGGCATAGTGTGCCCTAGCATTAGCGTCAAACTCTTTCGTGACAATATCGGACCAAGTGTCCTCATCACCAGGGGGTGCACTAAAAGGCTTGGTCACCGCCTTTGCAACCCGGCTCCCTAAGGATTGCAAAAACACGGTCATCTTAACCTTCCATATGGGAAAGTTAAGGCCATCAAACTTGGGTGGGGTCTTAATTCCTTTGGCCATTTTTACTAAGTGTATGAGGATGAAAAATGAATAGAGTGATTAGCAATATAGGATCTCTCTAAGGTTGTTAAGTCAAGAGCCTAGAGACCAAAGCTCTGATATCAATTGAAAAACACCTAGAGGGGGGTGAATAGGTGTTAATGCTAATCTAATGATCTTTTTAAACAAGTATGAAAGTATGATGCAATCGGTCACTCAAAATAAGAAATTGAAGCCGAATTCCCCGTGAAGGGCTCTAAAACTTCTCCTCTTTGATTCCTCTAGATTATGAGTTGAGGCGTGTAATTACTTTCTTGTTGAGATGAGTAAAGACCGGAAAATGCAAGTAATGAAATAGATGCAATAATGAAGTGCAAGCAAGAGGTATCACAAGATATAAATGTAAAGTAATGAAAAACAATAAGGAAACCAATCGCAAACACAAGGAATTTGTTTCGAGGTTCGAGCCACCGCTCTACGTCCCCGCCTTCACCACCGTGAAGGATTTCCACTATATCCTCAAAGGAAATTACAAGAGGCCTACACAAGACAGGAGTACCGAACTCCCACCAATCCAATCCTCTACACAGGAGGGATCTCAACACAAAGAACAACAAGTAACAAGGTGATCAAAAAGACCACAAACTTCTCTCTTACAACTCTTTATAGAATGGAATGATTTTTGGCTCAAGAAGTGTAGTGAGAAAATTCAGTTGCAAAGAAAGTAAAAGAGCTTGAAAACCACTGAAAAATAGTAACCAAGAATACACTTAGAAAATTGAGAGCTTTGAAAACTTTTCTTTCTTTTGGAAACTTGAAAACAATGGGAATTTTTTTTAATTTTAACAAGGGACCAATGCCATCTATTTGTAGGGATTAGAAGAGAATCTAATCATCATTATAACTAGTTTAATAGGTCAGGAAATAGCCCCAAAAAAATTCAGAGATAGCTGACATAAACATCACAATCAAATCTTAGAAACAAAACTCAGAAAACTAGCCGTTGGGGCTGCTGGCGGCTGTCGGTTGACCGGCCCGGTCGACCGGCAGTCTAACTTGGCAACTAGCCGTTGGACTCGATCGCCCGGGGGCTAAACAAAAAAAGTTCTTTGTTCTGTCGGTCGACTGGCCCGGTCGACCGACAAAACCCCAGAGCAAGGGTCTGTCAGTCAGTCGACCGGTCCGGTCGACCGGCAGACGTGCACAAACGTGCACGCCAAGACCACAAGGCCCGGTCAATCGGTGCGGTCAACCGATCAGGCCTGAAATGGATCCGGTCGACCGCCCGGTCGACCGTTGGGCCTGAAACAGATTTTTTTTTTATAGGAAAAATTTTGAACTTGGGAGAATTTTAAAATAATTTTAAATGGCTATATGATTAAGTAGCATGCTATAAGGGTTGGTATACATGACATAAACAAGATGTAAAAATATAAAATATTTAGAGACATGTATAATAACCAAGACATGCACTTAATCCAACTATCTAAAACAAAAACCGTATTTTTGAAAAATGAAAGTGTATGTGTGTTTTCTTGAGCCAACATATCATAACCTCATCCTTTAACAAACTAATTCTTACAAAGGTTCTAGGTGACTATATGATCTTCAAATTAGGGCTTCTCCATGGAATGTTGTATAGCTTGAATCCTTGAACCCGAATTGAGTCATCTTGAGTCAAAAGTACCTTCCTTTAGGGAAGAACACAACTTGAATCCTTAGAACCCTGAAACACACTTAAACACTAAAATATGATTAGTACAAATAACTATATATGTTTTGTAATCATCAAAACTCAAAAACCGGGTGATTATAACCTTGGGCCAACAGATGCTAACTTTGAGAAACCACCAACTCTACCTGAGGAGAAGAAGGGTTCAGACGTTGGAAGTGATCACTCAAAGAGAATGAGTGAGCTGGAGAAGTGTCTCGAAGCCCTCGCCAACCAGAAAGGCCACCAAGAAGCAGGAGTGGTCTGGCTGTACCCGGCTGAGCGGGATCTTATCTCATAGCCTCCAAAGTTCAAAGCTCTGAACCTACAGACCTTCGACAGAAGGGGTCGCCAAACCAACATATATACTACTTCAAATCCCAAACAGGGATCTTATCAGAGTGTTTGTGGAGAGATTTCAGAGTATGGCGCTCCCATATCCAAGCAGCATGACACAGTCTACATTGATCGAGACTTGCCGCCACAACCTGCAAACCACACTCCTAATGTAAATAGGAGTAACTCAAAGTCGCACCTAAAAGAAACTAGTCTTACAGGGTGAACGAGCAAAAGACATAGTTGCAATAGTAAGCCAGGAAGATTATAAGAGCATGTAGCATTGAATCTACTGGGCAATGAGGTGATCCGACTTTTATGACTGTCACGTTCAACATGTTGGCCCAAAAGGTTACGCACTCCATTTGTTTAGAGTTTTGATGATAACAAAATAAATAAGAGCTAGTTGGTACTAATAAGTTTGTTCAAGATAAGTTTCAGGTTTGTACCATGTTTGGAAGCCATTGTTTAGCTATTGCAAGATCTTCTAGGTTCATGAAGTAAAAAAGTCTTATGGCACATCAAGGAAGGATCATAGAAGAGAAGGCTCTAGCAAGACTTTACATGGCTCAAGACTTCAAGATTGCTCAAGATAATTCATTAGTTTTGTTAAAGAATAGTGATTAGGATTGAAGCTCTATATTCTAACACACATGTTTTTGCGCACATGCATTTCCTAGAAATATTCACTCTAAAGATATACAAAATATTTTAATACAAAGACTTTTGTTTATAAACTCAACTTTAGGTATTATACATGTTTCATATCAAAAATATTTTATTTCATATCAAAATCCCCTTAAAATTTTATTTCAATTTCAGCTTTTGGCCTGATCCGGTCGACCGTCCGGTCGACCGACCCTGTGGTAAAGCCGGCCGACCGACCCAGTCGACCGAGGTTCTGGCAGCAGTGTGTATCCGTGTGCATGTTTCATGGTCGATCGTGCGGCCGACCGGAACCTGCCTGACTGTAAGACATTTGCTCTCTGTTTATTTCGGCCGACCGGGCGGTCGACCGATAGCCTGCAATGGCTCTTTTTATTTGAATCCCGGCCGACCGGCCGGCCGACCGAGGTAGCCGTTTCAGCCATAACGGCTAGTGTTTTAAACACGTTTTAAAACTGTGTTTTACATTTTTAAACGTATTTAAGGGATATTTTATGGGTCAAAATCTTCCTTATTGACATTATATGTGTTTACCTTTTGATCCCTAGCCCTATCCTATAAATAGTGGTGATTAGGGTTATGTTTATACAATAAAAACAAACAATCAAGCTATATACAAAAGTTTCAAAGTTTTCAAAAGTTTTCAAGAGAGTTTGGTCCTTGGTTTTCGTGCTAAAGATTCTCTCATCGCTGAAGTTTTATTTTCTAAACTCTCTCTAGTTCATTTTCTTTTTCCACTTACACTATTTGAGCTTCAATTCTAACCATTACTCTACAGGGCTCTTGTAAGGGAAAGAGGCGTTTACAAAAGATAGTTTGTGGTCTTTTGATCACTAAGAGAGAATTTGTACTTGAGATTGTGGAGTTGGGTACTCCGGTGTTTTTGTAACCTCTTTGTGAAGTTATAGTTGTTAGAAATCCTTCTGGGTGAAGGCGGGGATGTAGAGCTGGGTGCTCGAACCTCGGAAAAATTCTTCGTGTTTGCGTTTGGTTTATTTGTTCTTACTTGCTCTTAATTCTTGCTAACTTTATATTCATTGCTTTATCTACTTGCTTCACATTTTCCTTGCAACATTGTACTTGCTCTACATTTTCATAGTTATATTCTCTTGTTGCATCAAAATTTTCATGGTGCATTGATTAGCATAATCACCTATTCACCCCCCCTCTAGGTGATTTTTAATTGGTATCAGAGCTTGGACTTGAGGTTTGGCTTAACATCCTTAGAGAGATCCTTAAAAATTTGCTAATCAACATTTGCATTCTTTCATTCATACACTAGTAAACATGGCCGATAACATCAAAACCCCTCCTAAATTTGATGGACTTAATTTCCCTATTTGGAAGGTTAGGATGACTATCTTTTTACAATCTTTAGGTAGCTTAGTTGCAAAAGCCTTGACCAAACCCTATGTTAGACCCGATAGTGATGAAAGCACATGGTCCGACTTTACCTTTAGAGAATATGAGGCTAATTCAAAGGCCCAAAACTCCCTCCTAACCGCCTTGAATGAGGATGACCTTGAAAAACACCTAGAGGGGGGGGGGGGTGAATCGGTGTAAGTGCTAATCTAGTAAACTCAATCCGCTAAATGCGGAAGCTAATGCAAATTTTGCAACACACTTAATACAACACACAAGTGTAACCGAATTCCCCGTGAAGGGCTCTGGACTAACTCCTCTTGATTCCCCTTAAATGGGTTGAGGTGCTATGTGAAGCTCTTGTGGTTAAGTATAAGTGAGGCACACACACAATCAAGCCAAGCATATAAGGATGAATAGCAATATGAAATAATGCAAGGCAACACAAGCAAGTATGATGATATGATATGAATGATGCTTTGCACAATATAAAGAAAGAGAGAGTTGAGAGACAAGTGGATCAAACACAAACAACAAGATATGTTTCGAGGTTCGAGCACCTTGCTCTACATCCCCACCTACACCACCGTGTAGGATTTCCAATCCACTATAACGTCCACCGAGGACTCCCACCGAGGGAACCTTCACCGAGAAGGATTTTTACAACAAGGGAGTACCGAACTCCTCTCTCAAACACCGCCTCACAACCGAGGGGTAGGCCCGTAGCCAATACAACAACCAACACCTCTACCGAAGAGGGTTACAAACCAAACTCCACCTTTCACCAGAGGGAGCAAACCAATCACCCGATCACCTCTACCAAAGAGGGATACGACAAGAACAAGGGTGTTCAACTAGTGGTTTCTTTCAACCACAAACAATCTTTCTTCTTTTCTCTTTTTCCACAAAACAAATGATCCTAATAGAATAGGATAGAAGATAGCTCAAGTGTGGAAATCAAGGTGTTTTTGAAAACAAGCAACAAAGAAAATACTTGGGAAAACTCTTGTAAAAGATAGAGAATGAAAACCAATACAAATATCCCAAATTCCTATTTTCTTTGATTTTCCAAAACCCTTGAAAAACAATAAAGATGAAATCTTTTTGGCACTCAAACTATTTTAAAAACTTGTTTTTAAAACCAGAGAATGGGAGAAAATCAGCTCTAAAAATCTTGGCTAAAACCCCCAAGAGTTGGGGTATTTGTAGCCCAAACAGAAAACTAGCCGTTAGGTTGATGTGGCAGCCTGACAGGCTAACGGTCGACCGGCTCGGTCGACCGCCAACGGTCAGAAATGTGACCGTTGGGCAAACACGGTCGACCGGCGCGGTCGACCCAAACAAACAGAGAGCACTGCTCTCAGACCCGGTCGACCGCCCAGGTCGACCGTCCCAGTGCTGCCAAACGTGCACAGATCTGTGCACGTCGGTCGACCGGCCCGGTCGACCGACTTCA
Source organism: Agave tequilana (assembly GCA_038442645.1). Taxonomy (NCBI): domain Eukaryota; kingdom Viridiplantae; phylum Streptophyta; class Magnoliopsida; order Asparagales; family Asparagaceae; genus Agave; species Agave tequilana. Next base: position 165,197 of record JAVJIF010005035.1, on the reverse strand, counting down.
CCCCAAGTCGACTAGGTCAGTTTGACTAGTCGACTGGTTGAAGCCTGGAACAGAAATCTGGGTCAGAAAAATAGTGTAAAATATTTTTCTAAAAATCTTTTAAGTCTTCTAAAAATCACCAAAAATAGTTTTAACATTTTGTATTGAAACACAAACTTGTGATAAAAATTTCAAGACATATATCAATCATATCAATTCATTTTTGAGTCTTACAAATTTTATCAAAACCAACACTTGTATTTTTATCAACCTTGATTTTTCAATACATGAATAAGATAGTCAAAATAAGTTTGTATAGGAAGTGTAAGCATGTATGTATAACTAGAATACATCTATTATACATATAAACCATGTAAACTTATTTTGATCAAACTATTCATGAAAACCAAATCCAAAACATAAATCTTGTGTGTGTTGTGCACTTGAGCATATCAACTATTCTTATCTTTACAAATGGATCTAAAACACACTAGACTATGGATACCTAAGTCTTCTTGACGATCTTCATCTTCAAGGCGACTCGATCCACAAACACCGTGATCCATGAGCTAGGCAAGGTATGATCTTTGGCCCTGGAATCACCATGAAAAGCTTCTAAACACCTTTGTTGAAGCTAATCACCAACTAATATCTTGCTAATGATCTGAAACTTAAAATCACAAGAATATTAGTAAACATAACTACATGAGTTAATCATCATCAAAACTAGGGTGGAAGGCCTTTGGGCCAACAATCTCCCCCTTTTTGATGATGACAAAACTCATGGAGTTATATATGCATGGATTAAAAGTTAAGCTTCAAAGAAGCTCCCCCTTAACTCATGCATAAACAAATAAACAAAAGATATGCAATGAATGTACATAAACATGTATGCATCAACATGCATAAAACACATAAACATGTTCTAGAAGCTCTAGATACCAATTAAATTAATAAAACATTTAACAAAAACACTAGATGCTCTAGATACCAATTAAACTTAATATATGCAAAAACATAAGTATGCATATAAAACACAAAATATTCTCCCCCTTTTTGTCAATCATCAACAAAGGGGTAAACAATCAAAACAATAAAATGAGGGGTAAAAATCTTTCTCCCCCCTTTTGTCAATCAAAACAATACAAACAATGTTCTCCCCCTTTTTGTCTAAAACAAAAAACAAAGTCAATAAGGGGTGACAATCAATTAGGATATCAATTGAAAATATGTCAATGAAGCATCTTGATACCAATTGAAAGTAAACAAAGATCAATAAATGTTATATGCTATATACATTCATGAAGAGGAAGACGCTAAGTTAGCTTCCCTACACATATGCATCACATGAAAGAGGGATGTTAAGCCCTAATTCACATAACACACATTATGTAATGCTTAAGAGGAGATGTGAAGCTCCCCCTACACACGTGTACCAAATAAAGAAGAGATGTTAAGCTCCTCAATACAAGATACACTCAACATGAATCTATATGTAGAAGAGATGTTAAGCTCTCCTTGCATATAGTCAATACAAATCAAAACTTTTGTATTTTACTCTAAACAAAATTTTTAAATACCAATTTAAAACACAAGACATCTTGATATCAAAAGATAGTATTTTTTCTTTTTAAGTCATATAAACAATTGAAATGACTATTTTCTATCATAAAGCAAGGGAGTGAAAAACTAAATACCAATTGAAATATGAAAATCGAATTTTCTCCCCCTTTATGAAATACCAACAAAAACTATGCGTAGGCTTGAAATAGGATACCAATTGAAAACTAAATCAATTGAAATGAAGTTGAAGCTCAAGCTCTAGTATAAACAAAATTTGTGCTTAAGATATAGAAATATAATAGCACAAATAAAACAAGTATATGTGTATGAAATAGAATGAGTACCAATCACTAATAGATGATACCAATTGAAAATATACATACACAATAAACATATGAGTATACAAAAAGATCAAAATGATACCAATTGAAAGAGTCCAATGATACCAATTGACATAACAACAATAGCATGTGTATATATCATATTACTATACCTCCCAATCATGGTTCAAGTTTTAAATGATTTTCATTTTAAAGCATACAAGACCATGATCTCCCATCCATCCTCCCATTAAGGGTAGGGGTTTTCAAAAATAGATTTGAAAAATAAGCTGCGTTTGAAAAACTCTACCAAAGTGAAGAATACGAACTAGTTATGAAAAAAAAAAATTTTGTTAACTAGTACGAAATCCTTCAAGTAAGGAATAAACTAAAAATAATTTTCATAAAACACATGTAAATCACATAGCACTTAAAACACTCAATATTCTGTTGGCCCAAAGGCCTATCACCCTAGTTTTGATGATGATCAACTCATGAAGTTATGTTTACTAATGATCTTGTATTTAATTAGTGACAGATTCATTATCAAGATCTTAGTAGGTGCATAGCTCAACAAAGGATAAAATGTTAAGATTTGGAGCTTGCACGGTATGATCCAAAGAGCTTTTGGATCAAGCTTGGACCAAGTCAAGAAGATGTGAAGACTTATGTCTAGGTATAAGATTTTTATGTTTTAGATAAAATGTAAAGGATAGAATAGTTGGTGGATTGCTCAAGTACATATACACACACACTCTTGATAGAATTGTTTTCATAAAAGAATTTTTGTTTTAGAAAAGAATTTTAACCAAAAACCAAATATGTATTCAAGTGGTTTGATTTTTTTGATATTCATGTTTACATCTTTCAACCAAAACCAAGTTTATGCTTATTGTCAAAAACATAGATATTTCATCTTGATTGTGTAGTGGATCATATCCATACACACTATGCTTTAAAAGTATATCTTGTTTTTGTATTTGATGAAGAGTTTTGGAAAATAAGTTTTTTGGAAAATACAAGTTTTCACATGAGCCAAATATTTCCATATTACAAAAATAGTCTAAATCTTTTATAACATGCCTTGATTTTGTGCAAGCATGTTTGTATATCAAAGTATATTGGTTAAACTATTTTTGTAGATTTTTATGTATTTTATGGAATTTTTATGAAAGCCAAAAGACCAACATTTTTCTCCCAAGTGCTGACCCAGAACTGGCTTACGGGTCGACCGGGCGGGTCGACCGGAACCAAGGGCAGGTCGACCGCAAGGGTCGACCGATGTGCACAGAACCGTGCACTTCTGGCAGTTCAGTGGGCGGGTCGACCGGGCGGGTCGACCGAAACTGAGAGCAGTGCTCTCTGTTCTTTTGGGTCGACCGGGCGGGTCGACCGGAGGCTCCAACGGTCGGATTTTTGACCGTTGCGGGTCGACCGGCCGAGTCGACCGGCAGGCCTGACAGACCCCAACGGCTATATTTTTCTGGCCTATAAATTTGGGGGTTTGGTCATTGTTTTAAGCTAAGATTTTAGGAGAGCTTTGAGCCAGTTTTTCCCATTCTTTTAAAAGGGTTTTCTCCACAAATTTGAGAGCAAATATTTCCTATCTAAAGGGAAGATTTTATCAAGAGTGTTAAAGTGATTCTTTGAGTTTTCCTCCACCTTTCTAATCCTTGTTTTTCTCACACCAACACTTGAGCATCCATTGAGCTATTCATCTTATAGGAGTGTTGTAGTGAGAGCTTTTATTGGTGATCAAAGTGTTTAGATCACCAAGAGATTTCATTCTTGTACTTTGAGGAAACGGGCAAGTGTGCTCGTGGTGGTTTAGAGTTCGGTTGTGAACTCTTGGTTTGAGGTGCGGCCTCGGCGAGCTAATGAGCTTGCGTGTGTACGGGACTAGGGAGTCCGAGGGCTTGTAGGTGTTGCGGCACCGAGGAGAGATCCATTGGGATCTTGCATAGTGGAAATCCTTCGTGTGTCGAAGGCGGGGATGTAGAGCAAGTGTGCTCGAACCTCGAAATATACCTTTGTGTTTGCGATTGCCATTTCTCTCTCTCCCTTGTTTATATCTTGCATTCAATTATTGTCTATCTTTATATGCTTGATATACTTGTGTTCTCATATTGATATACTTGCGTGGGATTGTTGACTAACACTTGTATTCAACTAAGAGAGCCAACGCGGCACCTCAACCCATTCAAGGAGAATCTAGAGGAGTTTGTCCAAAGCCCTTCACGGGGAATTCGGCAACACTCTTTGGTTATACATGGTGTTTAGTGTAAAAGTTTATTTAGGTCATAATTGTTTTTAGCTTCCGCATTATTAGGCATTAAGTGACCATTAGATTAGCCATCACCTATTCACCCCCCTCTAGGTGAACCTTCATATTCAATAAAATCCATACAAGCTCATGAAAACATACTCATGAGAAATATTTTAAAAATGGTTAGTGTACAAGTAATGTGTGACATGGCATTATGAAATTTCCAATTAAGCTCAAAATTCCTTGAAACACGAAAACATGAAAATCATCAAAACTTATTTAATCTTCACGGTATATGTATGTCCTATACAAATTAAAGTATACATACATATCCAAACACAACGAGTCCACAAATTATATATGCATGAAGGCACGTGGCTCAAAAGGATGTATATGTATAACAATAATTTGGATAAAAATAGACATATACATGAAATTAAACAAATAAACACGAAATCAAGAAAAACTAAATTTTCACCAAAACAAATTTCATTTCAAGGCATATGTATGAATTGTCAACACAAAAAGTATACATACATATCCCTAAACACGATTGAGTCCATATGTACAAATTTGCATGAAAGGCAAATGACTCAAGGGGTATACATGTATATCTTAAAGTTTGGCAAAATAGACATATACATAAAATGAAACACACAATCATAAAACAAATCCAAAAATATGAATACAAGTCTAAAATGTATGAATCATCAAAACTAGATTATACTAGTACATCTAATGGGTTCAAGTAAGCAATCAAACCCAAACATATATAGATTTATTTGTGGCTCACTATATGCACAAGTATATACCTAGTCTTAATGAAAACTAACATTAAAACATATATTCAAAACATGAAGCATCAAAAACAAGATAAAAATCATCATGAAAGAGCTAAACATGATTATTATGAATATCCACATGTTATTAGAACTATGATATACGCAATAGCAACCAAATAGAGAGAACACAAATGAATTTATCCATATTAAACATGGGTGTCTCAAAATGACTAAACATGTATATCACAAGTCTAATAAGCATGGCATTTTCATACTAATCACTAAACAATAAAACATGCTATGAAAGATAAACATGGAAAGCATGTAAACAATAGGAGTTAGAGATTCGATACCAAAACTAATGAGGGCACCGCTCTAGTTCTCCAAACACGTGGTGGTCATCTCCACCAAACCTTCCTTTGAAAGTGATGCATCCAATTGATTTTCATGAAGCTCGGAACGCATCCACTCCAAGGTACGGCAACTCTCACGTCATGTGAGAGCCTACACCTACATCAAATAAAGGAGGGGTGGTTTTTGGTACCCATACTCTTTTGGGTCCATGGGGGTTAGTACCTTCTCTAACCCAAACAAAATTCTTTGCTAAATTATTAACATGTATTTTATCATAGCAAAATTTAGTAAGGTGGCCCTTACGTTCACAATGTGTACAAGTGTACACATGAGCATACATGTGATGAGAGTGTCCGTGATGAGCATGTGTATGCCCTGGAGGGTGTGCATGCATAAAGGATGGAACTTGTTTCTTTCGAACCAAGGTTTCCAACCGTGAGTGGTTTATGGCACATTGGCTCATAGTGGAGCCCAAACAATCCATTTTCTTCTTAATTAAATTTATATCATTTTCAATCAAAGAAGAAGTGGAGCATGCAATAGTGTGTGATACTACCCTAGCATGGCAAACATGTGCATCCATATTATTTTTCAAAACAATATTTTTCTTTAAACAAACTTCTAAATCATTTGAAATAGAAATAATCTTATTTTTCAAAGCAACATTCTCCTTTAAAACAAAATCAACTTTTGAAGACAAATTTTCATTTTTCTTCAAAATAATATGGCAATCATTTTTAGATTTTAAAAACTCGTTTTCTTTAAGTGCAAGTTCTAATTGAGATCTCAATGAATTCCTTTCATTATAGACCTCAACCTTTTCTTGCAAAACACAATCAAGTTTAGAAGACAATTTTTCATTTTCTTTAGTTAAAGCAAAAGTCTTCTTTTTCAACAAATTATATTTTTCAATTAATTTTTCACAAACTATAGATAGTTCTTCATTTAAAGCATGGGGATCAACAAAATCATTTGAAGAACTAGCACAATCATTACTATCTAGTTGAGATTCTGGTTGTACCTCAAGGGAGTCATTCCCTTGGACCGTATAGCATTATTGTGGCTCGGATTCATCTCCACTAGATTCCTCTTCTTGTTGGATTTGCAATTGAAGCTCGGAGGTGGTGGTGGTTGTCAACAAATTCCACGCTGCAAAGGCGGAATCAATGTTAGAAACACGCATAAGATATTCTTTAGGAAGTGTGCTTCTAATGGCCTCAAGGGCTTGTGCATTGGCCCCTATATGATTGCGATCTCCAAGATAGCATTTCTTGGTGGCCGCAAGAAAGACATGCAAACCTAGGGTCTTCAAATAGCTACTCATCATAACCTTCCAAATCTCAAGTCTAGAAATGTCCAACATAGGAGGGCTATCAATGAGGGCAAACTAAATGTGTGCAAACAAACAAATGCAAACAAGATTAGCAAACAAATAGATCTCACTCCTAGGATGTTAAGCCTAAGTATCAGGAGCACTAGCTCTGATACCAATTGAAAAACACCTAGAGGGGGGTGAATAGGTGTAAGTGCTAATCTAGTAAACTCAATGCGCTAAATGCGGAAGCTAATGCAAATTTTGCAACACACTTAATACAACACACAAGTGTAGCTGAATTCCCCGTGAAGGGCTTTGGACTAACTCCTCTTGATTCCCCTTGAATGGGTTGAGGTGCTATGTGAAGCTCTTGTGGTTAAGTATAAGTGAGGCACACACACAATCAAGCCAAGCATATAAGGATGAATAGCAATATGAAATAATGCAAGGCAACACAAGCAAGTATGATGATATGATATGAATGATGCTTTGCACAATATAAAGAGAGAGAGAGAGAGAGAGAGAGAGTTGAGAGACAAGTGGATCAAACGCAAACAACAAGATATGTTTCGAGATTCGAGCACCTTGCTCTACATCCCCGCCTACACCACCGTGTAGGATTTCCAATCCACTATAACGTCCACCGAGGACTCCCACCGAGGGAACCTTCACCGAGAAGGATTTTTACAACAAGCGAGTACTGAACTCCTCTCTCAAACACCGCCTCACAACCGAGGAGTAGGCCCATAGCCAATACAACAACCAACACCTCTACCGAAGAGGGTTACAAACCAAACTCCACCTCTCACTAGAGGGGGCAAACCAATCACCCGATCACCTCTACCAAAGAGGGATACAACAAGAACAAGGGTGTTCAACTAGTGGTTTCTTTCAACCACAAACAATCTCTCTTCTTTTCTCTTTTTTCACAAAACAAATGATCCTAATAGAATAGGATAGAAGATAGCTCAAGTGTGGAAATCAAGGTGTTTTTGGAAACAAGCAACAAAGAAAATACTTGGCAAAACTCTTGTAAAAGATAGAGAATGAAAACCAATACAAATATCCCAAATTCCTATTTTCTTTGATTTTCCAAAACCCTTGAAAAACAATAAAGATGAAATCTTTTTGGCACTTAAACTCTTTTAAAAACTTGTTTTTAAAACCAGAGAATGGGAGAAAATTAGCTCTAAAAATCTTGGCTAAAACCCCCAAGAGTTGGGGTATTTATAGCCCAAACAGAAAACTAGCCGTTAGGCTGATGTGGCAGCCTGACAGGCTAACGGTCGACCGGCCCGATCGACCGCCAATGGTCAGAAATGTGACCGTTGGGCAAACACGGTCGACCGGCGCGGTCGACCCAAACAAACAGAGAGCACTGCTCTCAGACCCGGTCGACCGCCCGGGTCGACCGTCCCAGTACTGCCAAACGTGCACAGATCTGTGCACGTCGGTCGACCGGCCCGGTCGACCGACTTCACCCCAAGTCGACTAGGTCAGTTTGACTAGTCGACTGGTTGAAGCCTGGAACAGAAATCTGGGTCAGAAAAACAGTGTAAAATATTTTTCTAAAAATCTTTTAAGTCTTCTAAAAATCACCAAAAATAGTTTTAACATTTTGTATTGAAACACAAACTTGTGATAAAAATTTCAAGACATATATCAATCATATCAATTCATTTTTGAGTCTTGCAAATTTTATCAAAACCAACACTTGTATTTTTATCAACCTTGATTTTTCAATACATGAATAGGATAGTCAAAATAAGTTTGTATAGGAAGTGTAAGCATGTATGTATAACTAGAATACATCTATTATACATATAAACCATGTAAACTTGTTTTGATCAAACTATTCGTGAAAACCAAATCCAAAACATAAATCTTGTGTGTGTTGTGCACTTGAGCATATCAACTATTCTTATCTTTACAAATGGATCTAAAACACACTAGACTATGGATACCTAAGTCTTCTTGACGATCTTCATCTTCAAGGCGACTCGATCCACAAACACCGTGATCTATGAGCTAGGCAAGGTATGATCTTTGGCCCTAGAATCACCATGAAAAGCTTCTAAACACCTTTGTTGAAGCTAATCACCAACTAATATCTTGCTAATGATCTGAAACTTAAAATCACAAGAATATTAGTAAACATAACTACATGAGTTAATCATCATCAAAACTAGGGTGGAAGGCCTTTGGGCCAACAGACCTTACACGGGTAATACATTGCCAATCCGCCTATGAGATTTGACAAATTTGTTGGTCACATACGAGGGGACTTCACAAGTTAAGAAAGCTAAGATAGATCTCTTAAGGTCCCAATATGAATCTTTTAAAATGATTGATGATGAAACCATTGATTGCATGATTACAAGGTTTACTAAAATCACCAATGCTCTTTCTTCTTTAGGTGATGATATTTCCAATGACCAAAAGGTGCGAAAAGTGATTCGGGCTCTTCCTTCATCATGGGAGATAAAGGCCACCACCTTGAAAGAATTGAACGACAAGGATGAAATGGACCTCATGAGTCTCATCGGGAACTTAAAGACCCATGAGATGGAAAAGAAGGCAAGAGAAGAGGCCGCTCCGCTAAAGAAGAAGTCCATAGCATTCAAATCGTCATCCACTCTTGAGGACGATGAAGAAGATGAAGAAGAAGATGAGGAGCTCTCCCTTCTTGTGCGAAACGTCAAAAGGATGTACCGGAAGAACAAGCTCAACTTTCGAAGAAAATTTGAAGATAAAAAGGAGAGAAGAATTATTTGCTACAATTGCTGAAAACCCGAACATATCATGGCCGATTGCCCGAATTTCAAGAAGAAGATGACTTCCTCCTTCAAGCCAAAGAAGCCGGTCGAAAAGAAAGCCTATAAAGCCACATGGGATTTGGAAAGCGAATCCGAAGACGAGGTAGACACGGCGAACATGTGTTTCATGGCAAACACACCAAAGGTAACCCCACAACCTCTTGATGAAGATGATGAATTATCTAAAGAAGTTATTGTACATGCTTTTGTTGAACTCTCCGAAACATATGATAATAAAAAGATTGTGTGTTCAAAATTGGAAAAGGAAGTTGCTTTTCTTAAAAATCAACTTGCTATGGTTTCTAAAGAAAAGGATGAAATTTCTTCCAATCTCATTTCTATCCAAGAAAAATTTAGTGCTTATAAAGTTGCTTGCAAAGCAAAATTTCCTAAGATTGATGAAAAAGAAATTTCTTCTTTAAAAACTAAAATGGTTGATTTTGAGAAGGTTTTGAAAGATTGTGCTTTTAACACAAAGAAACTTGAAGAAAAGTTTTCTAAAAAGCACACTTCTCATGTTAAAGATTCTCATTTAAAGATTTCTCATGCTCACACTTTACACAACACTCATGTTAAATCCACACATGCTCACAAGTCTCACACACACTATGCTTTTAAATATGGTAGAGTGTATAGATGTACTTATTGTGGTAAGAATGGACATTTGGCTAAGTTTTGTTATGACCACGTAAATAGAACAAATAATCTTGTTTGGGTTCATGGCACTAACCCTTTAGGACCCAAGAAAATGTGGGTACCAAAATCAAGTCCTAAGCTATTTGATGTAGGTACACACCAAGGCTCCAAGACGTAAGGAGCGGTGGTACCTTGATAGTGGTTGTTCGAGACACATGACATGGGATATCAACAACTTTCAACCCTATCAAGGTACATGAAGGTGGCAAAGTCACCTTCGGGGATGACTCCAAGGGTACTATCATCGATATAGGTAACATTCAAATTGGTGCATCTCCTATTATAGAAAATGTTGTTCTTGTTGATGGTTTAAAACATAACTTGCTTAGTATAAGTCAACTTTGTGATCGTGGACTTAAAGTTGTTTTTTATCACTCTTCCTGCAAGATTTTTGATTGCAAAACCAATGATTGTATTCTCACCGAATTTTGTGATGATAATGTTTATATCATTGAGATGCTTAATTTGGATTGTTCTACTAAATGCTTGAATATTTTTGATGAAAATTCTTGGCTTTAGCATAGAAGATTAGGACATGCATCTTTTGAACATCTTTCTAGGATTAATTCTAAGAAATTGGTGAAGGGTATTCCTTGCTTGAAATTTGAGAAAGACCGCATTTGTAGTGCGTGCCAACGTGGGAAACAAACCAAGTCTTCCTTCAAACCAATCAAGGATATCATGTCAACAAGGCCATTAGAATTAATTCATATGGATCTTTTTGGACCAACTAAAACTAAAAGCTTAAATGGCAGTAGATATGCATTTGTTTTAGTTGATGATTTTTCCCGATTTACTTGGGTTTTCTTTTTGGAAAATAAAGATCAAACCTTTTCTCATTTCAAGATTTTTCGAAAAAGGGTTGAAAAAGAAAAAGGTTTTTCGATTTTGAAGATAAGGAGTGATAGAGGTGGTGAGTTTGTTAACCAACTCTTCATGACTTATTGTGATGAAAAGGGAATTAAGCATGAAATGTCATGTCCTAAAACTCTACAACAAAATGGAGTTGTAGAAAGGAAAAATAGAACACTTCAAGAGATGGTTAGGACAATGATAAGTGAATATGACCTCCCTCAATATCTATGGGCCGAGGCCGTAAACACCGCATGCTACATATCAAATCGTATTTATTTGTGTAAAAATTCTTTCAAAACATCTTTTGAAATGTATCATTCTAGAAAACCTAATGTTTCATATTTCAAAGTTTTTGGATGCAAGTGTTTTGTTTTGAATACTAGAGATAACTTGGGTAAATTTGATGCTAAGGCTTATGAAGCTATTTTTGTTGGATATTCTTCTACTAGTAAAACTTATAGAGTATTCAATAGATCTTCCCTTACCATTGAAGAATCCATGCATGTTAAATTTGATGAATCTAATGTGGTTGTTGAGAATGTTGTAGAAATTGACCCATTAGGTGAAGACATGGAGAGACTATCCTTGAAGGACTCACCCACTCAAGAAGAAAAGCAAGAATCCATTGGTGATGTTCATAAGGATGAAGTGAAAGATTCTCAACCACTTCCTAAAGATTGGAGATATGCTACAAATCACCCCAAGGAACTCATTATAGGTGATGTATCTAAGGGGGTAACAACTCGCTCCAAGCTCCATGACTTATGTGGTAACTTTGCATTCATTTCTCATTTTGAACCCAAAAGCATTCTCGAAGCCGAGACGGACTCATATTGGTTGCTAGCCATGCAAGAGGAACTCAATCAATTTGAGCGCAACCAAGTTTGGCATCTTGTTCCTAGGCCCCACGATAGACCAATAATTGGTACTAAGTGGATCTTTAGAAATAAGTTGGATGAGTTCGAAAATGTCATTAGGAATAAAGCTAGGTTAGTGGCCCAAGATTACACTCAAGTTGAAGGAATTGACTTTGAGGAGACCTTTGCACCCGTAGCACGGCTTGAAGCCATACGGATAACACTAGCTTTTGCATTTTTTAAAAATTTTAAATTTTTTCAAATGGATGTGAAAAGTGCATTTTTGAATGGTTTTATAAATGAAGAAGTTTATGTTGAACAACCTCCCGGTTTTGTTGATCATGTTCATCCAAATTTTGTTTTTAAACTTGATAAAGCTTTGTACGGATTGAAACAAGCTCCAAGAGCTTGGTATGAAAGGCTTTCTAGTTTTCTCATTTCAAATGATTTTGTTAAAGGCAAAGTAGACACAATTCTTTTTACTAAGCATGTTGATAATGACATTTTAATTGTGCAAATTTATGTTGATGATATAATCTTTGGTTCTACTAATGAGTTTTTATGCAAGGAGTTTGAAAAGGTTATGCAAAGTGAGTTTGAAATGTCTTCCATGGGTGAATTGAATTTCTTCCTTGGACTCCAAATCAAGCAATTGCAAGATGGGAATTTCATATGTCAAGCCAAGTATGCAAAGGAACTCGTAAAGAAGTTTGGACTTGAAAGCTCAAAAGTTTGCAACACTCCCATGGCAACTACAACCAAGCTTGATAAGGATGAACAAGGTAAAAATGTTGATATTAAATTGTATAGAAGAATGATAGGTAGTCTTTTGTATTTGACGGCAAGTAGGCCGGACATAATTTTTTAGTGTGTGTCTTTGTGCTAGATTTCAATCGTGTCCTAAAGAGTCCCATCTTATTGCGGTAAAACGCATTATTCGTTAGATTAAGAGCACAATTGGAATGGGTCTATGGTATCCGAAAATAGGAGATTTTTCAATGACAAGTTATTCGGATGCTGACTATGCGGGTTGTAGAGTAGATAGAAAGAGTACTAGTGGGACATGTCAATTTCTTGGTAATTGTCTTGTTTCATGGTCCTCTAAGAAACAAAATTCCGTAGCTCTATCAACCGCTGAGGCGGAGTATGTTGCAGCGGGGGCTTGTTGTGCACAAGTCCTTTGGATGAAACATACTCTCCTTGATTATGAATTGCATTATGATCATAAAATTTTTTTTGTGATAATACTAGTACTATTCATATGACCAAAAATGCAAATCAACATAGTATGACCAAGCACATTGAGATTAGGTATCACTTTCTTAGAGATCTTTTGAGAAAGGTGATATAGATATTGATTATGTTTCAACGGATTTGCAACTTGCCGATATTTTTACTAAACCACTTGATTTTGCTAGATTCTCCTTTATTTGTGGTGAACTAAATATTTGTGTTATTGACTAAAAGTTTTTATCCTTTTTGATGTATGACAAAAAGGGGGAGAATAAGGTGTGAACAGGTTTGAGTTTGTATTGTTTTTATTTTTACAATAAGTTTGTATTGTTTTTGTTTTTACCAAGTGTTTTTGATTTTCTTGCATTTACCGTTTAAGGGTTTTATACCTTTAGTTTCATGGTTTTTGCTTGCATATTGCATTTTTTTTAATTGTTTAATATAGCATAATTTGAGGGGGAGCTTAGACCTCTCCTTTATTTTAACATAGCCTATTTGTTTTGTCATCATCAAAAAGGGGGAGATTGTTGGCCCAAAAGGTTACACTCTCCATTTGTTTAGAGTTTTGATGATAACAAAACAAATAAGAGCTAGTTGGTACTAATAAGTTTGTTCAAGATAAGTTTCAGGTTTGTACCATGTTTGGAAGCCATTGTTTAGCTATTGCAAGATCTTCTAGGTTCATGAAGTAATAGAAGAGAAGTCTTATGGCACATCAAGGAAGGATCATAAAGAGAAGGCTCTAGCAAGACTTTACATGGCTCAAGACTTCAAGATTGCTCAAGATAATTCATTAGTTTTGTTAAAGAATAGTGATTAGGATTGAAGCTCTATATTCCAACACACATGTTTTTGCGCACATGCATTTCCTAGAAATATTCCCTATAAAGATATACAAAATATTTTAATACAAAGACTTTTGATTATAAACTCAACTTTAGGTATTATACATGTTTCATATCAAAAATATTTTATTTCATATCAAAATCCCCTTAAAATTTTGTTTCAATTTCAGCTTTTGGCCTGATCCGGTCGACCGTCCGGTCGACCGACCCTGTGGTAAAGCCGGCCGACCGACCCGGTCGACCGAGGTTCTGGCAGCAGTGTGTATCCGTGTGCATGTTTCACGGTCGACCGTGCGGCCGACCCGAACCTGCCTGACTGTAAGACATTTGCTCTCTGTTTATTTCGGCCGACCGGGCGGTCGACCGATAGCCTGCAACGACTCTTTTTATTTGAATCCCGGTCGACCGGCCGGCCGACCGAGGTAGCCGTTTCAGCCATAACGGCTAGTGTTTTAAACACGTTTTAAAACTGTGTTTTTCGTTTTTAAACGTATTTAAGGGATATTTTATGGGTCAAAATCTTCCTTATTGACATTATATGTGTTTACCTTTTGATCCCTAGCCCTATCCTATAAATAGTGGTGATTAGGGTTATGTTTATACAAGAAAAACAAACAATCAAACTATATACAAAATTTTCAAAGTTTTCAAAAGTTTTCAAGAGAGTTTGGTCCTTGGTTTTCGTGCTGAAGATTCTCTCATCGCTGAAGTTTTATTTTCTAAACTCTCTCTAGTTCATTTTCTTTTTCCACTTACACTATTTGAGCTTCAATTCTAACCATTACTCTACAGGGCTCTTGTAAGGGAAAGAGGCGTTTGCAAAAGATAGTTTGTGGTCTTTTGATCACTAAGAGAGAATTTGTACTTGAGATTGTGGAGTTGGGTACTCCGGTGTTTTTGTAACCTCTTTGTGAAGTTATAGTTGTTAGAAATCCTTCTGGGTGAAGGCGGGGATGTAGAGCTGGGTGCTCGAACCTCGAAAAAATTCTTCGTGTTTGCGTTTGGTTTACTTGTTCTTACTTGCTCTTAATTCTTGCTAACTTTATATTCATTACTTTATCTACTTGCTTCACATTTTCTTTGCAACATTGTACTTGCTCTTCATTTTCATAGTTATATTCTCTTGTTGCATCAAATTTTTATTGTGCATTGATTAGCATAATCACCTATTCACCCCCCTCTAGGTGATTTTCACAACAGTTACCTCTGAACAGTCTAAATCATTCCATTGGTGTTTGTCATTTCCATGGAATAAAAAAGCAAAAAAAAAAAGAAGTACTATCCCTGATCAAGTTCAACACCACACCTCTGATCAAATAAGTACTCAAAGGGAACGTCGATCTCTCTATAAGTTCCCCATAGAGTTTATACTTCTTTAATCCTAGCAGGATTTTAGAAGTTATCTATGGAACAACAATCCGATGCCTCCGACGGCTAAGGATAGAGGAAAAAGTTGAAAAAAAATCCTCGATAACTCATCATGCTGGGGGAATAGCACGGCTAGCCCAATTCAAACGGTAGTTGGTAAAGGCATATCGAATCCGTTGATAGCTGAAGGTTTGCTAAAAATCTTGAGGGACCTGATCCCGTCTTTCCCTCCAAAATCCCTTATCAATTCTCATCCATGGAATGGTAGGACTACAAAAAGCCTTTAACTGTTTCCCTAGTGGAATAGATTATAGATCGAACCTGTTATGTTAACATTACACCTCTGATAGTAAGACTTTGATTTATCCCTAGGGGTAAATTTTCATCTTTTCAATTCTCTTCAATAGAATGACAAGTTCACTCAAAATACTGTTATATTCAAAACTACACCTCTAACAGTAGACAAATCTCAGTCAAGTTAACATCACACCTCTGACCAAAATTTCAACTTGTCAGCCCTCTTCAGTAGGATGGCGAGTCTGAAAGTACACCTAGAGGGGGGGTGAATAGGTGTATGGCTAATCTAGTGATAATGATGTGGAATTAAAAACAAATTGTAACATACTTAGTGTAACCAAAGAGTGTAGCCGAATTCCCGGTGAAGGGCCCTGCACTATCTCCTCTAAATTCCTCTAAATAAGAGTTGAGGTGCTATGTAAAGCTCTCTTGGTTCAACACAAGTGAGGCACACAAACAATACCAAGCATATAAGTATGATATGAACAATATGAAATAATGCAAGGCATAATAAACGAGAGAGAGAGAGAGTTTAGAGATAGTGGATCAATCGCAAACACAAAGATATGTTTCAAGGTTCGAGCCACTGCTCTACGTCCCCGCCTTCACACAGAAGGATTTTCACTAAATCGTCCACACAGGACTTCCCACACAGGGAACCTCCACTGAGGATTTGGGTAATACAAATTAGAAGTACACAACTCCTCTCTCCAACAAACACAATCTCTACACAAGAGGCAAGGTACAACAACAATCACCTCTACACTTATGGGCACTTAGCCAAACAACAATCACCTTACAATAGAGGGATAAGGCTCAAAGCCAAAACTCCAACAATCACCTCTACACTTAAAGGGATACCAACACAACCTCCACAATCACCTCTACACAAGAGGGATCACAACAAACCCAAATGAAAGAAGGTTTATAACTCTTAGTGGTCTCACTAAACCACAAACCAATTTTCTTATCAAAAACAAGATCCTAATAGAAGGATAGATAGATAGCTCAAGTGTGAGGAATCAAGGTATTTGAAATCAAAACATAAAGAAAAATACTTGAGAAAATAACTAGAATAAGATAGAAATGAAGATCAAAACCAATATCTCAAATACTCTATTTTTCTTTGAATTTTCCAACCCTTGAAAACAAATAAAGATAAATCCTTTTTAACCCAAAAACTCTTTTAAAACTTGTAGCTAAAACACTTAAGAAGATGAAAATTTTTGCTCTTGAAATTCTTTTTCAAAACAGTCCAAAGGGATGGGTATTTATAACCGAATCCAAAAACTAGCCTGTTGGGCCAAGACAACAGAAAATTTCTGCTGTCGGTCGATCGCCCAGTTGACCGGCTAACGGTCAGATTTTCGACCGTTGTGCCATCGGTTGACCGCCCGGTCGACCGAGGCCTGGATACAGAGAGCAGAAGCTCTCTGCCGGTTGACCGCCCAGTCGATCGGGGGCAGATCCAGAGAGCAGAGCTCTATGGCGGTCGACCAGGTCGGTTGACCGGATCAGTCGACCAGCCCTCCAGCCTAAATGGCCTATGCACGTTTGTGCACATCGATCGATCGGACCGGTCGACCAACTTCTGCCTCGGTCGACCGTCCGGTCGACCGGCAGAAGACGAGGTCAAACAAAAATGGGGATTATAAACTTGGTCTTTTTACCTTCTAAAAAATCCTATAAAATATACATAAATTCCACAAAAATAAGTTCCTATTAGATCTTTAAAATACAAATATGTGTGACAAAAATTCAACACATATTATAAACAATTTGAATCATTTTTGTGATATAGAAATTAGGCTTTAAATAAAAATCGGTATTTTTCAAAACTTGAATTTTTTAAATGGAAAACCGTTTTCTCCAAAACTCATGTAAATACAAAAACATGATATTGAAATAACATTGAAGCATATTGTATATGGATAGAATCCAATATACATATAAGATATATATCTATGTTTTTGACATGAAATCTAAAACCGGTTAAACTGAAAACCAAAACTAACAAACTTTAAACTTGTGCGTGTGTGTGTGAACTTGAGTATATCAATACTATGTACCTTTACACAAGATCTAAATAAAAATTAAACTAAACACAAACCGAAGTCTTCTTGTCTCCAAGCTGACTCGATCCAAACGTGATCCAACGAGCTTGACTCCAACCGAGTACTAAATGCGATCTTGGCGCTCGAGCTCTTGAATCAACATGTGAAAGCTCCAAAACTCCTTTGTTGAAGCTAATCACCTACTAGTATCTTGATCAATCACTGAAACTATTTAAACACAAGATTATTAGTAAACTATAACTACATGAGTTAATCACCATCAAAACTAGAGTGATAGGTCTCTGGGCCAATAGAGTCCACAAAACTGCTCAAATCGCAGAATCTCTCGGTCAAGTTAATACTACACTTCTGACCAAAGTTGCTCATATCACAATATAAATCACTGTTAAGTTAACACTCCACCTATGACAGGATTCTCTCGATTTTCTCATCGAAAATGAGACATTTAATGTCAAGTTAATATCACACCTCTGACATCCATTTCATTATTAAGTTAATATTACACCTATGACAATGATCTTTCCTCGAGTTTTCTGTCCAAAGCCGAGGTGTCAAATGCTAAGTTAATATAACATCTCTAGTATTTACCTCATTGTTAAGTTAATATTACACCTATGACAGTGATCTCCTCGATTTTCTCAGTGAAAATGAGATCTCTTGATGCTAAGTTAAACATCACACCTCTAGCATGTATTTCATTGTTAAGTTAACATTACAATTATGACAATGATCTTCTCCCGATTTTCTCAGTGAAAATGAGACTTTCGTGATGCTAAGTTAATATCACACCTCTAGCACACATCTTTGTCAAGTTAATATCACACCTCTGACGATTTAAATTGTAAACTCAAACTCGTTACGTTAACATTATACCTCTGATGGCAAAAATCTCCATGGATTTTCAACAAATCCAATCCCACTTGTCATTCTCCCCAATAGAATGACATGCCCAGTTAAGTTGCTTGGATCGTAAAACCAATGTCGTTATATCAATATCACACCTCTAACAGTAACTTTACATTCCATTGATTTTCAATAGTGTTCTAGTCATGTTAACACTAAACCTCTGACAATAGACTCGGACATAATTCATGGCGGATCAAACTCCACTTGTTATTCTCATCAATAGAATAGCAAGTCCACAATACTTGTTCAAAACACAAGTCTCATCCCACTGTCAAGTTGATATCACACCTTTGATAATAACCTTCTCAACTTCCTCCAGTAGTAGAGTTGTTTAATTTGCTAAGTTAATATCACTCCTCTGGCAATTAAAACACTTTCAAAGAAGCTTTGAGTATGACCTTCACGTTTCAAACACAGAGCCGCGTCTCAACGAACTTAAGAGCCTGTGTCTTTTGATAGGTAGTAAAAAATGCATAATTGTCATTACATTTACTATCACATTTTCATATTTTTCCTATAATCATGCACTATTACTAATATTTTGTTATTTAATGTGTGCAGGCCTTGAGTGTTTATTTAAATAAAGAATAAAAGCCTAAATGAAGCCCAAAAGCCCATGTCCAAGCCCATGTCCAAGCCCAAGTACAAAAGTGCAATTACCAAATGTCAAAATTGCAATTACAAAGTGCAAATGATGCAAATACTAAAAAGAGGGAAGGGATAGACTTCTATTCAACGCTAAATGCTTGCTGGGTAAGGATAAATAGAGTGCAAGGATGAAATTCGTTTTGGAAGAGATTTGAATTTAGGGTAACTTGCTTCCCAAGTTATCCCGAATTTTCAAATTGAAGAGTCGAGATGCCAGATCTAAATGGATAGGCCCAGATGGACGGACCAGAGGAGGCCACGCGCGAAAGCGCGTGACCAGCAGGCAACACTTGGCCGCAGAAACGCGGCCAAAGCCGCGTTTCCGCGGCAATCCAGATGACCCTGGATATCGTCTTTCGTGGGAGAGTTGTATTGCGACTCTATATCTTCCAGCTCCTATAAATACCCCTGCAGAGCAACAGAGAAGAGCGGGCAGCGTAGTATAGAGCCAAATCTAGGGTTTTTCTTAGGCTTTCTTGTAGATTGTAACTTTGGTTTTATTTCCTTTTTGTAATTTTTTTTTATGTAAGTAAGAAAGGGAGGCCTATGTTGAGAGTGACACCGATGTACCCTCCTCTTTTCTTCCATTGTTTCAAGTAATAAAGGTAAACATTTATTTTATGTTCATCGCTTTACTTTCCTTTTCTTTTTCTTTTCCTTTTCTACTTTATATCTGTTGATTTTTGATGAGAATGCAAGTGAATTCCGAAGCACAAGTATAACAAAGTCTTTGTGAGTGCCAACGATACTTCATAGAGATGTTCTCCTCCTCAAGATCCGTATCACTTCATTCTTGCCCAGCTTGATGATATAATGCGAACGGGGACTGAGCTCGATCTTATGACTTATGCGTTGAACGCCTCCGAAGCAAGATAGAACATGCAAGGTTTCCAGGTAATTCATCAACCAAACTAAGGTAAGTATTTCTTTAATTTTCTTTCTTTTCTTTTATTTCTGTAGATTAGATCACCAACACCTCATCTTCCAACTCTTTCTTTCCCAACTCATTGTAAATATCGCTTCTATTTCTCCATCTTCTTAATTTACCACTTTCTTCCTAACCTAACTTTAACTATTATTATTTTTTATTTAAAAATAACTAAAAGAAGAATTTTTTAGAGAACTTGCTAAACAAGCTTCCATCGCTAGTCCCTCCCTGAGGATCACGACCCGCATAGCCATTGCTATAGCGGATAGAATTGAGCACCTTGTACATCTCTATTTCTAAATCTAAAATTCTATGTTTTGTGTCCAGGTAAATCCTCAATCAAAATTTTGGCGCCGTTGCCGGGGAGGGACGGTAAGTATTCTCTAAAAAAAAAACTAATTCTTTTATTCTTTCTATTTGCAGGTTCGGAGAACAGGAAAAATAACATCAGAAAAGGACAAATAGCAACTCTGAGCCTCTGCCCTCGAAGGCAGAGCAGCAGAGCCTACTACAGAGCCGCGTTTGCATGGCAATAGCCGTGTTTCCGCGGCTTGAGTAGTGAACTACTCACTTAGTTTTCTACAGGTTGCTGCAAATTGAAAGATTTGTTTACTGCTCTGTTAACTTTTCTCTGTGATCACCCTGCACACTGCTAATTAATTAACAGTAACCTATGTTGAAAAACAAAAAAATTAGACTCTTGCATATAGGCACGTATCTATTTATTTTTTTTTAATTTCTGTTGAAGAGTGCTGGAGACAAGGTACGTTCGCACTGCATATAGACTAGGAAGCACCCTTGGCTGATTTTCTGCTTTGAGTGAATATTTGTCTATTGCTTCCACGTGCACTAAATTGACTTAAGGGTTTGTCCTATAAATAAGATAAGGTGGGGATTTCATCACCCTTCCTTGGCCCACAAACAATCTCCTCACTCACTAACCCAAGCCTAATAAAAATGAATAGACGTTGGCCCTAAGGACATCTCGAACTCAATTAGGAGATTATTCTAAGGGGGAAAGGTGTTGGAAGTTGACTCCTGCCAAATCAGTGTCTAGGAAGGGGATTAAGGCCCGAAAGCCCGAAGATTGGTGGTTATTTAATTAAGGAACGTCTTGGACGAAAAACTTCCCACCAATCTTGCCCTGACCTGGCTGATTAACTTGTGGTCAAAGTCTGCATCCTACCTCCTGTGGACAGTCTAACCAGTTAAGAGTCGTCTAGGTCATAAGTCTGCCCTAACTTAGGTTAGAATTTTTTTCTTTTTTGTTTGCTTATTTGTTTGTGTTTTATTGTGTGATATGGCATATAACAACAATTTTTTCAATTTTAATCCATATTACATACCAACCTCTTTTTTGGATATTACCAACCTGGCATATCCTAACTTTAACCAACCTAGTGTGCTGGAATGGTCTTATCCGAATGAATATAACTCATGCCCCCCATCTTATGACCATAATTTTCATACCAATTTCAACTCTTCACAGAGTTCATGGGGATTCGCCTCCCCCGAGTCCAATTTTCAACCAACTTGTCCTCCTTATCCACCTTGTCCATAATATTCTCAAGATTCATACTCAGATCCACCAGTTCAAAATAGAAAACCATCTATCTTAGAAATGATGAGTATGCATGAGTCCAAGCAACAATCACCATCAATCTTGGACATGATGATGCGTGAGTCCAAGCAACAATCACATAATCTGATCGACTCACAATTTCATCACGATTGTCCCAATAACACTTCATCTTTTCAAGTCCTATCACAACAAAATGATGAACCTATCGACTATGAAAAGATGCTTGAAGCCATGACTCAGGCTAGATTAGCTCGTGATCATGAAATAGACATGATGGTTCAAACTTTACGTTCTCACCGTTCGGCCATTTCTGATGTCGCTAACCATTCTCTTAGAGCCAAAGAGTCACGTTGCTTTGGAAAACAAGATTCTATTTCAGTACAATCATTTGAACTTGCCAAACTCCAAATTTTAGAAATGACATTGACAGTTTGGCAAGTTATTCCTTTCCTGAAATAGAACTTGAGCATGAATATGATCATGATCTCCCACTTGGTGATTCAATTCTACTTCCTGATTCAATAATGACTCTGGTGTCTTCACCTGATTTTACTTTTCCCGAGTCAACATTGGATCCTGTGCCAATTCATCATGAAATTGAATCACCCATTTTTGATGATCATATTGAACTTGACCAATTTTATAATTTTGAAAGTCCCATGGATAAATTGGCAAGTTCTCATTTTTATGATATTGAACTCAATGAGATATGTGACCTAGATTCTCAAATCTGTGATCAAGTTCAAATTCCCGAATCATTATTGACTCCTGTTTTGTTACCCAACTTAGGTAATCTTTTAGAGTCAGTTTTGATTCCCATACCTATCATTCCTGAACTTGAATCACCAATATTGAGTCACATTCCATTGTGGGAAAATGATTGTGGACTTGAGTTTCAACTTCTTGACTTGGACACACTTCTTGAACCGAGCTCGACTCCTGAACCCTTACTTGATGTAAGTTTCTTTCCTGAGTCGGTATTCGTTCCCATACTTCTGACGTCCAAGTTAATCATTCCATCTTTTCACACTCTATTTTGGGACAAGGCAGTTGACACAATTGACTCTGAAAATAATTATGAAATTTGAAAATTTGATGGGGTGGAATTGTTAAAAAATGATCATACATACATTTTAGTGGGTTATACAAGAGAAATTTCTGGTGGGTTCCTCCGAATACCACATTATCTTGATTGGGTAGCAACGCTTGGCCCAATTAGACCACCACCGGAACCACCACCTTGAGGTAATATTTGCCTTCCCTTTCTTCTTTTTCATGCATACATGCATACATTCATACATTCAGGACAATGCATGAGATAAGTGTGGGGGGAGGTTTTACTAACATACTATCATAGGTAGAAAGTAACAATTTGCTTTAAAAAAAAAGGACAATATTTTGACTTATCTTTTGAAAGAAATCTAAGTTAGTCTTAAGAATTAGGAAAATCATGATTAGGATTTCTAAAAACTTGGTAAAAATAAATAAATTGTTGAATTTTTAGGTATAGGAGAAAAAATTGAATAATTAATTAGTCTTAATTTTTACCTTAATGAAATGTGTATACCTAATACATTTACATATCTAGGATTCTAAGACAAAGACTCTTGTGCCTTATAAAAAAAATAAAAAAACAAAAAAAAAATCACTAATTAAGCTGAATACATGTGCCTCAAGAAGCATAAGTACTCACGCCTAAAGGTGATTGTATAAATAAAAACGTTAGTTTTGTGGCCTAGTTCACTCAAATACTTAAGTCCGTGGGGTGTTTTCTCACCTGGTCCTCTAAAACTATCCGGTTTGGGAGCCACCGACTTTAAGTTCGCTACATGGGTGGATTAGAAAGCCTAAGGAAACTAAGAAAAATTATTTATATATGTACTAACACATTTAATAGTCAATTAGTTAGGTATGAGGGCCTCAAGAAGCCTTGATGCTTACACGAAAGAAAATTAGATGAGTTATATATATTAAAAAATAATAATAATAATAATAAAGAGGTATGAGAGTCCAAGTGAAGGAATTCCTAGTAAAGATTCACATGGATGCATATGACTTAGGGTAACGAAAGAGACTATATAAAAATTCAATTTTGTTTCTTAGCTAAAAATGGATAACAATTTATTATATAAAGACTAAATTTAAGAATGAATAAAAATGATAATCCTAAAAACTTATAGATTACTTAGTTTCTTCAAACATATTTCAAATATTTTCCTTTTTATGGATTTTGTGGGTGTAATCCGCTGAAAACCCTCACGAGACAACACTCGTCCTCTAGGGTAACCTAGAGGTTTAACGGCTTGTTGCACGTGCTAAGTGCAACCGTGATCCTACGAAAGTGAGTTAGCTAGATTAGTTTTTCTTTTTCTTTTTAATTTTTACTCGAGGACGAGCAAAAAGATAAGTGTGGGGGTGCGATAGGTAGTAAAAAATGCATAATTGTCATTACATTTACTATCACATTTTCATATTTATTCCTATAATCAAGCACTATTACTAATATTTTGTTATTTAATGTGTGCAGGCCTTGAGTGTTTATTTAAATAAAGAATAAAAGCCTAAATGAAGCCCAAAAGCCCATGTCCAAGCCCATGTCCAAGCCCAAGTGCAAAAGTGCAATTTCCAAATGTTAAAATTGCAATTACAAAGTGCAAATGATGCAAATACTAAAAAGAGGGAAGGGGTAGACTTCTATTCAACCCTAAATGCTTGCTGGGTAAGGATAAATAGAGTGCAAGGATGAAATTCATTTTGGAAGAGATTTGAATTTAGGGTAACTTGCTTCCCAAGTTATCCCGAATTTTCAAATTGAAGAGTTGAGATGCCTGATCTAAATGGATAGGCCCAGATGGACGGACCAGAGGAGGCCACGCGCGAAAGCGCGTGGCCAGCAGGCAACACTTGGCCGCGAAAACGCGGCCAAAGCCGCATTTCCGCGGCAATCCAAATGACTCTGGATACTGTCTTTCGTGGGAGAGTTGTATTGGGACTTTATGTCTTCCAACTCCTATAAATACCCCTGCAGAGCAACAGAGAAGAGCGGGCAGCGTAGTACAGAGCCAAATCTAGGGTTTTTCTTAGGCTTTCTTGTAGATTGTAACTTAGGTTTTATTTCCTTTTTGTAATTTTTTTATGTAAGTAAGAGAGAGAGGCCTATGTTGAGAGTGACACCGATGTACCCTCCTCTTTTCTTCCATTATTTCAAGTAATAAAGGTAAACATTTATTTTATGTTCATCGCTTTACTTTACTTTTCTTTTTCTTTACCTTTTCTACTTTACGTCTGTTGATTTTTGATGAGAATGCAAGTGAATTCCGAAGCACAAGTATAACAAAGTCTTTGTGAGTGCCAACGATACTTCATGGAGATGTTCTCATCCTCAAGATCCGTATCACTTCATTCTTGCCCATCTTGATAATATAATGCGAACGGGGACTGAGCTCGATCCTATGACTTATGCGTTGAACGCCTCCGAAGCAAGGTAGAACATGCAAGGTTTTCAGGTAATTCATCAACCAAACTAAGGTAAGTATTTCTTTAATTTTCTTTCTTTTCTTTTATTTCTGTAGATTAAATCACCAACACCTCATCTTCCAACTCTTTCTTTCCCAACTAATTGTAAATATCGCTTCTATTTTTCCATCTTCTTAATCTACCACTTTCTTCCTAACCTGACTTTAACTATTATTTTTTTATTTAAAAATAACTAAAAGAAGAATTTTTTAGAGAACTTGCTAAACAAGCTTCCATTGCTAGTCCCTCCCTGAGGATCACGACCCACATAGCCATTGCTACAGCGGATAGAATTGAGCACCTTGCACATCTCCATTTCTAAATCTAAAATTCTATATTTTGTATGCAGGTAAATCCTCAATCATCTTTACAGCAATTGAGAGCCGCATCTCTACAACAATTGAGAGTCGCATCTCAACTTTGGAGAAATTCGCATCTCCACTTGATGAGTGTGCCAGAACCGCGTCTGTGAGAGCTGCGTCCTCTCTCTTCAAATACAAAGAGTATGTCTCTGTTTCTGCAATCAGTTCAACAGTACAATGGCAAGAGCAAATGACTACTCCACTAGTTTAACAATACACCAAGCAAACCAGAGCTCATAATAAGTGCTAGACTGAGTTTCTAATACACTTGCTGGAGGCTTCAAGAAGTTCAACAGTACACTCATGAAATTCACCATCTAGACAGGATCGAGCTCAAGGCACCCCAAGAGACTGCCTCTCAGAAGAATGCCAGTCTGATTACATGAAGCCCAGATTCAACTGAAATCTAGAGTATTTCGAAATCCGTCCCAGTCAACCGCGAAGTTTCAAAAACTTTGGAGGGGGTTCTGTAAGCTATCAAAAAAAAGACAAAACCTCAGACGCAGACCTCGCAAGAGCAGAGGTCACGTTCCAACCTCAGACATGGACCTCGTGTCCTTTGTCAGACACGAAGGTCGCCAGATGCGGACGTCGTAAATGCGGAGGTTACGTTGCAATCTCAGACGCGGAGGTCGCCAGACGCTGACCTCCCGTCTTTTGTCAGACGCAGAGGTCACCAAACGCGGACCTCGTGTCCTTGTCAGATACAGAGGTCACCCGACGCGGACCTCACATCCTTTCTCAGACGCGGAGGTCGCCAGACGCGGACCTCGTGTCCTTTGTCAAACGTGGTGGTCCCAAGACGTGGACCTCGTGTTTCAATTCAAACACGAGCCTGAGCAGCTCCACTTTCCAACACAGACGGGGCCTGTAAGCTTCGCATCTCAACATTAGAGTGAGGTTTGCATCCAATGCGAGACCCACGTTTTTGCTGTAACTGTCAGCCATGACTGGGTCAATAACTCTCACATTCCTCCCACTTAATGAGGGAGTAATCCCTATTAATGGAGAGATTTAAGGGGCAGTTATACCCCAATTTTTCTATAAATAGCTAGGAATAGCTAGAGAAGAGGGAGATGGGGGAAGAGGGGCTGAAAAGAAGAGTCCTAGTGGATGAATCCAAGACGTCATAGGCAGAGGGAGATATCTACCTCGCCAAGAGTTCGGCTTTGAAGCTCTTGTAGCCTAGGAAGAGTTCAACTCTTTTTGTTAACTTGCTGAGTTCAAGTTCTTTAAATCTCTTTGAGATTCCATTACTAATAAGAGCTGTGCTACTCCACCAGTAGATCTAAAGAGAGGATTCACAAGAGGAACTTGACGTTCGGCCAGTTAACGGGGAACAAGACTCACTCTCCACTGCCACGTGAAGAACCCAGTTTTAATTAAAGAGGAAAATCAATCAAAAGATTTCCTCTCTTTTGTAATCGGATTGTATTCGTTATAATCTTCTATTCAATTAAAAGAATTTTGCAATTGTGATTTTTTGACACGTACAAAAGCTTCACACTTTCTCTTTCCATCACAAGGATCAATTCCAACTGTCCATCGTTTAACATTTATATTAGCACGGGACTAAAATTAGGAGATAAAGTAACTCAACTAGTGTTGTGCGCACTTTGACAACAACCTATTGAGGAACCCCAAGCAACAAAGAGAGATGTAGCAGGAAAAAGTACCCAAAAGAAAAGAGCAAAACAAGAGAGAAAGTAAACACAATATTTAATGAGGTTCAGCAATTTACCTATGTCCTCGAGACAAGGGGGAGAGAGATTTATTGATTCATTAATAAAGTATAAGTTTTTTTCTTGCATACAATTTATGAAGGCTCTAACTCTTTGTTTATAGCCAGAGAGTCATAGGGTTTTAGAAAATCACAATTAGATTCGACTCCAGTTCAGAAATAAATTCTGAATCTGAATAGAAGAAGCAGCTGCCTGTCGGCCGACTGGGCGGTCGACCAACCCATCCCTTCGGTCGACTGGTCGGTCGACCGAACCCAACAGAGAGCTGGGCATGCCAGTCGGTCGATCGCACTGGTCGACTGTTCTCTTGCTACAGTCGACCGGGCCAGTCGACCGTTCTCCTTGCTACGGTCGACCGAGTGGTCGACCGAGCTGCACCTGTGAACGTTGAGCACGCCGGTCGAATGAGCGGTCAGCCGGCCACTGTTCTGGCCTGCAATTTACTACATTCTCGCTCCTTTTGGATTCTGATCTCTGCACTATTTCTTCCAATGAGTTTAAAAAACTCTATCATTGCTTTTTATCCCATCTCTCCTTACAATTCTGCATCTTGGTGAAAGTTTCTCAAATCTGAGCTGAACTCATCACAGTACTGTCGACTCGAAAGTGGCTGCACTTATGTGGCTACCTACGTACCTTGCCCAAGGGACCCCATCTGTAGTTCATCCAAACGAGCTCTACCGAGCTCAAGTAACTGGAAGGATATGGAGCAACTCTTTACAATGTGTAAATTTCACTCTCGAAATCACCTTGGTAAGCATATCAGTGGGATTCTCCTTTGTGTGAATGTTTAGTAACTCAATATCACTTTCATCAAGAATCTCTCGAGCAAAGTGGAACCTGACGTCAATGTGCTTCGTCCTTGCATGATACACCTGGTTCTTCGCCAAATAAATAGCACTCATGCTATCAAAGTTGATCTTCAATAATCTTGATCAATCCCCAAGTCATCGAGCAACCCTTGAAGCCATATTGCCTCCTTTATAGCCTCCGTCATGGCTATGTACTCAGCTTCTGTAGTAGGTAATGCAATGGTAGACTATAGAATATAGCGCCAACTCACCGGTGCTTAGGACAATGCAAACACATACCCCATTGTAGACCGGTGTTTGTCGAGGTCTCTTGCATAGTCAGAGTCAACATATCCAATACACTCCTACTTACCCGTAAAATCCTTCTCAAATACCAAACCAACATTTATGGTACCCTTAATGTACTGTAGAACCTAATTTACTGCCTCCCAATGACCCTTACCAGGATCATGTATGTATCTGTTGATCATCGGGACAGTTTGTGATAAATCTAGCCTTGTACACACCATTGCATATATTAAACTACTAGCTGTGCTAACATACAGCACGCGAGTTATATACTCACGTTCTTCAACAGTAGTAGGAGACATGATGGCTTTTAACTTGAAATGAGGAGCCAATAGTGTACATATAGATTTTGTATCACCGTCGATGTTGAATCTCTGAAGTACCTTCTGCAAACACCCCTTCTGTATCAAGCTAACCTTGCCACTCCTTCGGTCTCGTTCAATCTCCATGCCTAGCACCTCTTCACTTCACCAAGATTCTTCATCTCGAACTCGGAATACAGTCTTTCTTTAATTTGTCAATTGCGGATCTACTTTTAAAAGCGATGAGCACATCATCTACATACAATAGTAGATAGATGTACTCTCTTTCAGGTAGCTCATTATAATACAGACATGGGTCATAATGGCTGCGTGTGTACTGTTATCTCTTATAAAGCTGTCAAAATGCTTGTACCACTGCCTAGGAGATTGCTCCAATCCATACAGCGATTTCTTCAGCTTGCATATCATATTTTTCTTTTCTGCAGTTTTGAACCCCATTGGCTGAGACATATAGATCTCCTCATCAAGATCCCCTGGAGAAAGGCGGTCTTCACATCGAGCTGGTCAAGATCCAACTCATACTGTGCTACCAACACCAGCAAAATCCGAATCGACAAGTGTTTTACAAGAGGGGAGAATACCTCGTTGTAGTCAATGCCTTCTCGTTGTGCATAGCCTTTAGCTACCAACCTGGTTTTATAGCGTACAGTATCACCTTTGAGAGATCTCTGTTTCTTTGCATATACCCACTTACAGCCAATTGCCTTCTTTTCCTTGGGCAACTCTGTCAGTTCTCAAGTATTGTTCTTGTATAGAGAACTCATCTATTCTTCCATGGCATCCTTCCACATCTAGACTCTGAACTGATTTCAGCTTTCTTATATGTTGACGAAATCACCTCTTCAAGGACTGGGAGAGCGCATACCACAATCATATCTAAAGTGAGACAACTAGGATTTTGTAAATTTCTTCAGGTTCTTCTAAACAGCAACGGATTCATGGACATCACCTATAGCCTGTCCTTGATCCTCATCATCACTAGCATCCTGCTCGGATACATGATCACTACCATGTGTCACCGTGGGTATGATCTCCAAAGATACTGACCTTTCTAGAGACGGTGAATCAGCATCACTCTCCACCTGCTGTGATCCCTTTTGGTCTTCTCAATCTCTGCCTGCTGAGAGATTGTAGGCTTCAACATTGAAGCCTCATCGAACGTGACATCTCTGTTGAGGACAATTTTCTGTCCCTAGGATCTCAAATTTTGTAGCTTTTTATTCCTCTCTTGATCCTACGAACACTCCTTTCTTCGCTATTGGGTCTGACTTATCTTCCTTAATATGGTAGTAGGTCGGACACCACCCAAATACCCTTAGCGAATCATAGTCCTGAGCAGCTTCCCTGACCAAACCTCTAGAGGTGTTTTATCTCCTATCGCCGACGAAGGCAACCTGTTGACGAGATAGTAAGCATATGCCAAAGCCTTAGCCCAAAAGTTCTTTGGTAATTCAGTATTGAATAACATACATCGGACCTTCTCTACCAAAGTTCTTTTCATCCTTTCGGCTACGCAATTTTGTTGCGGTGTTTCCCTTACTGTGAAGTGCCTGTCTATGCCCTCATCACGATATAGCTTTAGAAAAAAATTAGACTTATATTCACCTTTGTTATCTGATCGAAGGACCTTGATCTTCCTTCCTATGCTTTTCTCCAAATTCTTCTTCCACTCCACAAATAATTCTAGGACTTTCCCTTTGTGCTTCATGGTATATACCCAACATTACCTAAAATAATCATCAATAAAAGTCACAAAGTAGTAGTTATCTCCAATAGATGTCGTCTTGGTAGGTCCCCAAATATCAGTATGAACATAATCCAGAATCCCCTCAGTGCAGTGAGTCGTTGTGCCAAATTTCACCTTGGTTTTCTTTTTGATGACACAATGTTCACAAAATTCCAATTTGCAGGTTCTGGCACCTTTCAATAGACCCTATTTTGCAACAGCTTGCAAAGACTTTTCACTTGTATGTCTGAGCCTCATATGCCCTAGCCTGGTAGAATCATCATCTGAATCTATAGAAGTCGCCACCTGACCTGTAACTTACTACCCTTCAAGTTGTAGAGAGTATTTCGGCAGACACCCATTAAAACCACCATTGAGTCTTTGGTTCTCTTGAGAACACCATCTCTTATAGACACCTCAAGACCCAATATTTTCTAAAGCACCAATGAGATAAGATTCCTCTTAAGTTAAGGTACATACCTCACTTCCTTCAATTCCAGCACCATCCCATCGAACATCTTGATCTGAACTGTACCTATACCTTCCATATTACATGGGCGATCATCACCCATGATAACAGAACATCCATCTTGCTTTTCAAAGCTAGAAAATCAATTCCTATTCGGGAAAACATGATAGGTAGCTCTAGTATCTAACATCCACTCAGAATCTCCTGAGTAACTAACAATAGGAGTAATGACAGAGAAAGAGAATACTAATGAGTCTGAGTCCGATCCACCGCCTATGAAGTACTGGCATGAGTACTAACCACCTGTGCAAGGTTTGCCTCGATCTTTGACTCTTTCATCTTACCTTTGGCCTTTGGACAATCAACCTTCCAGTGCCCTAGGTCTTTGTAGAAGGCGCACTGGTTCTTTTTCAGATATCTGAAACCTGGCCTGGACTTCGATCTCCCACGATCACCTTTGCCCTTCCTATCGAAACTCCTGCCTCTTACCGCCAACGCCCCTGCTGATGTACTCCCAGAAGAAGACAGTCTGTCCTTCCTCTTTACTTCATAATTTACAAGAGCAGTTGACACCTTACTATAGTTAATTGTTTGTCTACTATTGATTAAGTTAGAGTAAAGGTCTCATACTCTTCGTCAGGAAGGGAATTCAGTGGAATCACCGCCTTATCCTCTTCATCGATCTTAACATCCACATTAACTAAGTCTGTAAGAAGCTTGGTTTAGTTGTTCATGTGTTCATTAATGGATAGTCCTCTCTTCATCTAAAAGCGATAAAGTCTTCTCTTCAATTGCAGCCACGACTCGATGTTTTTCATCAGAATTTCTTCTCCAGGATCTCCTTGCCTTGCAGATGTTTCATATAACACATGATACTTGATGTCTTGTTTCAAACAAGACCTTATCAAATCACACGCCGTTCGATTCATCTTGTCCCAATCTTCTTCAGAAGCGCTTTTTCTCCAACCGTAGAGCGTCTTCGAGGTTTGATACCGTCAATACATCCATCACCTCACATCTCCACTTATTAAAGTTGTTCTTGCCATCGAACTTCACCACATCAGTCTTCAATGGATATGGATTCATGGATTTCACTTTAGAAGTACTATCTCCAGCTATCTTCTCAATAGATCCCTCAAAGCAATGCGGAAAGCAAACGAAGTTAGATCAAAAAACTGGATAAAGATATGATCTTTACCTCAAAGTGAAACCCTAGGAGAGTTTCCGAGACGATTTATTCCACCAAATTTGATTCCTTGGTCAATCCAAATGCTATTCTGAGATCGACACACGACCCCACAAACAGTCCCAACGCTGCCCCAAACTCGACACACGATCTCCATCAAACAACAACCAATGCTCTTGGAATCGACATACGATCTCACGACGAACCTGGAATGCTCTGATAGCACTTGTTGTGCGCGCCTTGGCAACAACCAATTGAGGAACCCTAAGCAACAGAGAGAGATGTAGCAGGAAAAAGTACCCAAAAGGCAAGAGCAAAATAAGAGAGAAAGCAAACACAATATTTAACGAGGTTCGGCAATTTGCCTACATCCTCAGGGCAAGGGAGAGAGATTTATTTATTTAACAATCAAGTATAAGTTTTTTCTTGTATACAATTCATGAGGGTTCTACCACTTTATTTATAGCCAGAGAGTCTCAGGGTTTTAGGAAACTACAATTGAATTCGACTCTAATTTAGAAACGAAGTCTGAATCCGAGCAGAAGAAGCAATCGCTTGTCGGCCGACCGGGCGGTCGACCAACCCATCCCTTCAGCCGACTAGTCGGTCAACTGAGCCCAACAGAGAGTTGGGCATGCCAGTGGGTCGACCGTGCCGGTCGACCGTTCTCCTTGCTACGATCGACCGGGCAATCGAGCGAGCTGTGCCTGTGCACGTTGTGCACTCCGGTCGACCGGGCGGTCGGCCAGCTACTGTTCTGGCCCGCAATTCACTGCGTTCTCGCTCCTTTTGGATTCCAATTTCTGCACAATTTCTTCCAATGAGTTTAAAAAACTCTACCATAGCTTTTTATCTCTTCTCTCCTACAACTAGAACATTCTTATTAGTATAGAAATTCAACATTGCATAAAATTGTGTTCATCCTCAACCTTACTCTCATCTAAGCATCTAGATCCTGAAGTGTAAGCTTGTGTTTATACTTGCTCTAAAGCACGTGCATTTACCCTAATGATCATGTTTGTTTATATTTTTGTACTTCATATTTTGATTATATGTTTAGATGAAACTTTTATTAAAACTTGTGTTTATACTTGTACAAGTAGTGAGCTACACTTGGTTATTATATGTGTATGCTTAATTGCTCATTTGTACCATTACATGTACACGTATAACCTAGTTTCGATGATTCTTGTATCTTAACTTGTTTTTCATATTTTTGTACATGTTTTCATAAAAATGTGTTTAACTTCATATAGATGTTAATTTTGTCTAAACTAATAGATATACATGTCTATCCTAGAGTCACTTACTTTTCATGCAAAATTCTTTTATGGACTCATTTATGTTTAGGATATGTATGTAGATCCTGAAGTGTAAGCTTGTGTTTATACTTACTCTAAAGCACGTGCATTTGCCCTAATGATCATGTTTGTTTATGTTTTTGTACTTCATATTTTGATTATATGTTTAGATGGAACTTTTATTAAAACTTGTGTTTATACTTGTACAAGTAGTGAGCTACACTTGGTTATTATATATGTATGCTTCATTGCTATTTGCACTCATTACATGTACATGTACAACCTAGTTTTGATGATTTTACATGTTAACTTGTTTTCTATATTTTTGTACATGTTTTTCATAAAAATGTGTTTAACTTCATATAGATGTTAATTTTGTCTAAACTAATAGATATACATGTCTATCCTAGAGTCACTTGCTTTTCATGCAAAATTCTATTATGGACTCATTTATGTTTAGGATATGTATGTATGCTTTTAGTTTCAACAAGACATTCATATACCTTGAAACCTATTTAGTTTTGATGATTTCTTATTTTTTGATAAAAGGAATTTCATATGAGCTTCATTGCCTATTTTCATGATTATGCTTATTACATGATTTTTACACTTTATGTTTGGTGTTTACTCATGACTTTATTCATGAGCATTTATGAGCTTTATAGATTTCGAGTGTCAACTCTTGTGTATTTAGCATGCTTCATGGAATATATGATTTGTTTTCATGTTTTAAGGATTTAATACTAGTTTTCAAAATTATTTTTAAACTAGTCTTTATTCTTCATGTAGTAGTGATTTTCAAACTATACTAAAATATTTTCAAATCTTATTTTTGAAAACCCCTACCTTCTAAGGGCGGATGGTTGGGAGACCATGTCTTGTATACCTTTATTGAATATTTTTTATACTTGTGCATGAATAGATTGGTAGGTATGAGTTATACACATGATCTTCATATTATTTTATTATTTTTGTATACTCATATTCGGTTCTTATATATGTATGCTTCAAACTTCAATTAGTATCAATTTCAATTGGTATATCCATTTTCATACACGCACACACATACACACACATATGATTTGATTGTGCTTGTTTTACAATATCTTTATACATTCTTTAAAAGCACAAAAAGTTTATGATAAGTTTGACTTATTTTTAAATATTAATTGGTATCTTTATAAGCTTATGCATTGATTTCAATTGGTATTTCAACTGCTACTCATTTCAATTGGTATTTCATCTTGATACCAAATAAATACCATAAATATTAAAATGTACTTCATGTTTCACTTTAAATTGGTATCAAAATCTATTATTGATATCTTAAAAAAAAAATTCTCGACAAATGGCACCAACTTTTGTTTGTCAACTACAATTTAATTTCTTTGGTATCATAATTCATTTTGTTGACTTCAAGAAATTTCAAAAATTCTTTTTCTACAGAAGAGTT
The DNA here is from genome assembly GCA_038442645.1 of Agave tequilana. Classification (NCBI taxonomy): domain Eukaryota; kingdom Viridiplantae; phylum Streptophyta; class Magnoliopsida; order Asparagales; family Asparagaceae; genus Agave; species Agave tequilana. The sequence continues at coordinate 130,334 of JAVJIF010005035.1, read as the reverse complement.
CGAGACCTGTGATTCCGCGATGGCAGAGTATGCCTCGCTTATTTCAATGCCCTAGGTTAGGGCACTGTAGTCCACTGGGGCTATTGTACTAGTCTGAGTACGGGTATGCTGGTACACTCCTTCCGGCTCGGTGTCGACTCGTTGGAGCTGATTATCGGGTGCTTCCCCTTAGTCCTGTTTGGTGTAGTGCTTGGACCCACTATATTTGCAGTGACTTCAGGGTATTCTATGTCAGAAAAGGTTCTTTTCATGCGTGAGCAACGCCTCTTGACTGAGCGGGAGGCTGGCGTTGCTGATAATCGGTTGAACACCAACTGTTTGCTTACATGTGAGCTGCAGTGGTATTCAGATATACTGCTGTGATGTCATTCACAGCAGCATTGTGGAGTTATTTCATAACACTCCTCTTCTTTATCAAGTAGTCCCTTAGATCCGTTGCAGGGGGTCGAAGAGACCAACCTTGAGTCTCTGAGGATGAGGACTCCCGGTTCAGCCCTGACCTTAGCCGTCAGGGAGTGAATGTGAGTCTTGTGCTGTAACTCTAAAACGTAGGTCTCAGAGATGCAGGGCTCACGTTTTGAGTTGGAGATGCGAGGTTCATGCTCTGCAAAAAGACATGACCCTCGCACTTTAAGACACTGGTCTCGCGTCTTTGAAAAGAGATGTGGACCTCGTGTTTGTGAGGTGAAGCTTTAGAAACACGGACTTCGTGAGCTCTGTGTTTTGGTATAGAGACACGGGTCTCGTATCTTTGAGAAAAGACGCGGACCTCGCGTTGCTAAACATTGCATCTCTGAGGTAAAACTCAAGAAATGCAGACTTCATGAGCTCCGCGTTTTGATAGAGAGATGCGGGGTTCGCGAATTTGGTGCTGCTTAGAAGAAATACGGGCCTGAGCCCTGCGTTCTGTATCTACTGAACAATGGCTTTTTCAGCTTCTTCCATATATTGTCGACGTGCGCGACACCTTTGTCAATGTTCAGCATTCTAGTTGCGCTTCACGGGTTATTGGGGACCCCCAGTAACATGGATTTGAGAAATCTGGAGAGGAAAGATATGGCGAGATTGACCTTCATCATCATTGGTCTTGTGGGTCTCGTGGGAGACGTTGATGTGGGCGACACGACCAGAAATGGCGCTATTTGCGTCGGTCATTCTTGGAGAAGTCTCCGAAGAGACTTGAGAGAGGATCTCTGAGGAGACCCTGCAGTATTGCCGCGCCACTTTCGGGCTCTAGGAGCCAGTAAAGAGAAACTCCTAATATTTTGCCTAGTCGAATTCCACGACAAGTGACTTGACCGTCTTTCCCATGAAGTTGACATCACCTTACGCTACAACTTACTCGTCAGTTGAGAAAGTAATCCCCAACGGAGTCGCCATCTCTTATTTGGGTCAAAAAATTAAAAATAAGTATTCCAAAATTTTCTTGAATCAATGAAAGATTACAATAATTTCAAAATTTTCAATTATAAGAGAGAGGATATATTCAAGCTCAAATCTCATCTTTGTTTAATGTCAGGCTTCGCGTAGCGTGGAAAGTGAATATTATTTTTTGTTGATCGGGTAAATGTCAAGCTTCTTTGAAACTTTTCTCCTTGGATCACTGATGGAGTAGTACAATTCCTATCAAATGAAATCTCAAAAGAGATTTGGGCAAAACTTGAACACAATAAGTTTGTGTAGAAGAGTTAAACTCTTTGTAATAGAATATGCCAATATTCCTCAACAGAAAATCCAACCACTTTTTAATAGCAGCTTTAGCTATTTCTAAGGAGTCCTAGGGGTAAGATTGTATCCTAAAAACCCTCCATAATGGGGGTTAACTCCTCTAATTACGTGGACAGTAATTGACCTAGTAATGAGAGCAGTTATAACTGAGACGCAGGGCTCACTTTGCAGTTGAAACGCGGGTTTGAGCTCTAAATTTAGTCATTAAGTTGATGCTAGATGTGGGCCTCGAACCTCATATTTGGGCACTGAGATGCGGGCTTCGAACTCCGTATTCCTCATTGACGTGATGTTGGACGCGGCCCTCGAGCCTGCTGGACGCGGGCTTCGAGCCCCGCGTTTTGGCATTGTTGTGGTGCTGAGACGTGGGCTTTGAGCCCTGCATCTTGGTCTCACATCAATGACTTTGATCAGCCTTGTGTCTGAAATACGGATTCTGCATTTAATGACCTGTCTTCAGTGATTTTTATACAGTCCACAAACCCGAACAACTTTGAGGTCTCTTTCTTCTCAACAAAACCCTCCCCATCTGCAGATGTTGCCGTCGAGGACCGGCGGTCTGGCAGACTTGGGAGTTTCTGTCAAGGGACGTAAAAAGCGGGATTTTTGGGGAATGAAGAACAAAGGAAAGATTTTTGACGAGAGGGTTGATACCGTCGCTGGGGATTTGGGTTACGGTGCGGGAACCATCACCGGGGCCCATGTGCCCCCTTGCTAACCCATAGTTAATTCTACTATAACTTTTGTGATGGCTTCTTTTTTTTAGGTTTTTTTATCTAGGTCTATAACTAATCTCTTCTTTGAATATGAGTTCTGACAATATCATATTTAGATATAAGTCCCCACAATTTATCATTTACTTGTTATTAGTCACTTTAACTAATAATTAATCTCAAAACAAGAAATATTCTATTAGTTACTAATTAAGTTCACAAGTTTATCTTATTACCTCTACTTTCCCTACTCCGGTCAATCCAAGTTAACCAATAACATTTTTGCCTTCTTTTTATTTTATTTTATTGGCTTCTCATGCTTACTTCTCTTTTTGCAAAAAAAATTCTTCTAATTTTTTTTTAATAACATATGATTGACTCCTTCTCTCTTATGTAACTTCAAAGTTCGAGACACATTTGTAATTTAACATCATAATTGAATTTGCATCATGATTATTTATGGGATTTGGATGAAATAAATAGTAAATGATTAATATCAAGTGAACCTTATATTGTTAGGGACTAATATCTAAATAAGAAATTTGTTAGAAATTTATATCTCAAAAACTTTTTTTTTGGCTATTGGTAATGACCGAAGTCAAATGAGGACAGTAGCTCGTACAAGTAGATCAAAGATTGTGCCTCTAAAGCTAGTATTTCGTATGAGCAGGACTACCAGAGGACCTCCGTTATATGGTGCCAATAAGTTCTATTATAAGAGAGATACAATGCTGACTTTATCTCCTTGTGGGGGTTGTTTGTTTTGTTAGAAGAGAGGCAATAAAGATGGAAGAGGATCTCTCTTCCCAGCTCTGTTATTTGTATTGGAGAGCCTCTTCATCTACCTCAGCGCTGAGCTGGCGCTAAGCTGGAGGAAGCGAGGGGGGTCCCAAATTTAAGCTAAAGAGAGTAAGTGAGCTTGGGGATCTAGGGGTTTTTATTCATTGTTTACGTGTTATTACGTCCTGCTTCCTAAAATATACTGTAGCGGGGACGCGTTGAGAGTCTACGATGCATATACACAAGGAGAATACCCACATGTATATACGCTAAGCCTTAGTACAGAAAATAAATGCAATATACACTAAAATTTTAGCTTAAATAAGTACAAGAATACATGCAAATGAGTCAGTGATCTTGATAGATATGGAGAACAGAATAGATAAGAAAATAAAGAATAGATAATAAAGATACGTATTAAAGATAAAGTGACGAGTGTTCCTACTAACATCCTGTGAAGTATCAGTACAGAGCCTCTCAGCTCCAACATAAGAAAGCAACTTTAGGGTCGTTAGAACGCGACCTAATGAGCGGTAAAATGAGAGAAGCAATAATATATACTATAATTGTATTATAATCACAATAGTATATAACACGTGTCTAAATAACCGTGATATAATATAATTATATTTAAAATCGGTTATTACAATAATTATATCTGTACTATTACATCATTAATACCTAGAATGCATGTTACAACGGTTTTAATTTTACAGTATTATACAATACCTGATTAAAATAATGACTATGTCAATCGGGGAGTCAAGATTTATTATCTCATATTTATTATTTAAACTAATAGTAACAGTAGCATGATTATTATGAACACTTATACAAGGGATAGATAGAAATAATCATAGCATAATATTTTTGAGTGTACATGTAACATGGCGGTGTAGGCTGTCTAAAAATCACCGAGGACAAAGCCTTGGACGCGGACCTCACCAAATGCGAGGGTCATTCCCAACTCAGATGCGAGTCTCAAGTCAAACACGAAAATAGATCTCAACCCAAACGCGGATGTCATTATACAGAAATCGCGAGGGTCGCGTTCAAAAGCTAGACGCGATATTCGTGTTGCTCATCTAATGCGAGCCTGAGTAGCTCAGCGCTTTGCATCAAATGCGAGCCTGTGAGCTTCGCGTACCCACTCAGACGCGACCCTAGGAAGCCTTTGAGCTCCGCATCTAACAATGAAGCGAGATCCGCGTCTAACGCGAAACATGCATTTCTGTTGTAACTGACCCCATTACTGGGTTAATTAATACCCACGTAATGTGGAGTATTAATCCCCATTATAGAGAGATTCTAGGGGACAATTCTACCCTTTAATCCCCTATAAATGCTATGAAAGCTATGAGGGAAGCCACTTCTTTTTAGCCTTTTTTGGGGAGAATTTTGGAGAGAAAGAGAGATAGAAGAAGAGAATTCCTTTGCTTTAAAAGAAAAACTCTAATGCTTGTTGCATTAAAGTAGAGTTATTTTAATCTCTTCGAGCGCATCCTCAAGATGATCCAAGAGAAGATTTTCCTTCAGCCGATCAATGGAGAATAAGATTCACTCTCTATCGACCCAGGAAGAACCCAACCATAGAACAAGAGGAGATCCACTCAAAACCTCCTCTCTTTTGTAATCAAATTGTGATCCGTTGTAATCTTTTTTGCAATCAATAAAAATTTTACATGGCTCAATTTTCTGAGGGAACAGGCGATGGATAAGAAATCAGGAAGTTTAATAAGTATAAACAGACAATAATATACATGTATCGAGCATTACATTTTATATATACAATAATAACAATTAGCATCGCTTGATATTTTAATTAGTCTCTTCCAGTGTCCTATACCACTGGCAGTCCATACTGGAGCCTATACTCTAGTCGAACCCATCCGAACATGTCATATTGGTACCATTATCTGAATGAGAGGGTGACAAAATAATAAGTGTTACAGACGTCACCATTATTTATACTGTTTTATTATATTAATTGGAAACTCAAAGGTCGAGGAGCTCTAATCAGGTGAGTGTATCCCGTACATACTCGGGATCACAATTTTAAACAGTTCCCTGACTGCTGAGACTAGGGTCATCCTCTAAGATGGGAGCAGGAAATAGGAAATAGAAAGCTCAGTGAGCTATATTCAGTTGGTAGCCCATGTAGACTCCAAAAATCACTGAGGATAAGTCATCAGAAAGCAGAGTCTAAACACCAGACGCAGGGCTAATCATAGCCACTACCTCAGCACCAAGGCGAAGGTCGAAACCCGCGTCTCAGCATTACTGCAGTAGTATCACTATAGTACCAAGACGCGATGGTCGAAACTCGCATCTCAGCATTACTGCAGTAGCATCACTACAGTACCAAGACGCAAGAGTCGAAATCCGTGTCTCTACTTTACCACAATAACCAAGACGCAGAGCTTGAAACCCGCGTCTCACACAAAGCTTGACGCAGAACGTGAAGCTCACATTTCAACCAAATGCGAAGTTCAAGCGTTACCTTAATGGCTAAACGTGAGGCCCGAGCCCGCGTTTCAACTACAGAGGAACCCTGCGTCTCGGTTATAACTGCCCTCATTACTGGGTCAATTGCTGCCCACGTAATGAGGGAATTAACCCCCATTATGGAGTGTTTTTAGAAGACACTTTTACCCCCTGAAACCTCTATAAATAGCCCAGTTTACTATGGAAGAGAGGGCGGGAAAAATCTAGTCAGAAGAACTTCGATTGTAAGTCATAGAAGGACTAAGATCTCCAGCTAAAAGAAAGAGAGAGTTTAACTCTTCTAACAACTTACTGCGTTCAAGTTTATTCTTTCTTAAAGTCTCTTTGAGAATCTTACTGGACAGAAGTTATGTTACTTCATCCACCATCCAAAGAGAAGATTCCCAAGAAGTTTTGACGTTCACCCAGTCAACGAAAAATAAGATTCACTTTCCATCACTACATCAAGAACCCGGCATTAAACAAAGGAGAGATTTGAGCTTGAATATCTTCCCTCTCTTGTAAAAGGATTATTGATCCGTTATAATTTTCTTTACCATCAAATAAAGAATTTACACATCGATCTTTAATTTTCCCACCAGACAAGAGATGGCGACTCCGCTGGGGACCACATTCTCTACCGATGAGCAAGTCGTGGCGCAGGGTGACGTCACCTACATGGAAAAATGGTTCGAATCACTCATCACTGAGTTCGATCAGGTAAAGTATGAAGAGTTCCTCTCTTCCAGCTCCAAGAGCCCTAGGGCGCTGCAGTATCGCAAGGTCTCCTCGGGGACCTGCTCTCAAGTCCGCTCTGAGATCCCTTCAGATGCGACTGACAAAAAGAGTGCCATGGCTAACCACATCACACATAACACCCACGTTAACGTCTCCCACAAGATCCGCGAGGTTAGCATTGCTGATATTCAAGCCCTTCATGCCCATATCTTCCTCAGTTCTAGGTTACCGGGTGTTCCCCGCAACCCGTATGGCGTAACCGGAACGCTGAACGTCGACAGAGATGACGTGCGTGTCAATTATAGCTGCAAGAAGTTGGAACAATCATCTGTCCAGCAGATACAGAACGCGAGGCTCAAGCCCACGCCTCTTCCGAGTTGCGTCAGACGCACAAAGTCTGCGTATGGAGACCAATATGCGAAGCCCAACAGACTTATGTTTCTGAGACTTCACTTCCCAAACGCAACATTCAACAGTGCGAGGGCTATGCTTCTTCTTAGAGACACAAGACTCGCGTCTCTACAACCAGACACGAAATTGAGAAAACTCGTGTGTCTCAATCGTCGCTTACCAAACACGACAATCAGCAATGTGAGGTCTGCGTCTCTGCTAAGCAGAGGCACGAGATCCATGTTTTGAAGTCAAAACGCGAGAGTTGCGCCTGTTCTGCACAACGCGAGCTCCACGTTTCTGAAACCTGCATCTCAAATTCTCGACGTAAGGGCGACTCTCAGAAAATGAAAAGCCCTTAGCAACCTGAGGCCAATCTCTTTGATCCCCCTCCTACGGATCTAAGAGATTATTTGACAAAGAACAGGAATGCTAATCAGATCACTCTGTCTTGCTGCTGTGAATGGCTCATCACGGTAATATTCTCTAAATGCCACTGTAGCTCACATGGAAGCAAACAGTCGGTATTCCAACGATTGACCTCAATCTCCCGATCAGCCAAGAGGTGTCGCTCCCACAGAAGGAGAGCCTTCTCTGACGTGGAGTACCCTGAAGTCACTGCAAACATGGCAAGCAGAAGTAAGAAAAAATAACCGACAGTCAACTCCGACGAGTCTGACACAGAACCAAAGAAGTGTATAGTGTTCTCGCACTCGGACTGGTATAGTCGCCCCGATCAATTAGAGTGCCCTAGCTCGGGGCATTGAAGTAAGTGAATCATACTCCGCTGTCGCAGAATCGCAGGCCTCGAACTCTTCCATAGAGAAGGAAGCCCTTGCGTATATGACAAATACTCCCAAGGAGACGGCCAGGCGCTTTGAACAGCAAGCCCAGATCCAGAGGGAACAATTCGATATGATTCGCGCTTAACAAGAATCTCTCAATACCCTCAAGCATCATCGCAAAATTGCTTGAAGACAAGAAGAAGTCAACTGACAAAACTTCTTCTAAGAAGTTTAAAGATAAACGAAAAGAAGAAGAAAGCTCATCTTCTGTACATATCGAGGAGAAGGAGCAGTCTAATTCTGAGTCATCTAAATTCACGTCTAAAGAGGAAGACAGCCCGGAGAATGGGGTTATTCATTGTAAAAGAATGAGTCAATTGGAGCAGCGTCTGGAAGCCCTTACCAACCGAAAAAGCCTCCAAGAAGCAGGAGTGGTCCGGCCATATCCTGCTGAGTGGGACCTTGTTCCATACCCTCCTAAGTTCAAAGCTCCGACCTTACAGGCTTTCGATGGCAAAGGGTCACCAAACCAACACATCTACTACTTCAAGTCTCAGACAGGAAATGTAGTAGATAATGATGTCATCTTGGCACGTTTGTTCATCGGCACTCTAAAAGGGCTTGCCTTTGAATGGTTCATGAAACTCCCGGAAGATTCCATCAAAAACTGGGGTGATTTGGAAAAGCTCTTTCTGACGCGCTTCTTTGAAGACGACTCGAAAATTACAATGTCCGCTCTCTTGGCAACAAAGCAGCAAAAGGGAGAATCAGTCAAAACATTTATGGAGAGATTTTAGAATATGACACTCCGATGTCCTAGCGGTATGACCCAGGCCACCCTGGTAGTAATATGCCGCCACAATCTACAAACTTCACTCCTAGCTCAGATAGGAGTCGCTGAAAGCCCGCACCTGGAAGCAATTGGTCCAGTAAGAAGAACAGTCTGAAGAAATTATTGCCAGGGTTAGGGCAGAAGAAAACAAACCCAGACCCAAAAAGTCGACAAGTCGCGCGCCAGAAATATCTTTTCAATTAAAAAGAAAAGATACATTGGCGACAGAGACAAAATTCCCCGTCAAACCTCAGCCGGCCAAGGGAGGTGGTTCTTCAAGTTAGCCACGTGCCGACAAGTAGTATTCCTTCAAAGACGAGCATGTCGATTCGTTATTCAAGTTACTCAATAAGAGCAACAGATTGAACCTTCCTGAAGCTAGACGTCCTGAAAAGGTCGGCAAGTTCGACAATCCTAACTACTGCATGTATCATAAGATATTAGGGCACCCCACCAAGAGTTGTTACGTCTTCAAAGATATCCTTCAAGCTCTGATCGATGCGGGAGTGCTAAAGCTCCGTCCAGAATAGAAGAAAGTAACGGCTAATATGACATCATTTCTTTAGTTTGGAAAATAACCTCCAGCACCGTCCGGAGTAGTTCCCATCCCAAAAGGGAAACTAAGAATGATCAATATAGACCCACATTATCAACAGGAGAAAGGTCTTGTACCAATCCCTACACCTCAGGGAGAAATTATGTGGGTTCATCCAGACCTTGTGGATGGCCAACAATGGACTATTGTTACCAACAGAAAGTCCAAAGGCAAGGCGAAAGCTTCGTCCTGCAATGTGGTGTGCGCTTCTTTCCGGGAAGCAGAAACTGATGTTCCCTCACTAACCGATTTGAAAGAGGAAACAATCATCCTTGCCGCAGAGCTCAATAAACCATTCGTGGCACAAACTCGCTCGGGTCAGTTGTATTTAAAGAAGTACGACGAGATGGTGGCAAGCCTCTTAAGCCTACTGCAGAGCCAACCAAGCCCTCTGCGAAGCAACTTGTGGAGAAGCGAAAGAGTTTCGATTTTCCAAGTCTCTCCCAAAGAACTATTGGCCCAGAGGCCCTTCACTCTAGTTTTGATGATGATTAACTCATGTAGTTATAGTTTACTAATAATCTTGTGATATATAGTTTCAGATATTTGATCAAGATATTAGTAGGTGATTAGCTTCAACAAAGGTGTTTTGAAACTATCATATGTTGATTCAAGAGCTTGAGGTCAAGATCACATCTAGTACTCGGTTGGAGTCAAGCTCGTTTTGGATCGCGTTTTGGATCGAGTTGACTTGGAGAAGGAGTTCTATAAGAAGACATCAGTTTGTTTAGTTTAAGATTATGTTTAGATCTTGTGTAAAGATTAGATAGTGTTGACATGCTCAAGTTCACAATACACACACACTTATTTTAAGTTTCATGTTTTGGTTTTTCAGTTTAACCGATCATGGTTTTCATGTCAAAAATATAGATATAATATCTTTCATGTATATTGGATTCTATCAATATACAACATGCTTAAAATTTGTTTCAATATCATGTTTTTGAATTTACATGTGTTTTGGAGAAATCGGATTTTCATTTCAAAAATCCAAATTTTGGAAAATACAGTTTTGGTTTAAGGCAAAATTTCAAGAACACAAAAATGGTTCAAATTGTTTGAAATATGTATTGAATTTTTATCACACATGTTTGTATTTCAAAGATCTAATAAGAACTAATTTTTGTGAAATTTATGTGATTTTATGGGATTTTTTTAGAAGGTAAAATACCAAGTTTTTAATCCCTATATATATACTGGCCTGCCTTCTGCGGTCGACCGCGACAGAAGTTGGTCGACTGGTCTGGTCGACCGACGTGCACGGCCGTTTGAACTGGTGGGCCATCGACTGGGCGGTCGACCGTCCAGAGAGTCTGCTCTCAAGAAATGGCCCGGTCGACCGGCCGGTCGACCGACAGAGAGCTCTGTTCTCTGTATCCAGTTCCGGTCGACCGGGCGGTCGACCGGCCAGAGAGTCGTTGCTCTCTGGTTCCAGGCCTGGTCGATTGGGCGGTCGACCGGAGGCACAATGGTTAGATTTCTGACCGTTGGCCGGTCAACCGGCTGGTCGACCGAAAGGGCAAAATTGCCCTTTCCTAGCTGCCAACGGACAGAATTTTATGGGGGTTATAAATACCCCATTCCTTGGCTGTTTTCCATAAGTTTTTTAAGAGCAAAAATTTCAATCTTTGCAAGTGTTTTACAGTAAGTTTTTAAAAGAGTTTTGGGCTTAAAGATTTGATCTTTATTTGTTTTTAAAAAAGGTTAGAAAAATTAAGAAAGGGAGAAGTCTTTGGGATTAGTTTTTTTATCTTCATTTCTATAGCTATTCTAGAAGTTTTCCCTAGAGTTTTTCTTTGTGATTTTGATTTTCAAACTCTTTGTTTTTCTCACACTTGAGCTATTTATCTATCCTATCTATTAGGATCATTATTTTGTAAGAGAAAATTGGTTCGTGGTTGAGAGAGACCACCAAGTGTTGTAACCCTCCTTTACTTTGTGACATTCCTCTAGTGAGAGGTGATTGTGTTGATATCCTTCTAGTGAGAGCTAATTGTGGAGGTTATGTTGGAATCCCTCTAAGTGTAGAGGTGATTGTTGAGTTGTGGCTTTGAGCCTTATCCCTCTTGTGTGAGGTTAATATTTGTTTGGCTAAGTGTCTATCCCTCTAAGTGTAGAGGTGTTTTGTGTTGTGTCTTGCCACTAGTGAGAGGTTGTATTGTTGGAGAGAGGAGTTGTGTACTCCCAAGTTGTATTTACCCAAATCCTCAGTGGAGGTTCCCTGTGTGGGAAGTCCTGTGTGGATGATATAGTGAAAATCCTTCTATGTGAAGGCGGGGATGTAGAGCTGGGTGCTCGAACCTCGAAACATATCTTGGTGTTTGTGTTTGATCCACTATCTCTAAGCTCTCTCTCTCTCTCTTACATTGTACATTGTTCACATTGTTCATATCATATATATGCTTGGTATGATTGTGTGCCCATACTTGTATTTAACCAAGAGAGCTTTATATAGCACCTCAACTCTTATTTAGAGGAATTTAGAGGAGTTAGTCCAGAGCCCTTCACCAGGAATTCGGCTACACTCTTTGGTTACACTAAGTGTGTTACATTTAGTTTTTAATTCCGCATTATTTGTCATTAGATTAGCCGTATACCTGTTCACCCCCCTCTAAGTGTACTTTCAATTGGTATCAGAGTCTATGCTCCTGATATTAGGTTTAACCACCTAGGAGTGAGATCTTGGTTTGCTAATCTAGATTTGCATTTGCACACATACTTGTTTTCACACACTCATGGATTATCTTGCACCTCCCATGTTTGATGTTTCTAACATCAATATGTGGAAGCTTAGAATGAGTATGTACCTAAAAACCTAGGTTTGCATGTTTTCCTTGCCGCTACTAAGAAATCTTATCTTAGTAATAGCAAGCATATAGAGGCCAATGCACAAGCCCTTGAGGCACTTAGGAGCATACTTAACAAAGAATATTTGTGTATGGTTTCTCATTGTGATTCTGTCTTTGCAGTGTGGAACACTTTGACCTCTCCAAAGCTTCAATTGCCAAACCAAGTGGAGAAGGAATATTGTGGAGAATCCGAACAAGCTTGCTATATAGTCCAAGGGAATGACTCCCTTGAGGTAAACTCAGAAACTCAACTAGATGATAGTGCTAGTTCTTCCGGCAATGATTTTATTGATGGCGATGCTTTAAATGAAGAACTATCTATTGTTTGTGAGAACCTATTACAAAAATACCAACACTTGAAAAAGAAAAGTTTTAAACTAAAAGAAGAAAATAAGGACTTGTTTTCAAAACTTAATTTGGCTTTGCAAGAGAAGGTTGAGATTTCAAATGAACATAACTCTTTGAAATCCCAACTTGAACTTGCTTTAAATGAAAACAAATTTTGAAAAGTAAAAATAATTGTGATGAGTTGTTGAAGAAAAATGAGGTGTTGTCTTCAAAACTCGATTTTGTTATAAAAGAGAATGAATCCTTAAAACTAAAATTGCTTTAATTTCAAAGGATTTGGATTGTGTTTCAAAAGAAAATAAATCTTTGAAAAATGAATTATCATCTCATGTTTGCCATGCTAGTATAGATTCACCATCTAGTATACCAATTGCATGCTCCACTTTATCTTCAAGTATTAAAAATGATATTTGTGTATTGAAGTGTTGATTGTTTGGGCTCCACTTTGAGCCAATGTGCCATGAACCACACACGGTTGGAATTCATATTTTGAAAGAAACATGTTCCTCTTATGCATGCACACAAACCACGACATACACATGCTTCCCACATTCATACACATAACACAAAGTATGCTCATGTGTGCACTTGTACACATTGTGGACATAAGGGCCACCTTGCTAAGTTTTGTTATGATAGAGTACATGATGTAAATTTAGCAAATAGATTTGTTTGGGTTAGGAAAGGTGCTAACCCAAATAGATCCAAAGAGTATGGGTACCAAAGACCACTCCTATTTTATTTGATGTAGGTGTGGGCTCTCACTTAACGTGAGAGTGTTGGTGCCTTGAGGTGGATGCGTTCCGAGCTACACGGTGATTATTTTGGATGCATCACTTTCAAGGGGAGTTTGGTGGGAGGACCACCTTAGTTTGGAGCCTAGAGATTTGCCCTCATGATTTTGGTAACGATCTCTAAACTCCCATTTATGTTTACATGCTTTCATATGATTAATTTTTAGCATGTCATACTTTTATGATTATTATTTTAAATGTCATGATAATTAGATTTATGACATACATGTATAGTATTTGAGATACACCCATATTCATATGGATCCATATTTTGTATTCTCACTTTAGTTTAGCTATCGTGTATATCATAACTCTAAATATGTGTATTTAGCCTAATGATCATGTTGGTTTATGTTTTGTTTTTATGCTTCATGATTTGATTACATGTTTAGATGTAATTTTTCATTAAAACTTGTCCATATGGTTGTACAACTAATGAGCCACAAATAGATTATTATATGTTTGTGCTTGATTGCTCATTTGTACCCATTAGATATACTAGTATAGTCTAGTTTTGATGATTAAGGCATTTCAACTTGTATTCCCTCTTGTACATGTTTTCATATATTTACCTTCATGTATATATTAATTTTGTCAAAACTATTGGATATACATGTATAACCATGAGTCATTTTCATGCAAAATCTCTTTATAGACTCAATTGTGTTTGGATATGTATGTATACCTTTAGTTTTGACTAATCATATATATACCTTGAAGGATTCTTATTTTGATGATTTTCATATTTTTGGTAAAGAATTTCATATTTGAGCTTAATTGCCTATTTCCATAACTATGTCTTTCACACAAAACTTTTACACTCACATTACTTGATGTTTTCTCATGATTTTATTTTCATGAGTATTATATGTGCTATATAGACTTTGAGTGTCATTGGTTGAGTGATTTTCATGTTTCATGGATATCTTCTTATTTTATTCCTTACTTGAAGGATTTCGTACTAGTTTACAAGTTTATCATTAAACTAGTTACGTATTCTTCACGTGGTCAAGTTTTCAAATTTGTTTAAACTATTTTCAAATTTATTTTTGAAAACCCCTACCAACGCGAAGGGTGGTTGGATGGGTGACCATGCCTTGTATGCTCAAATTGAAAATCATTTTAACTTGTGCACGAAAGGGTGGCTTTATGAGTTATACACTTGATTCTCATTGTGCTTTCAATTGGTATCAGAATTGATATTTATTTTGTATACTCATATTTATTTTTATATATGTATGCTCTAACTTCAAATAGTATCCATTTCGATTGGTATTTACATTTTCATACATATTTATGATTTGATTTTGTTTACTATATCTCTATATTTTTAAGCATAAATTTTACTATGCTAAGCTTGATTTAGTCCTAATGATAATTATTTTTCATTTGGCATCTTATACAAGCTTATGCATTGTTTTCATGAGTATTTCATAAAGGGAGAGAAAAATTCTTATTTTACCTTTAAATCAGTTTTGTTTACAATTGATATCTTACTCTCACTCTTTATGTTAAAAAACTGATATCTTAGTTTTCAATTGGTTTCCTACGCTCCTAATGAAAAATTATTTTCAATTGGTATATATTTCATTTTCAATATTGGTATCAAGAATATTAAATTGATATTATTCTCTATTTGGTTTCTCTATTGCAAAATGATTTTAGTGTTTAACCAAAAAGATTAGTTTAATTTTTTTTTAATTGGTATCATGTTTCAGTTTCTGTTGGTATCATAATTTGGTATCAAAATGTTTTGATATGTATTGTTTATATGTAAGGGAAGCTTAACATCTCTATATATATATTCATGTTGAGTGTATATCATATTGAAGTCATTAACCTTTCTTTGGTATATAGTACACGTGTGTAGAGGGAGCTTCACATCTTCTTTTATACATTATATATTATGCTTTATGTGGTTAGGTTTTAGTCATCTCTTTTCACATAAATGCATGTATGCAGGGGGAGTTAACTTCACGTCTCTCCTATTCATGAATGTATATAGCATATACACCTTTATTGTTTTGATTTATGCAAAAAGGAAGAAAAATATTATTTATGTTTTTAGTGTTTGCACCCCTTTGTTGATGAATTGACAAAAAGGGGGAGAGATATTTGGAGTTTTATATATGCATGTTTAATATGCATGTTTATTTAAATTTGTTTGTTATCTTTTACCATTAGTATCAAGAGTATCTTTTGTTGGTAACAAGAACAGCATTGTTTTAAGAACATTTTTGTTTTAAAAATGATATCAAAAGCATGTTTATTTCATTGGTATAAAAGATCATACTTATTTTATGCATGTTTATGCATATCTACATTGAGCATTCATTGCATATCTTTATGTTTATTGCTATGCATGAGTTAAGGGGGGCATCTATGAAGCTTAACTTTAATCCATGCATATATAACTCCATGAGTTTTGTCATCATCAAAAAGGGGGAGATTGTTGGCCTAGAGGCCCTTCACTCTAATTTTGATGATGATTAACGCATGTGTAGGCTGTCAAAAGTTACTGGAGGACAAGCCATTGAAAAGCAAAGTTTCAAGCTCTAGACGCGAGGGACTATCACCCGCGTCTCAGCATCAAGGCGCGTTGGCTCGACACCCGCGTCTCAGCATCAAGGCGCGTTGGCTCGACACCCGCGTCTCAGCATCAAGGCGCGTTGGCTCGACACCCGCGTCTCAGCATCAAGGCGCGTCGGCCTGACACCCGCGTCTCAGCCTCAAGACGCAAAGGTCTAAAACCCGCATCTCAGTTATAACCGCCTTGGTTAAGGGACCAATCACTGCCCACACGTAAGGGAAATCAGCCCCCATCGTGGCATGTCTTTAGCAGGCACGTGGGTTAGTTACCGCCCATGTAGCGGGGAAGTTGGCCCTCATTGTGGAGCGTTTTCAGGGGGGGCACGTTCACCCCTAGGATCTCTATAAATAGCCTTGTTTGCATCAACAAGGGGAAGAAAAAAAGGAGGGATTAGAGAGAATCAATCGGACGAAGAGAGACAGAGGGCGACACCGAGAGAAAAGAAGCAGATCAACTCTTCAGCAAGTTCGCTGCGTACGAGCTAGCTTTCGCCTACCTTCTCTTTTAGAGTTTTGGTAGACAGAGCTGTGTCACTCTTTCTACCAGCCGAAGAGGAGATCCCTGAAGGACGGTCATCTGGTCAACGGAGAACAAGATTCACTCTCCACCGCCACACGAAGAACCCAGCCTTAAACAAAGGGGGAATTCAAGATTCAATATTCTCCCTCCCTTGTAACCGGAAGGAACAGTTTTTGTTGTAATCCTTTTCATTTGATTCAAGGAAAACTTTTACTGCAATTCCTGTCTCCCCCTTTCCCGGGTCATACAAGAGATGGCGACTCCGCTGGGGACTACGTTTGTCACTGAGGAGCAAATAGTGGCGCAAGATGACGTCTACTATAAGGGGAAGATGGTCGAATCGCTCGTTGTCGAGTTCGACCAGGCGAAATACGAAGAGTTTCTCTCTTCCGGCTCCAAGAGCCCAAAGACCCGCGTCTGCCGCCGGGTCTCAACGGAGAATGGCCTCGAGGCCCGATCTGTGGCTTTCTCGAGCTCCCCTGCTGCCGACTGTGCCAAGCAAGGTACACGCGCCAACGCCTCTCAGAAGGCCCGCATGGTCCCAGGCACATCTGCCTTTGTGACCAACCGCGTCGCACAGAACACCCGCGTCAGCGTCTCTCAGGAGACCCGCGTGGTCAAAATCCCTGGTGTCCAGCATCAGGATGTCGTTGGTCTCTCTCCACCTCCTCGACGCAATCGAAACGCTGAGCGTCGACAGAGGAGACGTGCGCGTCAGCTGCAAGTTGAAACCGTTGGTTGTCCAACTGAGGCTGGACGCGACGTGCAATCTCGCGCCTTGCCCGCGCCGCGTCCAGTACGTGAAGTCCGCGTTTGGCGCCCCAAACGCGAGATTCCTTCAGTTAGGTCCTCTGAGGACCAACTCAACAAACGCCAAAATGAGACCTCTGCGCCTCGTCAAGCGCAAGAGGCACAAGCCCATAGGCATGGGGCTCAACAGCCCATCCTCTCTCAAGTGTCTCTGCCCCGACGCACCAAACAGCAACGCGACAGGCGCGTTTTGTCTCAACAGAGACGCCAGACGCGCGCTGAACAGCTGCGGCGCAAGAACCGCGTCTCTGATGCCTGCGTCCAGGCTGTACAGCACATGGATGCCTCCCGTCTTCGACGTTGCGAGGCTAATCTTTTCAATCCCCCTCCCATGGATTTGAGGGATTATCTGACGAAGAAAAGAAGTGCCAATCAGGCCACTTCGTCGTGTTGCTGCCAACGGCTCATCCATATGCTCTCTGAGTGCCGTTGCGGATCAGGCGTACACCAGCAGTCTTTAGTCAGACAGCTGACCCTGATTCCTCCGTCAGCTAAAAGAAGACGCTCCCACAGAAGGAGAACCTTCTCTGACGTTGAGTACCCGGAGCTCACTGCGAATATGACAAGCAGGAGCAAGGGAAAATAACTTGCAGTCAGCTCAGACGAGTCTGAGTCTGACTTTGAACCGGAAGGGGTGTATCGATACACTCGCACCCGGACTGGGGCCATTCCCCCAATTGACTATAATGCTTTAGCCCATGGCATTAATGATTCTCACTCCGCCGTAGCAGAATCAAGGGCTTCAAACTCTTCCGTCGAGAAGGAGACCTCCGCCTACATGACAGGCACTCCTGAGGAGACGACTAAACGTTTGGAGCAGATCCAGAAGGCACAAATGGATATGATTCTTGCTCAGCAGGAATCTATCAACTCCCTCAAGCAGGCGATTGCACAGCTGCTCGAAGACAGGAGGAGGTCCCCTCCTAAAAAGTCAAAGGGCAAAGGGAAAAAGGGAGAAAGCTCATCTTCCGAACCTTCTGAGGAGACGCGGCGATCTACTTCCGGTTCGTCCAAGTCCTCGTCGCAAGTAAAAGGCGACCAAGACCAAGGAAAGGCTCATGTTAAAAGAATGAGTCAACTGGAGCGACGCCTCGAGGCCCTTGCCAATCGCAAAGACCTCCAAGCAGTAGGAGTGGTCCGGCCCTACCCGGCTGAATGGGACTTGGTTCCGTACCCGCCCAAGTTCAAAGCTCCAACTCTTCAAGCCTTTGATGGGAAGGGATCACCCAACCAGCACATCTACTACTTCAAATCCCAAACCGGGAATGTAGTAGATAATGACGCCATCCTGGCACGCCTGTTCATCGGCACCCTGAAAGGCTTGGCCTTTGAATGGTTTATGAAGCTCCCAGAAGGTTCTATCAAGAACTGGGGCGATTTGGAGAAGCTCTTTTTAACACGCTTCTTCGAAGATGACTCCGAAGTCACAATGCCAACCCTTTTGGCTACCAAACAGCGAAAAGGGGAGTCCGTCAAATCTTTCGTGGAAAGATTTCGGAACATGGCACTCCGGTGTCCAAGCGGTATGACCCAGGCCACCCTGGTGGAAACATGCCGCCACAATCTCCAAACCTCACTCCTTACTCAAATAGGAGTTGCTGAAAGCCGCACCTGGAAGCAATTAGTCCAACAAGGTGAACAGGCTGAGGAGATTGTCGCCCGCGTCAGAGCGGAGGAAGGTAAGCCTAGGCCGGAAAGGTCGACAAGGCGTGCGCCGGACACATCCCTCCAAACAAAGCGGAAGGATAATTTGGCAACGGAGACCAAATCTCCCGCCAAACCTCAATCAGGCAAGGCGAGTGGCTCTTCAAGCTAGCCACGCGCCAACAAGCAATATTCCTTCAAGGAGAAACATGTCGATTCGCTCTTTAAACTACTCAACAAGAGCAACCGACTGAAGCTCCCTGAAGCTCGACGCCCAGAGGAAGTCGGCAAGACCGACAATCCCAACTATTGCATGAATCACAGGATGTTGGGACACCCCACCAAAAGCTGCTACGTCTTCAAGGACATCCTTCAGGCTCTGATTGACGCAGAGGTGTTAAAGCTCCGACCAGAGCAGAAGAAGGTGACGGCTAATGTGACGTCGGTTCTCCAGTTCGGGAGACAACCTCCAACGCCTGCGGGGGTAACTCCTATTCCAAAAGGAGAGCTGAGAGTGGTCAACACAGACCCTCACCAGCAGCAAGAGAAAGGCTTGATACCTGTCCCTACACATCAAGGGGGAATTATGTGGGTCCACCCTGACCTTGTCAATGAACAGCAATGGACTACTGTGACCAACAGGAAATCCAAAGGCAAGGCAAAAGCCTCATCCTGCAATGTGGTGGGTGCCTCCTCTCGAGAAGCGGAGACTGATATCCCTTCACTGACCGACTCAGAGGAGGAAACAATAGTCTTGGCTGCAGAGCCCAACCAGCTGATGGCGGGAACCCGTTCAGGACAGGCGTACTTGAAACAGTACGACGAGACGGCGGTAGCCCCTCCACAACCAACTGCGGAGCCAGTCGGCCCTCCACAAAGCCACCTGTGGAGAAGCAAAAGGGGACTCGATTTTCTCGAGCCCTTCAAAAGGGCATCACGGAAGGATCTACGGCACCTTACCGCTTTGATGTCCTGGCTCAGTTGGCCAACATTCCGGCACGCATTACCTTGTATGAACTTCTTAGACTATCAAAGTCGACCAGGGAAGCTCTGCAAGAAGCTCTGGCAAATGCTGAGGTCTTCATGACCCAGGTGCCGAAGGAGGAAGATGTAGAGGATTACCTCCACACCTCCCAGAATGCCCCCTGCATCACCTTCACGGCAGATGATATGCAGGTGAAAGGGAAGCATGATCGACCCCTGTACTTCACAGGGTATATTGGATCGTCCGAGGTGAACCGCATCCAGGTAGACCCAGGGTCCGCGTTGAGCATCATGCCTCGCCGGGTCATGCAACATCTCGGCATTCCTACACATCGTTTGAGCCCCACCCAGACAACTATCTATGGGTTCAATGCCAACCAGACCCGTCCGATGGGGAAGATCAAGCTCAGGTGTCAAATTGGAAGTCTCAAGTCGGAAGTGACATGCTACATCATCGACACCGACACTTCCTACAATCTATTGCTGGGACGACCGTGGATTCACCGCAACTCCATCGTTCCCTCCACTCTCCACCAAGTCATGAAGTACATTGACGGGAGTGGAAATGTGCAGACGTTGATCGCCGAAAGGCATCCGTTCAAAGGGGTCAAGAATTATTTCACCGACTCTTTGCTGTACCAAGATCCGGTGGAGACGGATGAAGCCCCACAACCAGAGGAGCCAGACTCTGGTAATGAGGCTGACACTGAGCCTGAGAAAGAAGAGTGCCTGTGGGAGTTAGAACCACTTGTAACGGGCACTAATAAGCTCGATGTCGATAATACCACCGATGATGTAGGCGGTTGGTATATTAATGAAGATTTAGATTTTGCGTATTTTTCTGTGTGTGCTTCTGATTCAATACCGTCAGATATTAGCACTGATATAGATGACGATCTCTGGTCGGCAATGGGTGCCTTAACATCATTGCATGTACCAGTGAAATCATCCTTCGAGACATACCAAGACAATGGTAATGCGCAAGAATCTATATTTATGGTTCCAGCAAGACGGAAAGGCCAAAAACCAATTCTTTTTGGGCGAATCTCGTCTGAACCAACTCCCCGCGATGAATCGGAAGGCGAGGAAGAATCCCCTCAGTTCGATCATTACGAACCAAAAGCGCTCAAAATAATAAGATGCATGGGGTACGACCTGACCAATAAACCCGGATTAAACTTCGGCAAAGGAAGGAGGACGTTGCTTCAATCCTTTGTGCCGAAAGGGAAGGCCCCCGATTATTATCATTGGACACGCCGGGGGTTGGGCTATGTATCAACTCCGGTCCTATCAGCCTCCGATTCTCAAGAATCGTCGAGCAACGATTACTCTTCAGACACATCATCTTGGGAGTCAGATGTCAGTGTCGGCAACATCTTCAAGGAACCTTCAGTGAACATGGTTTCGACAAGCCACTTGGAAGATGGAAATGAAGAAATGATCCAATCCGATACAGATCCTTGGATCAAACATTTAAATGCTCTTTGGGATACCCGCTTTGAACAGCGCGAGCCACCCACAGAAGATAAGGTTGTTCAGATCAACCTAGGAGATGAGGCTAATCCTAAGCCCATCCTCATAAGTGACGGCCTGTCACCTCCGGAGAAGAAAGATCTAATATCTCTTGTACAAGAGTATATAGACGTCTTCGCCTGGAATTACGAGGACATGCCTGGACTTGATCCTCAAGTGGCTATGCACCGCCTCAACATCAATCCGGACGCAAAACCTGTCAAACAACAGCAGCGACGGTTTCGCCCAGAGATAATGGAGGCAATTCAATCAGAAGTCAGAAAACTTATTGATTCTGGCTTCATCAGGGAAGAACAACATCCCGACTGGGTAGCCAACATCGTCCCCGTCGCCAAGAAGAACGGGAAGATCCGGATCTGCATCGACTTCCGTGATATAAACGAGGCTTGTCCCAAAGACGAATTCCCATTGCCAATCACAGATGTCATGATTGACAATACTTGTGGATTCGAACGAATGTCCTTCATGGATGGATTCTCAGGATACAATCAAATCAAAATGTATCCTGATGACGAAAAGCATACTTCCTTCAGGACACCTCTAGGGGTATATTGCTACACCGTCATGCCCTTCGGACTGAAAAATGCAGGGGCAACATACCAAAGGGCCATGAACGCCATTTTCCATCAGCACATACACAAAACGGTGGAATGTTATGTTGATGACATCGCAGTAAAAAGCTGCACTAAAGGTGATCACATAGCAGACCTGAAGGTGGTCTTCGACATCATGCGGGCTCATCAATTGAAGATGAATCCCACAAAGTCCTTCCTGGGGGTGGCCAGTGGCAAATTCTTAGGATTTGTTGTAACATCCACCGGAATTCACTTGGACCCGGAAAAGGTTCGCGCTATCCAGGAGATGCAACCCCCGAGAAATCTCAAAGAACTCAGAGGATTGCAAGGACGATTGGCGTACATCCGCAGGTTCATCTCAAACCTTTCCGGAAGATGCCAACCTTTCGCTAAGCTGATGAAGAAGGGTGTCTCATTCACTTGGGATAACGCTTGCCAACAAGCGTTCGAGGAAATCAAGCAATACCTCACCCAACCACCAGTCCTTGCAGCTCCAGTAGCCGGAAAGCCGTTTCTGGTGTACGTCCGAGCAATGGATCATTCTTTGGGAGCTCTACTAGCTCAGAATGACGATCAGGGACGGGAGCAAGCAATCTACTATCTGAGTAGAACAATGATCGGAGCCGAACACCGGTATAACCCGATCGAGAAGGAATGTTTGGCACTGGTGTTTGCTATCCAGAAAATGCGACACTATCTGGTAGGCCAAACTATAAACGTCATATCAAAAGTCAACCCCCTGAGGTTACTTATGACTAAACCTTCATCGCTAAATGGCCGACTGGCAAAATGGGCCATATTGCTCTCCCAATATGAGATGCGCTTTTTACCACAAAAGGCCATTAAGGGACAAGCAGTCGCGGATTTCCTAGCTGAACACCCAGATCCGAGGGCAGCCAAAGTCTACGAGGATCTCCCAGATGAAGTTGCTGAAGTCTGCCTGACTCAGACATCGTTCGAAAGTCAAGTATGGCAACTTTTCTTCGACGGTGCATCAAGAACAAGCCCGAAGGGACACGTAGTAGCAGGGGTAGGAGTGGTACTCGTATCCCACAAAATTATGTGATTCCCCGAGCTGTCTCATTAACTGAGCCTTGTTCCAATAATGTGGCGGAGTACAACGCTCTTTTGATTGGGATGCAATTCGCCGATGAGATTGGCGTTAAAAATCTCGAGGCATATGGCGACTCCAAGCTCATCGTCAGCCAAGTTCGCGAGGAGTACGAAGTCAGACATGAAGACTTAGTACCCTATTACAACGCGACTATCCGCATGGCCGAGGGGTTTACAAGCTTCTACATCGACCATGTACCGCGCAGGCAAAATGCGCACGCAGATGCACTCGCATCCCTGGCTGCCTCCTTAGCTCTTCCAGCTGGAGCAATGAAGAAGATATTCGTCTACAGTCACGACCTGTACTGCCCGAGAAATGCTCTCGAGGATTATCAGGAGTCAACGGGAGGTCGTCACCGCGAAGAAGCACTTGAAGCATCAACCGGTCCAGAGCCTAGAGACTGGCGATTCCCCTATATCGACTACGTCTTATACGGCATTCTGCCTGAAGACACCAAAGAGGCGGCTGCCATTCGAAGGAAAGCCCCAAATTCTATTATAATGCGATTACACGAACATTGTATCGTCGATCGCATGACGGGGTCTTGCTCCGGTGCCTCTCACCAAAGGAGGCTCAAGAGGTATTGAAAGAAGCCCACGACGGCATGTGTGGGGCCCATCAACCTGGCCCAAAACTGGCACATCGACTCCAAAGATTGGGTTACTACTGGCCCAAGATGATTGCCGATGCCGTCACTTATGCCAAGAGATGTCACGCCTGCCAAGTGCACGGCGATTTCATCCATCAAGCACCAGGGTACCTACACTCTACGGCCTCTACCTGGCCATTTGAAATGTGGGGCATGGACGTGTTTCCTATCAGCCCACCATCATCAAAAGGACATCAGTTTATTTTGGCAATAACCGATTACTTCTCTAAGTGGGCTGAGGCCATTCCCTTGAAGGAAGTCAAGTCGTCGAACGTGATCAAGTTCGTGAAATACCACGTTATTTACCGTTTCGGTGTACCTCGGCGAATTGTCCATGACAATGGACCTCAGTTCATCAGCCAGGCTTTCCAGAGATTCTGCGCTAAGTTCAGAATCCAGAGTGTGTCCTCAACGGCATACTACCCCGCCGCTAATGGCCTCGCAGAAGCTTTCAACAAGACTATTGGCAAGCTTCTTAAGAAGTTCGTCTCGAAAAGTCAACGAGACTGGGACGACAAGTTGGGTGAATGCTTATGGGCTTACCGCACAACTGTGCGAACCCCAACTAAAGCTACGCCATTTTCTTTGGTCTATGGGTGCGAAGCCGTGCTCCCACTAGAGATCCAAATTCCATCTCTACGCGTCGCCTTGACAGCGGAGATGACAATCGAGGAGAAGCATCGACAGCGACTCCAAGAACTGGAGGCCTTAGATGATAAGCGTCTGCAGGCCCAGCAACAAATCGAGCTCTACCAAGCTCGAATTACCAGAGCCTTCAACAAGAAAGTTAAAGTGCGAACTTTCAAGAAAGGCGATCTTGTCTTAGCCGTCAGAAGACCCATGGTAATGACGCACAAGACAAAAGGAAAATTCCAACCCAAATGGGAAGGACCATTTGTAGTAGAGTCAGTCTACTCAAATGGGTCATATCGCCTCATAACCTCGAATGGCGATACACTCATGATACCGATCAATGGCAGGTTCCTGAAGAAATACTATCCTTAGATGGTATTCTCCCGCTGATCAAGTTAAAAAATACACCTCTGATCAAAACAAGAAGAGCTTCTTCATTAATATCCGACGCCCCTAACGGTTAAGGATAGAAGAAAATGTTGGCTTCTAAGTCCAACATAAGTCTTCGACAACTCATCATGCTGAGGGGAATAGCATGGCTAGCCCAACTCAAACGGTAGTTGGTAAAGGCACCTCAAACCCGTTGACAGCTGAGGATTTGCTAAAAATCCTAAGAGACACGTTCCCATTTGATCCGACGCCTCCGACGGCTAAGGATAGAAGAAAATGTTGGCTTCTAAGCCCAACATAAATCTTCGACAACTCATCATGCTGAGGGAATAGCATGGCTATCCCAACTCAAACGGTAGTTGGTAAAGGCACCTCAAATCCGTTGATAGCTGAGGGTTTGCTAAAAATCCTAAAGTGGACTTGGCTCCACTCTTTCCTCCAAAATCCCCTACCAATTCTCATCCACAGAATGGTAGGTCTACAAAATACAACCGTTACTAAGTTAACACTATACCTCTGGTAATGGAAACTTTTCAATATTCCTTGTCGAGTACAAATTTTGCTTGTTAACTCTACACGGAGTATCAAATTTTCAAATTTGCCAAGTTAACACTACACCTCTGCACTTCAAAATTTTCACTTGTCAATTCTTACCAATAGAATGACAGGTCCTCAAATTGCTCTTATCATGAGTCAATCTTTGTTAAGTTAATATCACACCTCTGACAAGTTACTGTTAAAGTTTAACACCACACCTCTAAACAGTAATCAAGTTTCTGCCAGGTTAATATTACACCTCCGACAGTCACTTTTCTTCAGACTTCCACACCGAAGCTGAAATGGATGATGCTAAGTTAACACCACACCTCTAGCATCCAAGTCATTGCTAAGTTCAACAATACACCTATGGCCATGACTTTCCCTCGGGCTTCCTTATGCAAGCCGAGATGACCAATGCTAAGTTCAACATTACACCTCTAGCATTACCCTCACTCTCAAGTTAAACATTACACCTATGACAGTGACACTTCTGAGTTAAGTTAATATCACACCTCTGACTCACATCCTTGTCAAGTTAACATTACACTTCTGACAAGACCACTTTCAACCCGTTAAGTTAATATCACACCTCTGACGGTAACAAA
Organism: Agave tequilana; assembly: GCA_038442645.1. Taxonomy (NCBI): domain Eukaryota; kingdom Viridiplantae; phylum Streptophyta; class Magnoliopsida; order Asparagales; family Asparagaceae; genus Agave; species Agave tequilana. Next base: position 104,712 of record JAVJIF010005035.1, on the reverse strand, counting down.
CTTTCCTAGATTCCCCACGAGTCTAGTCCCACTTGTTATTCTCTTCAACAGAATAACAAGTCTACCTAAAAACATTGTTAGGTTAATACTACACCATCAACAGTGTTTTCATCAAATCCCCAGTTGAGCTCAATCAAGTTAATCCCAAACACTTGATAAAAGTTCACCCTCCCTGGGGGTACCAATTCTACTTGTCACTTTCTCTTATAAAGTGGCAGGTCCATCAAAATTTCACCTCTGTCAAGTTAATATTACACCTCTGACAGTATCGTGAGAGTTCCTGAAATAGGATCTTTCTCCATAAAGTTTGACTTATTAAAATTTCCATCATAATTTTGACAAAGTCAAAGACTCTTTGCTTCTATGCGTCTAACTGAAGACAAAAAGTTCAAGACAATGAAAGAGGCAAAAAGAGAAGTGTCACTTTTATTTATTTCTAGGTACATGAAAGTGATACAAAAACGCTCTCTTATACAATAAGATTGAGTGTTACAGTCAAAACGCTCTCTTACAATAAGATGGAGTGTTACAATTAAGGAGTTCAAAGAAGTCCCTCTCCCTCTCAGAGGTTGCACTCACTCCTTAAAGCCGCGTCTGATTCCAAGTGCGCGATGTTTTGTGGCTACAATAGAAGCTGGTTACACCACGATGCATGATGTAAACATCGAAAGAGCCCTAGCTGACTAAGCTAAGAGCAATGGTGTTCTTGAGGTCCGGTGGCAGCAGAAAATCCTGCAACCCTTCATTCATGAACATCTCTTTCCCCAGCAGACCATCCAGCAGACATGAGGAGTCCTTGATGTTACTTCTGGGGTGGGAGAGGAAGAGGATCCTACCTGCCACCTTATCCACTGTAGCCCCCTCGCCGCCATACTTACCCTGACCATCTCTTGCCAGCAGGCATGACTGGTGCAGTGGATCTGAAGAGACCTTAGCGAGGGTCGAGTCCTCGTCAGGGATATAATATATTCCCTTGTGGACGATGAGGACCATAATATATTCCCTTGTGGACGAACATCGAACAAGTCCGCCGGCTGAAATATTCTTCTAGGGGCCCAGCGAACCTGAAAAAGGACAATCACGCCTACCTGCAAAGAATAAACAAGGGGGTTAGAAAATCTGGAACTTAGTGTACTTCAACAAAAGAAAACTAAGTGACAGACGCGGCTATTGTCAAAGGCTGCAGACGCGGGAATGACCCGCGCAGTAAGTCAAACTACCGCACCAACAGAGACAGACGCGAATCAGAACTGTGGAACACACAGGATTCAAACGCAGCCTCATCTTACTCCCGTGCCTAAAAACACAAGACGCGAAAAACTTCAAACGCCGAAAACTGCCATTTCCCTGTTGAATAAACAGAAGTTGCAAGATTCGGGTCTGAAAATTTCAGCCCAATTTGGAATTCATCCAAGTCAATGGCCTTAAAACGCGAGCTTCATGAGCAGAGCCCGCGCCAAGTGCCAAAGACTTCTGTACTCGCGTCCAAGGAAGTTTAAGTCGGCGGCGCAAATTCCAGAAGGAATGCACCAACCACGACTTCACAAGAAGGTCCAGATGATATCTCTTTAAGGGGTATACTGAAATTCAAACTTGGTTGGATCTAAAATGTCATGGTAAGTGGGCATGGCATACCCGCAGAAGCCTCTGTTAAGAGTTGAACTATCTGCGTTGAGACGCGGACGTAAAAAGTGCTCAAAGAGACGCTTCCTGCCATTGAAATCACTTGACAGTGGTAATCCATTGAAGAGACTAAACAGAAGCATGAAAGCTCTGGGTCATCTTCATCCACAGAGGCACCCTCATCCATGGAGGCAAACCCCTGATAGGGTCCTTGAAGGGAGAAGGCAGAGTCCCTCAGAGTACTCGTTCTCAAACAGAGCACGGTCTGAGCAGCCGCTGTTAAAGAGAGAGGGTGAGTCCTATTTATAGGCAACTCCTAGTAACGGTCATTAATGGTTCATTAATTAAAACCGATGGCCTTAATGACCACACGACCGTCAAAGCCCAATGGGAGGCTGACGCGTGGGACGTCGCTTCGGGAAGCATCGCAGGCGCTGATCTCAAACCGTCAGCGCCGGTTTTGCATTAAAGGGCATTAACGCCCAAGTTCAATGGAAAACCGACGCGTGGACAACTGCTTCGGGAAACAACGGATGACCCGGTTTCCCAATCGTCAGCGAAGATTTGACAAAGACTTGACGTTCAAAGATCTCTAAAAATCTTTAAGTCAGGCTGCATTAAACGCAGATAGAAATGCCGCGTCCGGCTGCATTGAACGCAGATGGGAAAGCCGCGTCCAAGAATCTGCGTCACCTTTCTCAAATTGGAAGGCGTTCACCTGCGTTTTAAGGGAGCGTCCACATGACTCAAAGTCGCGTCCCTTCAGCAAACGGGGCCCTTTCTACGGGAAAGCACTTAGTCCATTTTGAGATTAGTGGAAAATACACAAGGCTGCGTCCCTCGCATCTGCTCAAGTCGCGTCTTCATTGACAGGACAAATTCGCGTTACTCAAAGCCGCGTTTGTCCCCACGGATCAATGCCGCGTCTCATCAAAAAGGACTTAGTTCTATCTGAGTTCTTATGAACTGATGACCGCGTCTCCCCATGGATTGACGCTGTGTCTCATCAAAAGAACTTAGTTCTATCTAAGTTCCTATGGAATGATGACCGCGTCTCATCCTGTGATTGACGCCGCGTCTCATCAAAAAGGACTTAGTTCTATCTGAGTTCTTATGAACTGATGACCGCGTCTCTCCATGGATTGACGCTGCGTCTCATCAAAAGGACTTAGTGAAGTCTAAGTTCCTATGGAATGATGACCGCGTCTCACCCTGTGATTGACGCTGCGTCTCATCAAAAGGACTTAGTTCTATCTAAGTTCCTATGGAATGATGACCGCGTCTCATCCTGTGATTGACGCCGCGTCTCATCAAAAGGACTTAGTTCTATCTAAGCTCCTATGGACGGATGACCGCATCTCACTCTATGGATCAATGCCGCGTCTCATCAAGAAGACTTAAAGTCGACGCCGCGTCTCACCTAAGTTCAGTATTCACAACCAGTGATCAGGGAGTTGAATTCATCCACAGCTAAACAAAGAAGATGGAACAAAAACTTCAAAAAAAAAACTTTTATTATATCGAAAATAGTAAAAGTGGATACAAACACTCTAATAGAGTGTCCTCTTCTTTACAACAAAAAAGGGAAGAAGGGGAAAAGGCTAAAAGTCTTGATCCGACAAAGAACGGATACGCTCCCTGAGACGATGCATCTCGTGCTGACGTGCCTTCTCAGCCTCCATCATGGCTTGGACCCGCAGCTCCTCTTCAGATAAAAAGGGTTTTGCAGCCAGCTGTGCTCGCAGAGATTCCAACCTGGAGGAATGAATGGTCTGGCTTTCTTCAGCTCGTACCTTCGCAGCTTGTTGCTCCTCCAGCCTCTTCCGGACGGTGGCAAGCGTCCTCTCATTATCCGCGATCATGGCTTCCACCTTAGCGATGGCAGATCGAGCATTGATAATGGCAAGCTCTGCATTTTGCCGGATGAACTCGGATTCCATTGAATCGTCAGCCAGTTTATGACATTCAGCTTGGGAACGCTCGAGATTGCGGACCTCTTCAGCAACTTGTGCTTCCACCTCCTGTCGCTCTTGTTCCTGGGTGGCTAGGAGCCTAGTCAAGATGACCTGGGCTTCTTGAGAAGAACTAGCATTGTCCAAAGACTTCAGCTCTTTCAGGTCACTTCCCAATCGCTCCACCAACAGCATACACGACTTGGCAAGCGAGGGGCCTCCGGTTAATTCGATGTTACCGGCCATGTTTCCAAGAAACGTCCGGGCAAAGTCAAAAGAACTACGCCCAGACAGGATAAAATCGATGCACGATCGCATCGCGTCAAGGAACTGCTGCACCGTTTTGCGTGTCAGGAAATCCATGGTGTCATCACCCGAGGTACTCCCCGACCCCCTTTCTATCATGAGGAAAGGGGTGCAAGCCGTCTCTTTTTGTGCGAGAGTCGTGCTGACCGGCGATACGGTAAGAGCGAGACTGGCCACTGGCGCTTTCGGAAGTGTTATCGCAGCAGGAGCCTCCACAGCTAATGATGGAGTAGTAAGCGCAACCTCTGGGAGGTCCAGAGATGTCGAGTCCTTGGGCGGATCCTGCGGAGTGGAAGTCTCCCTGGCTTCAATAGTAACCTCTTCACCCTGCAGAGTGGGTTCTTCCCCAGCCTTAGGGGTTGCCTCCTCTTCCGGCAAAATCGAAGGCTCCCCAATTTCAGTAGTTGCCCTCTCTGGAGTTATCTCGGCAACTGAAGCCTCGACTCCTTCGGACTGGGTCAGCTCTTTTACCGTCTCCTCGATATGCGAGGAGATTACAGCTTCAATATCCCCGGCCAACCCTGCAGTATAAAAGAAGAATGTTAAAACATCCTCTTCAAAATGAAAAGGGAAATTAAGTCAAAAGGTGAAAAGAGTACCTTCAGCGGGAATAATCGCCAGCTGTGATACCGTTGATGGCTCACCCTCGTATATTTCTTCCTCTGAGATGTGGGAGAACTTACTCGGATCAGGAAGAGCGGGTTCATCGCCGTAGTCGACCTCGTCTTCAAAATCGCTTTCCCCTGAGAGTGAGGAAGACGATAGCGCCCCGCGTGAGACTTCTGCAGCCGGAGCCTTGCCACCAATTACCCCAGTGGTAGGACTGGGGTCAACTGCCCGAGGACTGGAGATGAAGACACAAGGCGACCCAGGTTGTTGTGCCTCATCTCTCCCTTCATGAGCAAGTAAAAATCCGGGTTGAACTGAAATCCCCAGAATATCGACATCTCCTCCACTCATGATGTCGACCTCTAGCTGCTCATCATCGTCAGCGGTGGTGGCTCTGTCAACTAGCTCCCCTTCCTTCGCAGGCCTACGGTCTCTGCTGCTCGACCTAGGGGCACGGACTAAGGGAACATCCTCTTCAGCTATATCTTCTTCCCTCGGTACCTCAACGACAGCAGGGATGTCTTCGGATCGGGAGACTTCGGTTGTCAAGTCTCTCCGAACCTTCTTGGGAGCAGGTTCAGCAGTTGAAGCAGAGCGTTGACGCGCTTGCTTACCGCCTGTCGAGTTTTTGTTGCTCGTGGCTCCGCCCTTGCTGCTTGCGGCTCCTCCCTTATTGGTCGTGGCTCCGCCCTTATTGCTCGTAGCTCCCTTCCCGATCTTCTCCCGACCTCCTTCTGGGCCTTCAGGTACTGGTCGGTGAGTTTCGAGTGTTTACCAGACTCTGACCTTGCCTCGAGATTTGCATTGATGCTCTCAATACATGAAGACGCCGGAACAAAGTCTAATGTCTGGATGGCTTGGAAATACCAAGTGCAGAAGCTGAAGCTCATACGGCACTTGGACCCCTCGATAGGTAGACGAAAGTTGCTCCCGTCCCTCCGGCCACACTGTAGTACCAAGCCCGAGCACCTTCGAACAAGTTCCCTTCGAAGGCAAGTCGAGCATTGGGATTCCTGACGTAGAGTTGATCGTAGCCGAACTGTCGAGCGAAACGATTCGGCATGTACGGCTCGATAGTGCATGAAGTCCCTTGCCGGAAAAGCACATATCCGGGCCGAATGTTGATCAACCACCAGAAGACTCCCGCGGACAACCTCGTGAAGCCATCTGGACCCGCGGAATCAGTAAATAGATCCCCAAAAGATGCACCAGAGATCTCGGGGAAGCAGCGATTGAGCTGGTAATTCGCAGGATCTGAAAGTCGCTTTCGGACGTAATATATATAAAGATCACGCCAGCTCGAATCCTCCAACCGCTGTACAAAAGGGACGGAACTCTCCCTCCAACGCACCGCCGTCATCAGAGAAGGGCAGTGCATCATGTACCAAGCCATGAGGTACGTATATGGCAGCTCGATCCGAGGGTTGGGGCGCTTCACCGTCGGATTCCCCTCTGAGTCAACATACGGCTTGCCGTGGGAGTCGACAGTTTTTGGCGCCTCGCAGAAACTCTTGGTTAGCGCCCGCAACCCGCTCTGAATGCCAGCCGCCACGGCCGGGAGAAGGGCTATAGGGTTGCCATGAGCCAGGAGCACCGCCGGGTACACCACGTCAGCAACAATAGCTTCATGTGGCAGCGTGGGCACCACACAACGCTTCAGCCACAGCATCAAGAAGCCTGCCAACAGTGCCCTATCGGAGATAGGGGTCCGGGCTTGATGGTGGAAGCTTTCAAAAATCAGGTCAGGATCGAAACCGTCCTCGTTCGAAACCGTGGTGTAGAAGCCTTCAGAAGCCTTGTCGATCCTGTCTTCAATCTCCCTGTCGGAACTGGGAGCCAGTCGGGTTATCGGATTGTCTTTATGATTGACATCGTTGAATAAGTAACTGGCCCAAGACAGTTGCTTGACTCCCTGCGCCCTCCAGGCGGTTATCTGACCACAAATGTGGAAGTGACACATCACTTCCCAGTAAGTCTCGTACACCCGAGGAAACTCTTTCTTCAAGAGGTGGAGCTCCTCAGTGGTCAGGACATATTCCTCATAGGGAATGTCCCCTGTTGCCAGCCCCGAGACCTCATGTAGCTCGTGCAGTGCAAGGCCCATCTCTCCGACCGGGGTAAAGAATGTCCCTGTCAGAGGATTGTAGCGCTCTAGGATCCCGAAAAAGTTATGAGAACCTGGTGGGATACCCCACTGTACGGCCCTGACCGCCGAGTACAGTCCCACACACTTTAGCAGATCCCCAAGATCGGTGAGGACGAAACCCACCATCCTGCCCCACCAGTAGTTCTCCGTGGAATGGACCCACCCGGGCGAACGGAAACCGACCGGATAATCACCCTCCGCTTCCATGAACGAGTTGAGGAAGGTAGTGCCAAGTTGTGGTATCTCTCCAACCGGAACCTCAGACTTGCGCGACCCAGGGAATAGGCCGAGAACCGACCTGTCATGGCTATCGTGACGGTGTACTTTATAGGAACCCAAATCACCAAGAGTAATCTCAGGGACATATCGAGAAATGTCCCATTCCATCTTCCGAGGGACGGACATGTGCTGGAAGTAGGACAGCGGGAACATCCTCTCCATGTCCGGAAGAAAGAACCTTCCACCCTTTATCTGACGGAGCCATTTATAAGTTCCGTCATACACACGATAGCCGCCATCGTTGATACGATCTCCGAAGAAGAAGGCAGGCTTCTCCAGCTTGACGTGAGCATCCGTTGTGAATGCTGCATCGGTCATAAGTACCCGAAGAGTTCTCATGTCAACATTAGAAAGCTTCTCCCTGCGATCCTGCGACTGGTCAGCAGTCACAGGGACAGTCCTTCGTAGCACAAAGGTCAAGTCCCGGTCAGCACCACCTACGTGTCCAAAGTGGCGCGTCTTGGCGAGTGAGGCAGAAGGATGGGACACTGCAAAAGAAAAGGACACTTAGTTAGATACTTAAATGCTAAGTGTTCATAACCCAAACACAGAAGAGATACTGGACGCAGGAATTATCAAATCCGCGTCCAGACCTGCGAAACCGCGTCCAAACGCAGAAGAGATACTGGACGCAGGAATTATCAAACCCGCGTCTAGACCTGCAGGATCCGCGTCTCCACCACCAGAAGGTCATGGAATGTCCTTGATGTCACTTCTGAGGTGCGAAAAGAAGGGAGTTATCCACCTTAACCCTTCCATCACCACAACCGCCAGAAGTTAAGGAGGGTAACTCCCTTCCTTTCACACCCCCAGATTTCTAATTGCTTGGACTCAGGTGCCAGATTCATTAAAATCGGCAGCTGATGGAACAGAACGCAAGGATCAAATTCGCGTTCTGCAAACCAAGTCCGCGTCTGAACCCTTCACAATTAGAAATATTCTAAGTGAAGAATACGAAATGCAGGACCCAATGGCGCGAGGGTCCAAACCCGCGTCTCGGTTATCAACTCAAAGACTGCGTCTGAGACCGCGTCTGAGAATCAAACACGAGTTATATTTTGTGTTAAGGATTCTTAGGGTTCTATGAGCCTCCGTTAATGGCAAAATCCACGCCTAAAAGGCATTATACCTGGGAAAGGTACATCCTGCGCAGAGGAAGCGCCCCTCTGGACCTCGGCGACAGTCGCCCGTGAAGAAGAGGCGGTTGGCTTGGTCTTGGGTGCCATCTTTAATTCCAGAAAAAGGAGATGAATAGTTCAAAAGTCCAGTAATGGAGATGAACAGTTCAACAGAGGAAGAAGAGAACTCTCTTTCTTGAGCAAGTGCGTTCGGAGAAGAAAAGATGTCTCTCTGACTGTTGCCTTTTATAGGCACAAGGATTCGCAAAGATACGCGGCGTGTGACCCGATAAAAGCTGCAGCGAATCGTCGCATGACGCGTGGAACAAATCATCGCGAAGATCATGCGTCACGACTCCGCAGCGAGTCGTCATTTGACACGTGGCGTGGTTCAGTTAATGAACCGAGAAGTCCGCGCGCCAAAAGGTGAAATCCTGCCGGTTCCCCAGGCCAGCTGGCGGCGTAATCATCACACGGCACAGATTCGCACCCAAGGGACGCACCTCTTAGATGGACATGCCCCGTCAGCATCTCCATAAATGCATTCGGAAGGTCGCGTCTCTCTACGAAGTCCGCGTCTGACCCAGCGGGCCCAACATCGCGTCTACCTCATGGAAGATCGGGCGCGTTTCCATTGCCAAAGGACGCACCCTACAGAAATCGTGTCTTTAAAGCAGTACCATCTCGGCTTTTCGAAAAGAACCTGCGTTCGGCCTCCTGCTTCTGCAAAATCAGTTCAACAGTACACTGACGCAAGCAGACGACCAACCACTCCTGGCTTAAAGCACACCCGTGACAGACTAAAAGCAATCGGGGAGGTTTAGACTGTGCATCTAGACACTCAACATGATCAACTCTGGTGGCTTCAAAGAGTTCAAACAGTACACTCACGAAGACCAATTCCAGATAAGATCGAACCCAGAGCACTAACAGTCTAGTCATGAAAGCAAATATGGCTAAAATCTAAAGTATTTCGAAATCCGTCCCAGTTAACTGCGGAATATCGAAAACTTTGGAGGGGGTTCTGTAGGCTGTCCAAAAGTTACTGGAGGACAAGCCATTGAAAAGCAAAGTTTCAAGCTCTAGACGCGAGGGACTATCACCCGCGTCTCAGCATCAAGGCGCGTTGGCTCGACACCCGCGTCTCAGCATCAAGGCGCGTTGGCTCGACACCCGCGTCTCAGCATCAAGGCGCGTCGGCCTGACACCCGCGTCTCAGCCTCAAGACGCAAAGGTCTAAAACCCGCGTCTCAGTTATAACCGCCTTGGTTAAGGAACCAATCACTGCCCACACGTAAGGGAAATCAGCCCCCATCGTGGCATGTCTTTAGCAGGCACGTGGGTTAGTTACCGCCCATGTAGCGGGGAAGTTGGCCCTCATTGTGGAGCGTTTTCAGGGGGGGCACGTTCACCCCTAGGACCTCTATAAATAGCCTTGTTTGCATCAACAAGGGGAAGAAAAAAAGGAGGGATTAGAGAGAATCAATCGGACGAAGAGAGACAGAGGGCGACACCGAGAGAAAAGAAGCAGATCAACTCTTCAGCAAGTTCGCTGCGTACGAGCTAGCTTTCGCCTACCTTCTCTTTTAGAGTTTTGGTAGATAGAGCTGTGTCACTCTTTCTACCAGCCAAAGAGGAGATCCCTGAAGGACGGTCATCTGGTCAACAAAAAACAAGATTCACTCTCCACCGCCACACGAAGAACCCAGCCTTAAACAAAGGGGGAATTCAAGATTCAATATTCTCCCTCCCTTGTAACCGGAAGGAACAGTTTTTGTTGTAATCCTTTTCATTTGATTCAAGGAAAACTTTTACTGCAATTCCTGTCTCCCCCTTTCCCGGGTCATACAGCATGTAGTTATAGTTTACTAATAATCTTGTGATATTTAGTTTCAGATATTTGATTAAGATATTAGTAGGTGATTAGCTTCAACAAAAATGTTTTGAAGCTATCATATGTTGATTCAAGAGCTCGAGCGTCAAGATCACATCTTGGACTCGGTTGGAGTCAAGCTCATTTTGGGTCGCGTTTTAGATCGAGTCGACTTGGAGAAGGAGTTCTACAAGAAGACATCAGTTTGTTTAGTTTAAGATTATATTTAGATCCTGTGTAAAGATTAGATAGTGTTGATATGCTCAAGTTCACAATACACACACACTTATTTTAAGTTTCATGTTTTGGTTTTTCGGTTTAACTGATCTTGGTTTTTATGTCAAAAACATAGATATAATATCTTTCATGTATATTGGATTCTATCCATATACAACATGCTTAAAAGTTGTTTCAATATCATGTTTTTGTATTTACATGTGTTTTGGAGAAATCGGATTTTCATTTCAAAAATTCAAGTTTTGAAAAATACGATTTTGGTTTAAGGCAAAATTTCAAGAACACAAAAATGGTTCAAATTGTTTGAAATATGTGTTGAATTTTTGTCACACATGTTTGTATTTCAAAGATCTAATAAGAACTGATTTTTGTAAAATTTATGTGATTTTATGAGATTTTTTTAGAAGGTAAAATACCAAGTTTTACTCCCTATATATATACTGGCCTGCCTTCTGCCGGTCCACCGGACGGTCGACCGCGACAGAAGTCGATCGATCGGTCCGATCGACCGACGTGCACAGACGTGCATGGCCGTTTGAACTGGTGGGCCGATCATCGGGCGGTCACCGTCAGAGAGTCTGCTCTCTGGAAATGGCCCCGGTTGACCGGCCAGTCGACCGGCAGAGAGTTCTGCTCTTTGTATCCAATTCGATCGACCGGGCGGTCGATCGGCCAGAGAGTCGTTGCTCTCTGGTTCCAGACCCGGTCGACTGGGCGGTCGATCGGAGGCACAACGATCAGATTTTTGACCGTTGACCGGTCGACCAGAAGGGCAAAATTTCCCTTTCCTGGCTGCCAACGGGCAGAATTTTGTGGGGGTTATAAATACCCCATTCCTTGGCTGTTTTGTTAGCCCAAAGGCCCATCGCTCTAGTTTTGATGATGATTAACTCATGTAGTTATAATACTAATGATCTTGTGCTTATTTAGTCTCAGATTTGTGATCAAGATCTTCGTAGGTGCTTAGCTTCATCAAAGGATTTAAAGTCAAATTTTGGAGCTAGCACATGTTGATTCAAGAGCTTGTTCATCAAGACCACATCAAGTACTCAAGAGGAGTCTAGCTCATTGGATCATGTTTTGACCAAGTCAAGGAGAGAAGAAGACCTTCAAGTGAAGATCTCCAAGAAGACTTGTGTCTAGGTTTGTTTTTTTAGTAAGATTTCGTTTTTAGATAAAATGTAAAGGATAGATTAGTTGGTGAATTGCTCAAGTACCATATATACTCACACACAAAATTTATATGTGTTTTCATGAAAGAGTTTTCATTTTAGAAAACTACCGTTTTGATTTTTTGGAATTCAATATATACATTGCTTTAACCAAAACCATTTTAGAGCTTATTGTAAAAAAATAGATATTTCATCATATATGTGTAGTGGATCATATCCATACACACTAAGATTCAAAAGTGTTTAAAATATCATATTTTTGTATTTGGAGAAGTTTTGGAAAAATCTATTTGGAAAAATACGTTTTTTGTTTTAAGCTAAAATTTTCATAACACAAAAATAGTTCAAAATGTTTGTAACATGTTTTGATTTTTACTCAAACATGTTTGTATATCAAAGTATAATACTAAACTCATTTTTGTAGATTTTTTGTGAATTTATGGGATTTTATTAAAGTCAAAAAGCCAAGTTTTTAATCCCCATAATTGCCTAGACTGATCCTCTGTCGGTCGACCGGACGGTCGACCGGACAAGAAGCCGGTCGGCCGCTTCGGTCGACCAATGTGCACAGACGTGCACAGGTAGGGCCGGTCGACCGCCAGAGAGCTTCTGCTCTCTGAAAATGGCCCAGTCGACCGGGCGGTCGACCGCTGGGCCATTGCCCAGTTGGCGGTCCACCGACCTTCCCAACGGTCGAAAATTCGACCGTTGGCGGTCGACCGGGCGGTCGACCGTCAGCAACCAAAGCTGCTGGGTTGGCTTCCAACGGCTAGTTTTTAGAGCCTATAAATTGGGGCTTCCTTTGGGCTGTTTTTAACAAGATTTTAAGTGGGTTTTTGAGATAGTTTTTCCTACACTTCTAAGTGTTTATTCCACTTGTTTTAGAGACAAAATTGCCATATCAAAAGGAGAGATTTTCAAGAGTGTTTTGAAAAGAGATTTACTTGAGTTTTTCACCACCAAATCAATCCAAGTTTTTCTCATACATACTTGAGCTTTCCATTGCTATATCATTCCTATAGGAGAGTTGTTGTGAGATTGTTTTTAGGTGATCAAAGTGTTTAGATCACCAAGAGTTATTTCATTTGTTTGAGGAGGTGGACTTGCGGGTTCACGTTGTTTCGGGTTCTAGTGAGAACTCGTTGTAGAGGTGCGGCCTCGGCAAGCTAGTGTGTTTGCGGTGTGTTGTTCTTGCGGGAACAAGAGAGGGACTAGAGAGTCCAAAGGAGTTCTAGTGTGAACTCTTATAGGTGTTGCGGCAGCGAGTGATCCGGTGAGATCGTTTTTAGTCGAAATCCTTCATAGTATTGAAGGCGGGGACGTAGAGCAAGTGTGCTCGAACCTCAAAATAAATCTCCCGTGTTTACGATTGTTCTCTCTATCTCTCACTTGTTTATATCTTGCATGATTATATTGCTTTCATCTTTATATGCTTGATATATATTTGTGCTTAAATTGATATATGCTTAGGGATTGTTTGCTCACACTTGTATTCAACCAAGAGAGCCAAAGCGACACCTCAACTCTTATCTAGAGGAATCTTGAGGAAATAGTCCAGAGCCCTTCACGGGGAATTCGACTACACTCTTAGGTTATACTTGGTGTGTTGTGCATAAGAATTTTTAGTTTGAATAAATAGTTTTAATTTCGCATTAATTCACCATTAGATTTGCTAGTCACCTATTCACCCCCCTCCAGGCGATTTCATGTTTTCCATAAGTTTTTCAAGAGCAAAAATTTCAATCTTTGCAAGTGTTTTACAGCAAGTTTTTAAAACAGTTTTGGGCTTAAAGATTTGATCTTTATTTGTTTTTAAAAAGGGTTGAAAAAAATCAAGAAAAGGAGAAGTCTTTGGGATTGATTTTTGATCTTCATTTCTATAGCTATTCTAGAAGTTTTTCCCAGAGTTTTTCTTTATGATTTTAATTTTCAAACTCTTTGTTTTTCTCACACTTGAGCTATCTATCTATCCTATCTATTAGGATCATTGTTTTGTGAGAGAAAATTGGTTTGTGATTGAGAGAGACCACCAAGTGTTGTAACCCTCCTTTACTTTGTGATATCCCTCTAGTGAGAGGTGATTGTGTTGATATCCCTCTAGTGAGAGGTGATTGTGGAGGTTGTGTTGGAATCCCTCTAAGTGTAGAGGTGATTGTTGAGTTGTGGCTTTGAGTCTTATCTCTCTTGTGTGAGGTTGATATTTGTTTGGCTAAATGCCTACCCCTCTAAGTGTAGAGGTGTTTTGTGTTGTACCTTACCTCTAGTGAGAGGTTGTATTATTGGAGAGAGGAGTTGTGTACTCTCAAGTTGTATTTACCCAAATCCTCAGTGGAGGCTCCCTGTGTGGGAAGTCCAATGTGGATGATATAGTGAAAATCCTTCTGTGTGAAGGCAGGGACATAGAGCTGGGTGCTCGAACCTCGAAACATATCTTGGTGTTTGCATTTGATCCACTATCTCTAAACTCTCTCTCTTTTACATTGTGCATTGTTCATATTGTTCATATCGTATACATGCTTGGTTTGATTGTGTGCCTATACTTGTGTTTAACCAAGAGAGCTTCATATAGCACCTCAACTCTTATTTAGAGGAATTTAGAGGAGCTAGTCCAGAGCCCTTCACCAAAAATTCGGCTACACTCTTTGGTTACACTAAGTGTGTTGCATTTAGTTTTTAATTCTGCATTATTTGTCATTAGATTAGCCATACACCTATTCACCCCCTCTCTAGGTGTACTTTCAAGAATAACGTGGAAGGATCTCCAACACCTTACCGTTTTGACGTCTTGGCTCAACTGGCCAATGTCCTAGCCAGGATCACCCTCTACGAGCTCCTAAGATTGTCAATGTCAACAAGAGAAGCTTTGAGGGAAACTCTAGCTGATACTGAGGTCTTTATGGCTCAGATCCCGGTTAAACCCCAGGGGGAAGATAAAGAAGACTGCTTCCATGCCTCTCAAAATGCCCCCTGCATCACCTTCACATCAGATGACATGCAGGTCAAAGGGAAACATGATAGGCCATTGTACTTCACAGGGTACATTGGGTCGTCTGAATGAGCCGCATTTAGGTAGATCCATGATTCACATTGAGCATCATGCCTCGCCGGGTCATGCAGCACTTAGGGATCCCCACCCACTGATTGACCGCCACCCAAACTACCATCTATGGTTTCAATGCAAATGGTACGCGCCCAATAGGGAAGATCAAGCTCAAATGCCAGATTGGGGATCTAAGATCTGAAGTGACGTGCTATGTGATCAACGCTGACACTTCATACAATTTGCTGCTCGGACGACCGTAGATTCATCGTAATTCCATCATCCCCTCCACTTTACATCAAGTTATGAAGTACATTGACGGAAGTGGGAAAGTCCGAACGTTGATTGCTGAAAGGCATCCGTTCAAAGGGGTAGAGAACTATTTCACAAACTCCTTCCTGTACTAAGACTCTCTGAAAACAAATGAGAACCTACAACCACAGGAACTAGACTCTGGTAATGAAGCTGACACTGAGCCAAAGGCGGAAGAAGAGTGCATGTGGGAACTAAATTCACTTATAACGAGTATTAATAAGCTCAATGTTAATAACACCATCGATGATGTAAGCGAGTGGTATATTAATGAAGAGTTGGATTTGGCTTACTTTTCTGTGTTTGCTTCTGATTCAGTGCCATCAGACACTAGTACCGAGGTGGATAATGACCCCTAGTCGGCAATAGATGCTCTGACATCATTGCATGTACCAATGAAGTCATTCCTCAAAATGTACCAAGATGTCGGTGATGCGCAAGAATCAGTATTTATGGCCCCAGAAAGACGCAAGGCCAAAATATAATTCTTTTTGAAAGAATTAAGTCTAAATTGATGTCTGACGAAGACTCAGAAAGCGAGAACGAATCTCCTCAGTTCTCTCATTATGAGCCAAATGTACTCAGAATGATGAAGAGGATGGGGTACGATCTAACAAATAGTCTTGGCTTGAATTTTGGCAAAGGAAGAAGAAAACTACTTCAATCTTTCGTTCCGAAAGGGAAGACCCCTGACTATTACCATCGAACTCGCAGGAGTTTGGGCTGTGTCAACTCCAATTCTGTCAGCCTCCGAGTCTGAAGAGTCATTATACCATAATTACTCATTTGACGCGTCATCGTGGGAGTCGGACGTTAGCGTCGGCAACCTCTTCAGAGAACTTTCAGTAAATATGGTTTCAACAAGCCACCTGGAAGACAGAGATGATGAAATGATCCAGTCTGATATAGATCCTTGGATCAAACACCTAAACACTCTCTGGGATATTCGCTTCGAACAACGCGAACCACCCAAGAAAGATAAGGTCACCCAGATTAATCTGGGAGATGAGGCTAATTCTAAGCCCATCTTTATAAGCGAAAAGCCTATACCCTCTGAGAAAGAAGATTTTATCTCTTGTGCGAGAGTATATAGATGTTTTCGCTCGAGGACATGCCTGGGCTTGATCCTCGAGTGGCTATGCATCGCCTTAACATTTATTCAGACGTGAAGCCAGTAAAACAACATCAGCGATGGTTTCGTCCAGAAATAATGGAAGCAATCCAATCAGAAGTTAAAAAGCTTATAGACTCTGGCTTCATTAGGGAAGAGCAACACCTGATTGGGTAGCCAATATCGTCGCCGTTACCAAGAGAAACGGGAAGATCCGGATTTGCATTGATTTTCACGATCTAAATGAAGTCTGTCCCAAAGACGAATCCCTCTCCCAATCACTGATGTCATGATTGACAATAGGTGCTGGTTTGAACGAATGTCCTTCATGAATGGATTCTCAGGGTACAATCAAATCAAAATGTACCCTAATGATAAAAAGTATACTTCTTTTAGGACACCACTGGGGGTATATTGCTATACTGTTATACCCTTCGAACTAAAAAATGCTGGGGCAACATATCAAAAAGCTATAAATGGAATTTTTCACGAACACATGCGTAAAACAGTAGAATGCTACGTCGATGACATTGCAGTAAAAAGCCACGCCAAGGGCGACCACATAGTTGATCTGAAGACAGTTTTTAAAATCATGCAAGCACATCAGTTGAAGATGAACCCCACCAAATCTTTCCTAAGGGTAACCAGCGGTAAATTCCTAGGGTTTGTGGTGACATTCAAAGGAATTCACTTAGACCCAGAAAAAGTCCGAGCTGGCCAGGAGATGCAACCTCCAAGGAATCTCAGGGAGCTTAAGGATTGCAAGGGCGACTAGCGTACATCTGGAGGTTTATCTCAAATCTTTCCGGAAGATGCCAACCCTTCACCAAATTAATAAAGAAGGGCATCTCATTTATTTGGGACGACGCTTGCCAACAAGCGTTCGAGGAAATTAAACGATACCTCACGCAACCACCCGTCTTTACAGCTCTGGTTTCAGGAAAACCTTTCCTGATATATGATCGAGTAATGGATAATTCCTTACGAGCTTTACTAGCCCAAAATAATGATCAGGGACATGACCAGGAAATCTACTATCTGAGCAGAACCATGATCAAAGCCAAACATCGATATAACTCGATCGAAAAGGAATGTTTGGCGTTGGTGTTCACTGTCTAGAAAATGCGACACTACTTGATGGGCCAGACTATAAATTGAAAAACACCTAGAGGGGGGGTGAATAGGTGTAATTGCTAATCTAATGATTCTTTTTAAAAACTAAGTATGATGAATGATGCAAGGATCTCTCAAAACAAGACTAAGAGCCGAATACCCCGTGAGAGGTTCTGAACTCCTTCCTCCCAATTCCCCTTGAATGGGTTAGAGGTGCGCAATGCAACCTTGTTGTATGAGATATGATCGATCAAGGTAAGATATGATGGATGAATAGTGAGTTGCACACAATATATCACAAGCTTGAAGTAATAGCACAACGAAATAAACAAAATCACAAGCAAGTAATAGAAAGCAATATAGTGCAATAGAAATTTAAAGCAAGAATGGAGAGCAAGAGCAAAAGACAATCGCAAACACAAGTATTTGTTTCGAGGTTCGAGCCACCGCTCTACTCCCCGCCTTCACCTCCGTGAAGGGTTTCCACTATCCACCGAGGACGCCTCACAATGGTCTACCGAAGACCCGAGCACCGAGCTCTCCAACTTACAATAACCTCTACCGAAGAGGTGTCTCCACAAGAAGAAAAGGATTACAAGTCACCAAGGTGATCACAAACAAGATCACCAAACTCTTTTACAAACTCTCACTCTTTTACAACTTCCTATAGAATGAGTAAAGGATTTTTGGCTCTATGGAGTGTAGTGAGAAAAACTCAGTTGTGAATTAATATTAGCTAACAATCACAACTGAAAAACTAGCTCAAGAAAGTATTGGAAATGAAGAGCTTAAAACACTTTTCTTCTCTTTTGAAAAACTTGAAAAACTTAAGGCTTTTTCTTGGTATTTTGCAAGAGAGTCTTCTCCTCTATTTATAGGGAGAAAAATAGGTTTAAAACAATTTATTTAGAGCTTATTTGCTCTGAAAAAGAACTGAAAAACCCTGTAAAATCTGCCAAAAAGCAGATAAAAAAACAGTTTTCAGAATTGCACAAAAGAGGAAAGAGCCGTTGGGCAGCAGCAGGCTTGGCGGTCGACCGGGCCGGTCGACCGCCAGCTCAGCTGGTCAAAGAGCCGTTGGCTCGGGTCTTCTGGCGGTCGACCGGCCGGTCGACCCAGAAAACCCGAGAACAAACCTGCTCTCAGTCTTCCTCTAGCGGTCGACCGGACGGTCGACCCAAAAAACCCGAGAGCAATCCTGCTCTCAGACGGTCGACTGCCCGGTCGACCGTAGGACGTGCACAGACGTGCACGCCCAGGCACAAAGGCCGGTCGACCGGGCCGGTCGGCCGGTCAGCCTGAAACTGGAAAAACAGTGAATTTTTGACTTGAAAAATTTTGCAAAATAATTTTTGACTTTAAGGAAACTTAAGTAATATGCTAGTAGGAGCATATAAACAAGATCTAAACATGGTATTTATTTTTGTAAAATATAGAGTCATGTAAATATATATTTAAGGCATGAAACCTAAACTTTTTAAAATATGAAAACTTAAATACAAGACACACATTTTAACAAAACCAAATTGTGTGTGTGTATCCTAGAGCCAATATCCAACACTCAAACTTTAACATTCTAATTCTTACATTGGTTCTAAGTACTACAAGCTCTTCAAGGGGGCTTTTCACCATCAAGGTCTTCAACACTTGAGTCTTGAGCCCACTTTGAGTTGACTTGAGTCCAAAACACTTTCTTTTAGGGTGTAAACCTTTTAGTAGAGTTAGAACCCTGAAACACACTTAAACAATAAGCAATATTAGTACAAATAACTAATATGTTTTGTAATCATCAAAACACACTAAACATGGGTGATTGTAACCTTGGGCCAACAATCTCCCCCTTTTTGATGATGACAAAACATATAGGTTATTTAAACAAAAATGGAAGAAGAGCTTGGAAAGCTCCCCTCAAATAATGCTATGTATCAAAATGTCAATGAAGAGCTAAATACATAAGGCATTGAAAACACATAGTTTTGTCAAAAACTCAAATGCAAAACACATAGTTTTATCAAAAACTCAAATGCATCAAAAAATATACACCAAAACAATCAAACAAACTCATACTTTTTCTCCCCCTTTTTGTCATACATCAAAAAGGGTTAAACAAACAAAATAGAAGAAAATTTTCTTTAAGAATCCATAATGCAAACATTCAATTCACCACAAATAAATGAAATTCTAGCATAATCTAGAGGTTTAGTAAAAATATCGGCAAGTTGAAAATCGGTAGAAACATAATCAATATCAATATCACCTTTCTCATAATGATCTCTAAGAAAGTGATACCTAATGTCAATGTGTTTGGTTTTACTATGTTGATTTGCATTCTTTGTCATGTGAATAGTACTAGTATTATCACAAAATATTTTAACATGATCAAAGTGTAAATCATAGTCAAGGAGAGTATGTTTCATCCAAAGAACTTGTGCACAACAAGCTCCGGCCGCAACTCCGCCTCGGCGGTTGAAAGGGCTACCGAATTTTGCTTTTTGGAAGACCAAGATACAAGACAATTACCTAGGAATTGACATGTTCCACTTGTGCTCTTCCTATCTACCCTACAACCCGCATAGTCGGCATCCAAAAAACTCTTCATATCAAATAGTCCGATTTTCGGATACCAAAAACCCATTTCAATAGTGCCCTTAAGGTATTTAATAATGCGTTTTACTGCTACTAAATGAGACTCCTTAGGACATGATTGAAAACGAGCACAAAGACAAACGGAAAACATGATATCCGGCCTACTAGCCGTCAAATACAATAAGCTACCTATCATGCTACGATAAACTTTAATGTCTACACTTTTACCTTGTTCATCCTTGTCAAGCTTAGTAGTTGTTGCCATGGGAGTTTTGCTTTAGATCCTTCAAGCCCGAACCTTTTGATGAGTTCCTTTGTGTACTTGGCTTGATTGATGAAGATCCCATCCGTCCTTTGCTTGATTTGGAGTCCAAGGAAATAGTTGAGCTCCCCATCATAGACATTTCAAATTCATCCTTCATGCATGATTCAAAAGCTTGGCAAAGAGATTCATTAGTAGAACCAAAAATAATGTCATCAACATAAATTTGCACAATAAGAATATCTTTTTCTACATGTTTTGTAAACAAAGTTGTGTCAATTTTACCTTTCTTAAAACCATTTGAAATCAAAAATGAAGAAAGTCTTTCATACCAAGCCCTAGGGGCTTGTTTTAAACCATAAAGAGCTTTATCTAATTTAAATACAAAATCCGGATGTGTAGGATCAACAAACCCGGGGGTTGTTCAACATACACCTCCTCTTCAATAAAACCATTTAGAAAAGCACTTTTAACATCCATTTGAAACAATTTAAAATCTTTATATGAGGCAAATGCTAGTGTCATCCGTATGGCTTCAAGCCGTGCTACGGGTGCAAAAGTTTCTTCAAAATCGATTCCTTCGATTTGAGTGTAACCTTGGGCAACTAACCTAGCTTTATTCCTAACAACGTTACCCGATTCATCCAACTTGTTCTTAAAGATCCACTTAGTACCAATTGTTGGTCTATCGTGGGGCCTAGGAACAAGGTGCCAAACTTGGTTGCGCTCAAATTGATTAAGTTCCTCTTGCATGGCTAGCAACCAATATGAATCGGCCTCGGCTTCGAGGACGTTCTTGGGTTCAACATGAGAAATGAATGCATAATGACCACAATAATCATGAAGTTTAGAGCGAGTGGTTACCCCTTTTGATACTTCACCTATGACGAGGTCCTTGGGATGATGAGGATTGTATCTCCAACCCTTTGGAAGTTGTTGAGTAGGCTCCACTTCATTTGTTTGATTTTCATTTCCTTGAGCCTCTTCTACTTTAGCTTCACTTCCTTCATCATCCTTTGGCTTGTCTCCCATAGTAGTAGTATCCTCCAAGGTCACTTTCTCCAAGCATTCATCCAAAGCATCTATTTCTACAACATTCTTAACAAACAAGTTAGATTCTTCAAACTTAACATGTATAGATTCCTCAATAGTCAAAGATGATTATTGAAGATTCTATAAGCCTTACTTGTATTAGAATACCCAACAAAAATTGCCTCATAAGCTTTAGCATCAAATTTTCCTAAATTATCTTTTGTATTTAAAACAAAACATTTACATCAAAAACCTTGAAATATGAAACATTTGGTTTTCTAGAAAAGTACATTTCAAAAGAAGTCTTTGAAGTATTTTTACACAAGAAAACACGATTTGATATATAGCATGATGTATTTACGGCCTCGGCCCACAAATAATGTGGTAGACCATATTCACTTAGCATTGTCCTAGCCATCTCTTGTAAAGTTCGATTTTTCCGTTCAACTACTCCATTTTGTTGTGGAGTTCTAGGACAAGAAAGTTCATGCTTAATTCCATGTTCTTCACAAAAAGTGGTAAAGGGTAGGTTAATGAACTCACCTCCTCTATCACTTCTTATTCTTAAGATTGAAGACTCTTTTTCTTTTTCAACTCTTTTCTTAAAAGTTTGGAAGTATGAAAATGCTTGATTTTTGTGTTCAAGAAAGAAAACCCAAGTAAACCGTGAAAATCATCAACCAAAACAAATGCAAATCTATTCCCACTTAGACTTTTAGTTTGAGTAGGGCCAAATAGATCCATATGGATTAACTCCAAAGGACGTGATGTCATGATATCCTTAATTGACTTGAAAGAATACTTAGTTTGTTTCCCAAATTGACATGCGTCACAAACTCGGTCCTTTTCAAAACTCAAACAAGGAATACCTTTCACCATTTCCTTTGTGTTTAACCTAGATATGTGGTCAAATGAAATATGGCCTAATCTTCTATGCCACAACCAAGAGTCGTCATCGAGGGCTTTTAAACAAGTAATATTACAAGACATATTAGACATATCTATCATATAAACATTACTTTCACGAAAACCGAAAAACACACAAGTATTAGAAATTCTATCAATTACTTTACAAGCTATATGATCAAAAACAACATCAAAACCTTTATCACAAAGTTGACTAACACTCAAGAGGTTATGCTTGAGTCCATCAACTAAAACTACATTTTCAATTAAAGGGGATGTGCCGAGTTTTACATTACCAATACCGATGATTTTACCCTTGGCATCATCTCCGAAGGTGACGGTGCCACCTTCATGGTATCTTGATAGGGTTGCAAAGTTGTTGATGTCCCAAGTCATGTGCCTTAAGCAACCACTATCAAGATACCACAATCCTTTACGTCGTTGGGCTTTGGAAGGTACCTATATCATTTAACAAATTGTTGACTTTGGTACCCAAACTTTCTTGGGTCCTTGAAAGTTAGTGTTGCGAACCCAAACATTATGATAAGATGCACTTAGTCTATCATAGCAAAAATTGGCTAAGTGTCCTTTCCGCCCACAATGTGAACATGAGAACACTCTTCCATACATGAATGCATGATGTGTGTGTGAAGTGTGAGCATGCTTTGGGGGTTTGCCACGATGTAAAGGTTGTGTGGTATGAACATGAGCATGAGCATGGTGAACATTTTTCTTAGGGGCTTGTTTCTTAGGAAACATGGCCTCTATCTTCTTCTTATCAAACTCACAATTTTTTAAAACAATTCCAAAGAGTCTATTCTTTCTTTAAGCATGGTAATCTCATTAGAATCAATTTGTGGAGACTTGCCTTTACAAGAAATCTTATACTTGTCAAAATCTTTTTGAATGGAAACAAGAGTGGAAAGTAATTCATCCTTTTCTTTAGAAAGAGTAAAAACTTGATGATTAAGAGATTCATTTTCCTTTTTCATTTTTAAATACTTTTTCTTAAGAAAATCATAGTTATGTGATAATTCTACAAAAGCTTCTCCTAACTCATCCATGGAAAGTTCATCATTAGGAGAAGTGGAAGGGGTTACCTTGCTTGTGCTTTCATTGGCCATGAAGCACATGTTGGCGGTATCAATTTCCTCCTCGGATTCGCTCTCGGAATCCCAAGTAGCTTTCATTGCCTTCTTCTTGTGAGGCTTCTTTGAGGTGGAGGGCTTCACTTTATCCGGACACTCCGCCACTATGTGTCCCGGTCTTTGGCAATTAAAGCAAATGATCTTTCTTTCTTCTTTGCCTCCTTGCCATCTCTTCCTTCCTTGAAATTTAGCCTTGTTGTACATCCTCCGGACGTTCTTCACAAGAAGTGAGAGCTCTTCGTCATCTTCTTCTTCATCGTCTTCGTCGGAGTGTGTGGATTGACTTTTGAAGGCTATTGTCTTCTTCTTGGAAGGAGCCATGTCCTCCCTCACTTTCCTCTCCATCTCATGGGTTTTGAGGTTCCCAATGAGACCAATCAATTCCATCTCTTCCTTGTCATTGAGTTCCTTCAAGGTTGTTGCTTTTACTTCCCATGAAGGAGGAAGAGCCCGGATGATCTTTCTAACTCTTTGATCATTATCAATAGCATCACCTAGAGAAGAAAGTCTATTAGTAATCTTTGTAAATCTTGTAACCATATCATCTATGGTTTCATTTTCTTGCATGCAAAAATTCTCATATTAGGACCGAAGAAGGTCAATCTTAGCCCTCTTCACTTGTGAGGTCCCTTCATGTGTAACTAGCAAATGTGTCCAAATTTCATATGCGGACTTGCAATGGATAACTCTAGCTATGTCATCATCATTAAGGGCTTGAAGTAGTGCATAGTGAGCCCTAGCATTGGCATCAAATTCTTTGGTCTCTATTTCGGACCAAGTGGATTCATCACCCGGGGTGCACTAAAGGGTTTGGTCACGGCCTTTGCAACTCGACTACCTAGAGATTGCAAGAAAACGGTCATCTTAACTTTCCATATGGGAAAGTTAAGTCCATCAAACTTAGGGGGTGTCTTAATACCATCGGCCATCTTTACTAAGTGAGAATGAATGAAATGATTAGCAATATTAGGATCTCTCTAAGGTTGTTAAGCCAAATCCTAGAGTCCAAGCTCTGATACCAATTGAAAAACACCTAGAGGGGGGGTGAATAGGTGTAATTGCTAATCTAATGATTCTTTTTAAAAACTAAGTATGATGAATGATGCAACGATCTCTCAAAACAAGACTAAGAACCGAATACCCCGTGAGAGGTTCTGAACTCCTTCCTCCCAATTCCCCTTGAATAGGTTAGAGGTGCGCAATGCAACCTTGTTGTATGAGATATGATCGATCAAGGCAAGATATGATGGATGAATAGTGAGATGCACACAATATATCACAAGCTTGAAGTAATAGCACAACGAAATAAACAAGATCACAAGCAAGTAATAGAAAGCAATATAGTGCAATAGAAATTTAAAGCAAGAATGGAGAGCAAGAGCAAAAGACAATCGCAAACACAAGTATTTGTTTCGAGGTTCGAGCCACCGCTCTACTCCCCGCCTTCACCTTCGTGAAGGGTTTCCACTATCCACCGAGGACGCCTTACAATGGTCTACCGAAGACCCGAGCACCGAGCTCTCCAACTTACAATAACCTCTACCGAAGAGGTGTCTCCACAAGATGAAAAGGATTACAAGTCACCAAGGTGATCACAAACAAGATCACCAAACTCTTTTACAAACTCTCACTCTTTTACAACTTCCTATAGAATGAGTAAAGGATTTTTGGCTCTATGGAGTGTAGTGAGAAAAACTCAGTTGTGAATTGATATTAGCTAACAATCACAACTGAAAAACTAGCTCAAGAAAGTATTGGAAATGAAGAGCTTAAAACACTTTTCTCCTCTTTTGAAAAACTTGAAAAACTTAAGGCTTTTTCTTGGTATTTTGCAAGAGAGTCTTCTCCTCTATTTATAGGGAGAAAAATAGGTTTAAAACAATTTATTTAGAGCTTATTTGCTCTGAAAAAGAACTGAAAAACCCTGTAAAAGTCTGCCAAAAAGCAGATAAAAAACAGTTTTCAGAATTGCACAAAAGAGGAAAGAGCCGTTGGGCAGCAGCAGGCTTGGCGGTCGACCGGGCCGGTCGACCGCCAGCTCAGTTGGTCAAAGAGCCGTTGGCTCGGGTCTTCTGGCGGTCGACCGGCCGGTCTACCCAGAAAACCCGAGAACAAACCTGCTCTCAGTCTTCCTCTAGCGGTCGACCGGACGGTCGACCCAGAAAACCCGAGAGCAATCTTGCTCTCAGACGGTCGACCGCCCGGTCGACCGTAGGACGTGCACAGACGTGCACGCCCAGGCACAAAGGCCGGTCGACCGGGCCGGTCGGCCGGTCAGCCTGAAACAGGAAAAACAGTGAATTTTTGACTTGAAAAATTTTGCAAAATAATTTTTGACTTTAAGGAAACTTAAGTAATATGCTAGTAGGAGCATATAAACAAGATCTAAACATGGTATTTATTTTTGTAAATATAGAGTCATGTAAATATATATTTAAGGCATGAAACCTAAACTTTTTAAAACATGAAAACTTAAATACAAGACACACATTTTAACAAAACCAAATTGTGTGTGTGTATCCTAGAGCCAATATCTAACACTCAAACTTTAACATTCTAATTCTTACATTGGTTCTAAGTACTACAAGCTCTTCAAGGGGGCTTTTCACCATCAAGGTCTTCAACACTTGAGTCTTGAGCCCACTTTGAGTTGACTTGAGTCCAAAACACTTTCTTTTAGGGTGTAAACCTTTTAGTAGAGTTAGAACCCTGAAACACACTTAAACAATAAGCAATATTAGTACAAATAACTAATATGTTTTGTAATCATCAAAACACACTAAACATGGGTGATTGTAACCTTAGGCCAACATAAATGTCATATCAAAAGTTAACCCTTTGAGGTTGCTATAATATCCCTATTTTAAAATACTGTATTTTTATTTTTATAAAGTATCTATTTATTTTACTAGTTATTTTATTATTATTTGTTAACTTGATTTATAGTATAAATTATTTAAGATAGTAAATGGTATTTTGGCTTTATATATACTATTATCATTATGATTATCGTTTACTTTTAGTATTATTAGTGTTATAATTAATAATATTGTTGCCATTATTATTCTATTTATTGTTAATTATTAGCGTTTATATTGTTGTTACTAGTATTAATTAATAATATTAGTAGTTGTTATTATTATTATTAATATAGTTGTTATTAGTATCATTATTATTTTATTATTAGTAGTAGTAGTATTATTCCTATTCATTTCCTTGATTCCCTATCTTTTAGCCCATTGAGAACTTAACTCATACCCATTATTTTATTATCCTTATCCTATACCCAATAACCCAATCCCCATGATCCTATACCCAGAACCCATTATAACCACCCCCATATAATCCCTAAATAATCCCCTATCTAATACAAATCTTAACTACTTAATCTAAATCTCAACCTAACCTCAATCTCCTTTTCCCCTGACCCATCTACCCTGCGCCCTATCCTCTCGGCTTGCAGACCACGCCCCCTCCTCCTTTCCTCCACGAGCATGAGCTCCTCCAACCTCACCACCCTCAAGAGGTTCCCCGGCTCCTACTAAAAGTCACCCTTTGGCTTCTCTTCTTCCCCAGCCTCGAAGAGACACGCAGACATTGGCATCAACTCCAAGCTGTTCAAGAAGAAACTACCAAGAGTCGTGAAGGTCTCCAAAAGATAGAAGTGGAGTTTGAATTTCTTCAACTCATGGAGATCATTTACCCCAGAAGTGGATTTCGAACTGAAAGGGCTTAGCATGCGAGCCTTCAAACAAATGCATGATAGTTCTCCATCTCTCTGGCAAGCCCCGCATGCGCCAGAGTCCGTCGACATCCTCCGCAGCGCCCAGAACCAGTGCACCGACCTCTCCTCAGCCGTGAGCCCCCCACGGCCAAGCTCTACACCCCTGAGTTTGAGTGTCCCTTCTCCTCTCTCTTTTTATTTATTTGTTAGTTGTATTAATGGTTTACATGTGTGTAGGTATGTGTCTTTTTGATTAATGTGTACTATATGTTAGTTTAATGTGCATGCATGAATTTATGCATGCATGGTGTACGTGATAACGTGTATGGAAAGGTTTGTGTGTGCTATTCTCTCTGATTGAGATTTTCCTGCACACAAAATATGAAATTTTAGATTTAGAAATAAAGATGTGCAAGGTGCTCAATTCTAATCCGCGGTAGCAGTGGCTATGCGGGTCGTGATCCTCAGGGAGGGACTAGCGATGGAAGCATTTAAGTAAGTTATCACTTTTTTATGTATTTTCTTATTAACAATGGTATTTACAATGAGAAGGTAAAAGAAATTAGAAAGAAGTGGAGTTTGTCATCTAATCTAAAGAAATAGAAGAAAGGAAGAAGACTATAAACTAGAAAAATACATACCTCTTCAGTCCTGCTTACCTTTGATCCTTTTGCTACGACTTACTTTGTCTTTGAAGGCGTACAAGTATGGCATATAGGATCTTCCATCTTCGCGATCTACACTACGAAAAGAAAAGACTAGCAAGCGACGGCTTGTTCATCTCCATAGGCCATCAAGGGCACTTCTTTGGCTAGGCAGTCTCGAAGCGATCAGATCTCATGATTTGCAAGACATTAGAGAGAAACAATACAATAACACAAGAATAAAAGAACAAAAACAATAAAAGAACGAAAACGAACCTTGATTCGATTTAATTAATAATGGAAGAAAAGCAAAACTTACACCGATTGTCACCCTCAGTACAAGTAGATCTCCTTCCTCCATGAAAACATCTTCTCCTCTCAGTTACAAAAATTACAAAACAAAAGAAAATAAAAACCTAAACTAAACTACAAGTTAGCCTAAGAAAACCCTAAAATTTCTGCTCTGTAGTTTGCTGTACGCTCTTTCTGTTGCGTTTGCAGGGGTATTTATAGGTGCAGAAGGAGGTAGAGTCCCAACACAACTCTCCCACAAAAACTGATCACCGGATAAGACTGGATTGCCGCGGAAACGCGTCTTGGGCCGCGTTTCCGCGGCCAAGTAGTGGCAGATGGCCACGCGCTTTGGCGCGTGGCTTCCCCTGGTCCGTCCATCTGGGCGTTATCTTCTGGAAGTTGCATCCTGGCTCTTTATCTTGAGATTTCGAGATAACTTGGGAAGCAAGTTACCTAGATCTCAAATCTCCCAATATCTTTTTAAACGAATTTCCTTATCTTTGCACTCTCTTCTTTGGCTTTTATTCTCATCCTGCAAGTGTTTAGGGTTGAATAGAAGTCTATCCTTCCCTCTTCTTTGTATTTGCAACTATTGCCCTTAGTAATTGCAATTTTGACAATTGTTAATTGCAACTTTTACTTTGGGCTTTAAACATAGACTTTTGGGCTTCTTTTGAGGCTTTATTTCTTTATTTTTATTTCTCAAGGCCTGCACACAATAAATAATAAAATATTAGTAAATGTGCAGAATTATATGAATAAATATGAAAATGTGATGGTAAATGTCTGTATAAAAATGCACTTTTCACTACCTATCACACCCCCACACTTATCTTTTTGCTCGTCCTCGAGTAAAAATCAAAAGAAAAAGAAAAACTAAACTAGCTAACTCACTTTCGTAGGAATCACGATTGCACTTAGCACGTGCAACAAACCGTTAAACCCCTAGGTTACCCTAGAGGACGAGTGTTGTCTCGTGAGGGTTTTCAGCGGATTACACCCACAAAATCCATAAAAAGGAAAATATTTGAAATACGTTTGAAGAGACTAAGTAATCTATAAGTTTTTAGGATCATCATTTTTATTCATTCTTAAACTTAGTCTTTATAAAGTAAATTGTTATTTATTTTAGGTAAGGATCAAAATTGAATGTTTGTATAGTCTTTTCGTTACCAAAAATCATATACATCCTTGTAACTTTGCTAGGAATTCCTTAACTTGGACTCTTATGCCTCTTTATTATTTTTATAACTTCATCTAATTTTCTTTCGTGTAAGTATCAAGGCTTCTTGAGGCCCTCATACCTAACTAATTGACTATTAGATGTGTTAATATAAATTTTTTTTTTTTTAGCATGTATAACTCATCTAATTTTCTTTCGTGTAAGTATCAAGGCTTCTTGAGGCCCTCATACCTAACTAATTGACTATTAGATGTGTTAATACATGTACAATATTTCTCAGTTTTCTTAGGCTTTCTAATCCACCCATGTAGCGAACTTAAAGTCGGTGGCCCCAAACCGGTAGGTTTTTAGGGAACCAGGTGAGAAAACACCCCGCAGACTCAAATTCGAGTGAAGTAGGCCACAAAACTAAGGACTTTATTTAGAACTCACCTTTAGGCGTGAATACTTATGCTTCTTGATGCACATGTATCCAGCTTAATTGGTGATATTTTTTTTTTTTTTTTTATTTTTTTCTTATATGAGGCACAAGGGTCTTTGTCTTAAAATCCTAGATATGCATTAGGTATGCACATTTCATTAAGGTAAAAATCAAGACTAATTACTTATTCAATTTCTCCTCCTATACCTAAAAATTCAACAATTTATTTATTTTGACCAAGTTTTTAGAAATCCTAATCATGATTTTCCTAATTCTTAAGACTAACTTAGATTTCTTTCAAAAGATAAGTCAAAATATTGTCCTTTTTTTTTAAAATTTGTTTTTTTTTAATTAGCAAATTTTTGTTAGTTTCTACCTATGTTAGTATGTTAGTAAAGCCTACCCCCACACTTATCTCATGCATTGTCCTCAATGTATGAATGAATGCATATATGCATGAAAAAGAAGAAGGGAAGGCAGAAGTTACCTTAAGGTGGTGGTTCCGGTGGTGGTCTAATTGGGCCAAGCGTTGCTACCCAATCAAGATAATGTGGTATTTCACGGAGGAACCCACCAAAAATTTCTCTTGTATAACCCACTAAAATGTATGTATGATCATTTTTTAATTTCACCCCATCAAATTTCCATAATTCATAATTATATTCAGAGTCAATTGTGTCAACCGCCTTGTCCCAAAATGGAGTGTGAAAAGATGGAATGATTGACTTGGACGTCGTAAGTATGGGAACGAATACCGACTCAGGAAAGAAACTTAAATCAAGTAAGGGCTCAGGAGTCGAGCTCGGTTCAAGAAGTGTGTCCAAGTCAAGAAGTTGAAACTCAAGTCCACAATCATTTTTCCACAATGGAATGTGACTGAATATTGGTGATTCAAGTTCAGGAATGATAGGTGTGGGAATCAAAACTGACTCTAAAATATTACCTAAATCGGGTAACTGAACAGGAGTCAATATTGGTTCGAGAATTTGAACTCGATCACAACAAATTTGAGAATCAAGGTCACATATCTCATTGAGTTCAATATCATTAAAATGAGAACTTGCCAATTTATCCATGGGACTTTCAAAATTATAAAATTGGTCAAGTTCAATATGATCATCAAAAATGGGTGATTCAATTTCATGATGAATTGACACAGTATCCAATATTGACTCGGGAAAAGTAAAATCAGGTGAAGACACCGAAGTCATTTTTGAATCAGGAAGTAGAATTGAATCACCAAGTGGGAGATCATGATCATATTCATGCTCAAGTTCTATTTCAGGAAAGGAATAACTTGCCAAACTATCAAAAATTGGAGTTTCGGCAAGTTCAAATGATGGTACTGAATTAGAATCTTGTTGTCCAAAGCAACGTGACTCGTCGGCTCTAAGAGAGTGGTCAGCGAAAGCAGAATTGGCCGGACGGTGAGAACGTAAAGATTGAGCCATCATATCTATTTCATGATCACGAGCTAATCTAGCCTGAGTCATGGTTTTAAGCATCTTTTCATAGTCGATATAGTCGATTGGTGCATCATTTTGTGATTGGCTTGAAAAGAGGAAGTGTAATCGTGATGAAGTTGTGAGTCGGTGGACTCACGCATCATCAAGTCTAAGATTGATGGTGATTGTTGCTTGGACTCCTGCATACTCATCATTTCCCAGATAGATGGTTTTCTATTCTGAATGGGTGGATCTGAGTATGAATCTTGGGAATATTGTGGACAAGGTGGATATGGAGGACAAGTTGGTTGAAAATTGAACTCGGGGGAAGCGAAACCCCATGAACTCTATGAAGAGTCGAAAGTGGTATGAAAATTATGGTCATAAGATGGGGGGTATGGGTTATATTTATTCGGATAAGACCATTCCGGCACACTAGATTGGTCAAAATTATGATATGCCGGGTTGGTAATATCCGAAAAAGAGGATGGTGTGTAATATGGATTAAAATTGGAAAAATTATTATTATATGCCATATCACACAAACACAAACAAAGAAAAAGAAAACAAACAAATAAGCAAACAAAAAAAAATTCTAACCTCAGTTAGGGTAGACCTATGACCTAGACGATTCTTAACTGGTTAGACTGTCCACAGGAGGTAGGGTGTAGACTTTGACCACAAGTTAATCAGCCAGGTCAGGGCAAGAGTGGTGGGAGGTTTTCCGTCAAAGACGTTCCTTAATTAAATAACCACCAATCTTCGGGCTTTCGGCCCTCAATCCCCTTCCTAGACACTGATTTGGCAGGAGTCAAATTTCAACACCGTTCCCCCTTAGGATAATCTCCTAATAGAGTCCGAGATGTCCCTAGGGCCAACATCTACTTATTTTTAGTTAGGCTTGGGTTAGTGAGTGCTTGGAATATGATTTTTGGGTCAAAGAAGGGTGATGAAATCCCTACCTTATCTTGTTAATGGGTTATGCCCTTAGAATAAATTTGTGCAAGTGTACAAAATATGTAAATAAGATTCACTCAAAGCATGAAAATCAACCAAGAGATGAGTCCTATTCTATATGAAATGCGAACGTACCTTGCTTCAGCACTCTTCAACAGTAAAATAAAGGAATTGAAAAGACATGTGCCAGGATGCAAACGTCTAATCAATTTTTATCTTTTTCAACAAATATTTTACTGTTGATTAATTAGCAGTATACAGGTTTATCACAGAATAAATTTTAACAGAGCAAAAAATAAATCTTGCAATTTGTAGCAACCTGCAGAAAGATCTATCAGTAATGAACTACTAAGGCCGCGGATCCACGGCACTGTAGTAGGCTCTGATGCTCTGCCTTCGAGGACAGAGGTACAGAGTTGCTATATGTCCACTTTTGTTGTTTCCTGTTCTCCAAACCTGCAAACAGAAAGAATAAAAGAATTAGTTAATAATTAATTTTTTTTTAAAAGATAAACTTACCGTCCCTCCTCGGCAACGGCGCCAAAATTTTGATTGAGATTTTCCTGCACACAAAATATGAAATTTTAGATTTAGAAATAAAGATGTGCAAGGTGCTCAATTCTAATCCGCGGTAGCAGTGGCTATGCGGGTCGTGATCCTCAGGGAGGGACTAGCGATGGAAGCGTTTAAGTAAGTTATCACTTTTTTTATGTATTTTCTTATTAACAATGGTATTTACAATGAGAAGGTAAAAGAAATTAGAAAGAAGTGGAGTTTGTCATCTAATCTAAGGAAATAGAAGAAAGGAAGAAGACTATAAACTAGAAAAATACATACCTCTTCAGTCCTGCTTACCTTTGATCCTTTTGCTACGACTTACTTTATCTTTGAAGGCGTACAAGTATGGCGTATAGGATCTTCCACCTTCGCGATCTACACTACGAGAAGAAAAGACTAGCAAGCGATGGCTTGTTCATCTCCATAGGCCATCAAGGGCACTTCTTTGGCTAGGCAGTCTCGAAGTGATCAGATCTCATGATTTGCAAGACATTAGAGAGAAACAATACAATTACACAAGAATAAAAGAACAAAAACAATAAAAGAACGAAAACAAACCTTGATTCGATTTAATTAACAATGGAAGAAAAGTAAAACTTACACCGATTGTCACCCTCAATACAAGTAGATCTCCTTCCTCCATGAAAACATCTTCTCCTCTCAGTTACAAAAATTACAAAAGAAAACGAAAATAAAAACCTAAACTAAACTACAAGTTAGCCTAAGAAAACCCTAAAATTTCTGCTCTGTAGTTTGCTGTACGCTCTTTCTGTTGCGTCTGCAGGGGTATTTATAGGTGCAGAAGGAGGTAGAGTCCAAACACAACTCTCCCACGAAAACTGATCCCCGGATAAGACTGGATTGCCGCGGAAACGCGGCTTGGACCGCGTTTCCGCGGCCAAGTAGTGGCAGATGGCCACGCGCTTTGGCGCGTGGCTTCCCCTGGTCCGTCCATCTGGGCGTTGTCTTCTGGAAGTTGCATCCTGGCTCTTTATCTTGGGATTTCGAGATAACTTGGGAAGCAAGTTACCTAGATCTCAAATCTCCCAATATCTTTTTAAACAAATTTTCTTATCTTTGCACTCTCTTCTTTGGCTTTTATCCTCATCCTGCAAGTGTTTAGGGTTGAATAGAAGTCTATCCTTCCCTCTTCTTTGTATTTGCAACTATTGCCCTTAGTAATTGCAATTTTGACAATTGTTAATTGCAACTTTTACATTGGGCTTTAAACATGGACTTTTGGGCTTCTTTTGAGGCTTTATTTCTTTATTTTTATTTCTCAAGGCCTGCACACAATAAATAATAAAATATTAGTAAATGTGCAAAATTATATGAATAAATATGAAAATGTGATGGTAAATGTCTGTATAAAAATGCACTTTTCACTACCTATCACTCTCCTAAGTCCAAAGCTCCCTTCCGTCTCTCCGTGGGTCGCTGTTGATCGCCGGCGGTGAGCGCGAACGCGCCCACGCCCTTCACGACGAGACCCTCTATCCACTCACATCCTCCGCAGCCCCCGACGCCTCCGCCAGAGCCTATGTCGGCGCCGCAAATCTTGTCCCCATTTTGTGAGATAGCTATCTCATTCTCTGTTTTCTCTCCTTTATTCTCATTTTATGTCAACTGTGATAATGTGTGTGTGGGTGTGTTAGAGATTTGTTGTATTAATTAAATATCGAAGTATTCCTGTAGAGGTTGCTTGGATGACTGGCATAGTGAAATTGAGAAATGTTATTTCCATATTTTAAGTTCTACACTAAAATGTCAAACAGAGATAAAAGGCAATTATTGATCAAAGGAATTTGGGCAATAAGTTTGACTATTAATAAATGAGGCACAAGGGTGGATGTATACTGAAGAATATAATGTTTGAGTACTCGGAATCAGTTTCTATTTTACTCTCCTGATAGTTTAAATTTTGTTTGATAGTTAACTTTACAGCTGTTTCGGGGTCACATTAAATTTTAGTTTAATTAAGGCATGTTCTTATTATGTACCTTGTCTAGATTCATTTCTCACTCTAAATTTGTAAGGGTCACATTTTAGGTATTGGTATGGTAGATTTAAAGCTGAGACTGGAAGCAAGATATAGTTTGGAGTATTTGGGATGAGCTAGAATTAAAAGAATGTTAGGTAATGGAAGTGTTGAAGAGTAGCGATGGCAGAAATTGAAGATGAATTCGTACAAATAGAGTTATGGGGTGGAGACCTGAGGGGAGAAGTTGGGCAGTGTTGGTAGTGGATCTTTGAGTCTTGAGGCTTGCCAAATGTCAAGTTTGGGATGATTAGGTAACTGTGTTTTCAAGGTAGACCTTTTGGTAAATGTGTTCGCACAAACTGTGGCTGATCTTGTTGGTGAAAGAGAAGTCAAACCTTTTAAATATCAGGATGTGTCTCCCCTTTGAGGAACCCTTTTAGGTGGATGCTGTATCCATGTTGTTTTTAATGTTTTACCTTTCTTTTCATCAATCACTGTGTCTTTCAGTGATGACCAAGGTTATCAAGTGTTTAGTTATACAGTATCAGTATTGAGTATACATGAGAAGAAAAATCTTTATATTAGTAGTGTAATCCAAATAAATAATGTAGTCTACATACAAGTTGTTTGGCAAAGTTTGCTTTATAATCATATGAACACCTAAATAATAATATAAATGAACAACTGTCGGGATTGGGGAAATTGATGAAGGAGACAGTGTCTGTATTTTGGGTGGACCTAGGATACAGGTTGCGCAGCCAAGATACAGTTCCACTGCAGGGTTCTGGGGGATGATTGACATCCCATATTATTCATATTATCATTGTTATTGACATATTTTATTGTTATTGACTACCTAGCGGTAGGACCTGGTTCAGCGCCAGGTGATTGGGCCGTGGTTTCGGATATGTACGGAACCCACCTAAAGTATAGACAATGTCTCCAACTATTCAGTTTCAATAACTTAGGACTCTGCTTGACTCGTGTAATAGGCGTAGTATGGGATGCGTCTATTACGGGTGGCAATTGGCGTTCGCTGACATAATAAATGATAATTAATTGTTATAATGTATTGTGACTGACCGTAATCACCTGACTGTATATATATATATACACACCTATGGTAGACATATGATTGCACACATGATCCGACTGTATACCAAACTAGGGGCATATACTAGGTTACATATCATTGACATTAGTGGTTATCTTTTATCATGATACTAGTTATATATCATTCATACCTTTGTTCTTGACATTGATTATTCTATTATCTTTTATTTTAGTTTGTCATATTGTTATTGCTTGTATTGTTCTTATGCACGAGCACAGTTTTCCTTTACAAACATATACTTATTAGGTCACTTCTGACGACCCTGGATTCGCATGTCCAGGGTATTGGACATCTTCTTATATTGTTCAGGTGTTCACGTATGCTTCGCGAGAAGATTGGAGTTTCTCTCTTTTGATTCTGGTATTCATGCCTCTTGTTATTCCTGTTTCTATACT
Source organism: Agave tequilana (assembly GCA_038442645.1). Classification (NCBI taxonomy): domain Eukaryota; kingdom Viridiplantae; phylum Streptophyta; class Magnoliopsida; order Asparagales; family Asparagaceae; genus Agave; species Agave tequilana. The sequence goes on along the minus strand of JAVJIF010005035.1, from coordinate 69,171 downwards.
TTTCTTGATTTCATGTATATCAGATTCAGTCTTTATTCCAGTTCTTTTTATGTGATGTCAAGCGTGAATGCTTATATGTGATATTACAGTGATCGCTGATTTATTATGGTTTAGATTTATAGCTTGTTCAGGTCACGTTAGGCTTAGCGTGTATACGTGGGGTATTTTCCTCGCGTATATACGTCGTCGACTCTCGTCGCGACTCCGTTTCACGTATTTTGGGAAGCAGGGCGTGGCAGTTGCTCATGATGAAGCCATCGTCACTAAATGATCGACTGGCAAAATGGGCCATACTACTCTCCCAATATGAGATGCGCTTTCTACCATAAAAAGCCGTGAAGAGACAAGCAGTGGCAAATTTTCTGGCTGAATATCCAGATCTGAGAGCGACTGAACTTTACGAGGATCTCCCAGACGAGGTCACTGAAGTTTGTCTAACCCAGACATCTTTTGAAGGACAGGTGTAGCAACTCTTCTTCGACGGTGCATCGAGAACAGGTCCTCAAGGGCATGTCATAGCAAGAGTAGGGGTAGTACTGGTCTCCCCATAGAACTACATGATCCCTCGTGCATTCTCATTAACCGAGCCATACTCCAACAATGTAGCGGAATACAATACCCTCTTGATTGGAATGCAAATCGCCGATGAGATTGGCGTTAAAAATCTCGAAGCATACGGTGACTCTAAACTCATCGTTAACCAAGTTCGCAGAGAGTATGAAGTCAGACATGAAGACTTAGTACCCTATTTCAACGCAACTATCATTGTGGCTGAAAGGTTCGAAAACTTTTACATAGACCATGTACCACGCCAGCAAAATGCGCATGCAGATGCACTAGCATCTCTCGGTGCCTCCTTAGCCCTTCCAGCTGGGGTAGTAGAGAAAATACTTGTCTACAACCACGACATGTATTACCCAAGAATCGCTTTTGAAGATCACCAAAAGCTGACAGGAGACTGTCAAGCCAAAGAAGCTTTAGAGACTTCAACAGGTCCAAAACTTAGGGATTGGCGATCCCGTACATTGACTATGCATTGTATGACATCCTTCCTGATGATCCCAAAGAGGCGGCTATCATTAGAAGGAAAGCCCCCAAATTCTTCTATAATGCGATCACGCGAACACTGTATCGCCGATCGCATGATGGGATCCTCCTCTGCTGTTTGTCGCAAAAGGAGGCACAGGAAGTACTCAAGAAGAGTATTATGGCATGTGTGGAGCTCATCAGCCTGGTCCGAAGCTTAGGGATCGACTCCACAGATTGGGATATTATTGGCCTAAGATATCCCTGACGCCATCACTTACGCTAAACGATGTCACGCCTGTCAGGTCCATGGTGACTTCATCCATCAAGCACCAAGATATCTTCGCTCTACAACCTCAACCTGGCCATTTGAGATGTGGGGAATCGTACATGGTTGGCCCAATCCTCCCACCTTCCTCCAAAGGACATCGGTTCATTTTAGCTATAACCGACTATTTCTCTAAATGGGTTGAAGCTATTCCCTTGAGGGAGGTAAAAGCATCTGACATGGTCAAATTCGTTAAACATCACGTCATTTACTGCTTTGGTGTACCATGACGGATTGTTCGTTATAATGGGCCCCAGTTCGTTAGCTAGGCTTTTCAGAGGTTCTGCAACAAGTTCAGAATCCAGAGTGTGTCCTAACGACATACTACCCACCGCTAACGGCCTCACAGAAGCTTTCAACAAGACTATTGGAAAACTTCCCAAGAAATTCATCTCGAAAAGCCAACATGACTGGGACGACAAGTTAGGTGAATGCTTATAGGCCTATCGCACGACGGTTCGAACCCCGACGAAGGCTACACCTTTCTCCTTGGTATATGGGTGTGAAGCTGTACTCCCATTAGAAATCAAATCCTATCTCTACGTGTCGCCTTGACAGCAGAGATGACAAATGAGGAGAAGCATCGACTGCGACTCCAAGAGCTAGAGACTTTGAACGATAAACGCCTGCAAGCTCAACAGCAGATCGAGCTCTATCAAGCTCGAATTACCAGAGCCTCCAACAATAAAGTCAAGGAGCAAACTTTCATGAAAGGCGACCTTGTCTTAGCTGTCAGAAGACCTATGATGATGACGCATAAGGCCAAAGGAAAATTTCAGCCCAAATGGGAAGGACCATTTGTAGTAGAATCGGTCTACTCAAATGGAGCATATCGCCTCATAACCTCAGATGGTGATACGTTCATGATGCCAACCAACGGCAAATTCTTAAAGAAATACTATCCTTGATAGCACTCTTCTCCTGATCAAGTTAATACTACACCTTTGATCAAAACTCTAGATCCAAGAAAAGCTTCTTCCCTTCATTGGATCATATCACAGTTAATCAACATCAAACTAATCAAGCGCTGGTTACATCATGATGCATAATGTAAAATTTGAAGAAGAAAAAATGTAAAACTTCGATTTTAGTTTAGTTACTCTTCTACCGACATCCGACGCCTCCGACGGCTAAGGATAGAGGAAATGTTGGCTTTTAACCAATATAAATCTTTGACAACTTATCACGCTGAGGGGAATAGCATGGCTAGCCCAACTCAAATGGTAGTTGGTAAAGGCACACCAAATCTGTTGATAGCTCAGTGTTTGCTAAAAATTCTAAGGGACTTGGTCCCATCCTCTCCTCCAAAATCTCCTACCAATTCTCATCTATAGAATGGTAGGGCCACAAAAATACATGTGCTCATCTTCCTAATAAAATGAACTGAGATTTGTCAAGTTAATATTAAACCTCTGACTAACCTGATTTTCCAATCCCCAGTGGGTTCAGTCAAGTTAATATTAAACCTCTGACAACAAAACTCATTAAAAATCCTCATTGTTATGTTAATACTACACCTCTAACGACAAATTTCCCATGTCTCAGGAAATCAATGATTGTCATGTTAATATTAAACCTCTGACAGTTCATTTTACTTTTCATCCAAAATCCCCTACCAATTCTCTTTCATAGAAGGGTAGATCTACAAATACAATCATTGCTATGTTAACACTACACCTCTGACAATAAAAATTTTAATACTCCCCAACGAGTACAAACCTCACTTGTCTCTCCTCTATATGGAGTCACAAGTCCTCAAAATTGCTCCTATAGCAAACCAATTCTTGTCAAGTTAAAATTAAAACTCTGACATTTCAAATTCCACTTGTCAATTCTCATTAATAGAATGACAAATTCTCAAATTTGCTAATATCGCAAATTAACCACTGTCAGGTTAACATCACACCTCTGACAAATTACTGTTAAGTTTAACACTACACCTCTAATAGTGATTAAGTTGCTGCCAAGTTCAATATTAAACCTCTGACAGTCATTTTCCCTCAGGCTTCCATATCGAAGCTGAGATGAGCGATGCTAAGTTTAACATCACACCTCTAGCGTCCAGTTCATTATTAAGTTCTACAATACACGTATGACAATGACTTTCCCTCAAACTTCCTTATCAAAGTCGAGATGATTGATACCAAGTTAAAAATTACACCTCTAGCATTACCCTTCATTGTCAAGTTCAACATTGCACCTATGACAGTGATATTTTCAGTCTTTCCAAATGAAACTGAAACTCCTATTGAGCCAAGTTAATATCGCACCTCTAGTTTACATTTCTATCAAGTTAATATCACACCTCTGACAGTAATCTTAAATTCCTGAAATGAAATTTTCCCAAACTTTGACTTGTTAAGTTAATTATCGCATTTCTAGCAAGTCAAGAGTTTCTACTTGTATGTGTCTGATTTTCAATGCAAAAAAAAAAAGGAATTCAAGACATGTCAGAAGACAAGAAAAAGTGTCACTTTTATTTATATTCAAACATATGAAAGTGATACAAGATGTTCTCTTATATAATAAGATTGAGTGTTACAATAAAGGAGTACAAAGAAGTCCCTCTATCTCAGCGAAAGATTGCACTCACTCCTCAAGACATCTATACTGCTCCAAATACAAGATGTTTGGAAGAGCACCAAAGAAAGGTTTCTCTTTCTTCCACTGAATCATGTTGTAGTTGACCAAGTGTTGAGACGACCGAGTCTGATTACATCTTGATGTATGATGTAAACATTGAAGAAGCTCATCGCTAACCGAAAACAATGGGGTTTCTCGAGATCAAAATGCAGAAGAACATTCTGATTCCACCCGACCAACTGGTGTGGACCGTAATTCTTTGCTTAATGGTAGATTTTATCACCAGAAAGCTAGATCTTCCTTAATCAAAATTGGCAAAGGGAGGATCCGAGACCTTACTGGTGACATCCTCTTTCCAGTGGCCTCCAAGGACACCATACCCACCACCATACCCACTGTGACTATGAAAAACCCGGGGCAGTGTTAGTGCGTCATGTCCAATAAGGCCTTGACGGATATATCAAGAGCTCGAAAAAGGTGGCTGGTCCAAATATTCTCCTATGAGCCCTGCGAAGACGCAGAAGACTGACTGAGGCTGCCAGAACCTGCAAGAAGTAAAAAACTAAAAAGTTAAAATTTGTTTAAGGCAGGAACAGAAAAGCTGAAAGGTAGACACAATTAAAGTTGTGAACTTCAGATGCGGAGTTGACCAGTACAGATCTGAACGCAGTCTGATGTTAGACCTGCGTCCAGTAAGACGCGAGGTAGCTCAGACGTAGAGTTCGCCACACCCGCGTTTGAGATACAGGGGTTGCCACATCCAGATGCAGAGGTCTCAAAAGAGATAAAATTCTCTAAGTCAAGAACCTCAAACGTGAGCTTCATGTACAAAGGTCGCGTTTCAAGATCCGAGCACAGAGTTTATCACACTCGCGTTCAAAAGACTTGTGACTTAGAATTGAAAGTCAGCCAGCACGCGCTTCATCAAGAAGTCTAAAAGACACGACTACTGAACACAGGCGCATCAATCAGACTTCAAGAGAAAATCAAGAGATCAAATTTCTTCAATGGACAGGAAAACAGAAACTCAGTGGGACTGAGTATTTCATGGCGACAAATGATTTCTACCCGAGAAAGAATTCTCTAGAAGTTGAACTTTATGCATCAAGGCGCGGTCGTAAAAAGCACTTAAAGCGATGCTTTTTGATCTTGAAATCACTTGACAGTGGTAATCTTTGGAGAAGATTAAAGAAAAGCATGGAAGCTTTGAGTTCTTGCTGTTCATTGGAACACGTCCCCTTGAAGGGAAGATAGACAAATCAAGACGAAGGGAAGATAGACAAATCAAGACGAAGACTTTCGGAGCGCATGCTCTCACATGGAAACAGTCTAAATAATGAACTGTTAAGAAGATGAAACCTATTTATAGGCAAGTCATAAGGCTTACAATTAATGGCATAAAAATCAAAGCCATCAGCCTTAATTCCCGCATGAACATCAAGTCCAATAAGGAGCTGACGCATGGATTGCCACTTCGGGAAACATCGAAGGACACAAGTCCCCAACCGTCAATGCCGACTTGACATTAAAAGATCCAACAAGATCTTTAAGATGGGTTGCATGTGATGCTTAGGAAGCGGCGTCAGGCGCAGGCTCAAAGGTCGTGTCCATAAGTCCGCGACCGGCTACGTCCTGAACCTGAAGGTCGTGTCTCCTTTATCAAGAATGCAGGTTCGCGCTTCAAGGTTGCGCCCTCTCAAGGGATCAGAGTCGCGTCTTTATTGAGTAAGTGACGCGTCCTCATCATCCAGCTGAGACCCGCGCATCATTTTTGAGGAGCAAAAAACCGCGTCTCCACTGCAAATGAAAGCCGCGCCTCAATCATTAACTCAGTATAGCCTGAGTTTGCGCCATCTAAAGGGACCAGAGTCGTGTCTCTATTGAGTCAGAGCCGCGTCCTCATTAACCAGCTGAAGAGCCGTGTGTCATTCTTGAGGAACCTAAAATTGCGTCTCCACTGCAAATGAGAGTCGCGTCTCACTCAAGAACTCAGTGCAGCCTGAATTTATTATTCATGGTTGTGCCCTATCAAAACAACTAAGGACTGCATTTCAATAAACAGTCAAGGAGTACGACTATGAAAATTGAGTTCATCCAGGCAGTAAAAGAGTCTGAAAGGATAAAGACGAGACAAAATTTGAGAACTTTTATTATTTGACTCAAAAATGATAAAAGTAACACAAATGCTCTTATTCGACAGATGGAGTGTTAAAAAAAAGGGAGAAGAAGGCTAATAATCCTATTTCGCCAAAGAATGGATTTGTTCCCGGAGGCGATGCATCTCGTGCTGATGTCCCTTTTTAGCTTCCATCAAAGCTAGGACCCATAACTCTTCCTCGGACAAGAATCTCCTCGTAGCTAGTTGCCCCTGAAGAGACTCCAACCTGGAGGAATGAGCAGTAAGGTTTTCTTGAACCTGCGTCTTGGTAGCTTCCAGCTCTTCCAACCTTTTCTAGCAACAGCAAGTTTCTACTCATTGGCCTCAATCAAGGCTTGCGCCCTGGCAATAGTAATCCGAACAGTGATGATAACTTTCTCTGCACTCTGGATGACGATTTTAGATCCCTTTGAATCGCCAATCAGTCTTTGATAATCAGTTTGGAAGTGCTGGAGAGGGCGGGCTTCTTCAGCCATTTGCTCCTCTATCTCCTTTCGCTCGTGTTCTTAAGCGGCAAGGAGGTTACTCAGTGTTGACTGAACCTCATCCACTGAGCCAACATTCTTCAGGATCTTGAGCTCCTTCAGGTGGCTCTCCAGCTATTCAACCAACATCAGACACGCCTTAGCCTGTGAAGGACTCCCAGTGTGACTGATGTTCTCGATCTGATTCTCAAGAAGCATCCAGGCAAACTGAAAGGAACTGCCCCCGGAAAGGACCAAGTCGATACAGGACCTCATGAAAGCAAAAAATTATTGTACCATTTGACGTGCTACCTCTTCCATGATATCATTATCGGGAGATAACCCTGTTGATATACTCCCAGACCCCTTTTCTATAACAGAACGAGAGACGGGAACCAATTCAACTTGTGCAGGGGTGAGGCCGACAACAGGCTCGTCAGACACTGAAGTCATCACCAATACCTCTAGGACAGTTATTGTTGTAGCAGCTTCCACAGCAACAGAAGCAACAGCAAACTCCACGGCACTGGGTTCCCCGACCGAAGTTTGAACTGTGCTATCTTTTGCACCAAGGCTTGCCGCAAGATCCTCCACTTGAATTACCCCAATGCTTTATGTAAACCATAACATTAAACATCAGTGGTAATGATGAAAAGGAGAGTATCCAACACGCCAGTATTCTCTTACCACATTGAGGATTTGAAGATGGCAAATCTCTAGATAAGCCACTTGGGGATGAGGGCTCCCCGACCTCGGCGGTTGCACCCTCATGAGGCATCCCGGTAGTGGGAGCTTCGAGGCCCTCCTGTTGGGCCAACTCCTGGATCATCTCCTCAATATGAGAAGAAGTTATTGTGGCTTCACTACCGGCAGTCAGCCCAATAGAAGAAAGTCAAAGGAAATGTTAGAGCTCATTCCTAACTTGATGGGGAATCAGTTCATAAGGACAAAGAAAATATCTTCAGTAGCGACGATCCTTGTTATCGGTGAAACCGTCATAGGGACTATCTCTGTATCCTTCCTCTGAGATATGCGAGAATTTGATTGTGTCAAGAAGAGCGGGTTCATCGCCAAAATTGACTTCTTTGCCAGAATAATATCCATGTTCTTCGGACGATGAAGACGACAGCTTAGCACAAGAGGTTTCAGCGGTCGAGGCTGTACCACTGAATACCCTGGTAGTAGGGCTGGGATCGATAACCCGCGAGGTAGGCATCAATACACTAGGAGACCCAGGTTGTTACATCTCCACCCTTCTCTCATGAACTGAAGAAGGTCCAGGCTGAGTTGAGACTCCCAGAATCTCAATGTCATCCCTCCCCACCTAGTCAACTTCAGGTCGCTCGACCTCTTCGGCCATGACAGGTTCATTCACGAGCTCTCCCTCCTCTAGGATCACAAAACCCCTGCTACACAGACCGCGAGATCGAAGGACGGGGACTTCTTCCTCCTCTTTTTCTTTCTACCCCTGCTCCTCAACACCAGAAGAAACTACCTTGGGCATCGAAGCTTCAGCCCCCGATCCCTCCTAGCCTTCTTCGGGATAGGCTCACCCTTAGAAGCAGAGCCGCGGGAACGTTTGGCCATAACCTGCCGACTCTTTTTAATGTTGCCCCTTAGGTGCTACTGTTCTTGGCTCCATACCTGCTTCCCCTCTTGTTTCCCACTCGGCCGCTCGATACTCGCCCATACCTCGCCCACGGTTGTTAGACTCCAACTTGGTTCCATAAGATGCCTTGATGCTCTTAATGCAAGAGGTATTTATTCTAAAATCAGGCATCCTACTAGCCAGGGAATACCATGTGTAGAAACTAAGGCTGGTATGACAATTGGGCGTCATGTGAGGCAAGCTGAAAATAGCTTTTGTCCCTCCATCTACACTGTTGTACCACGCTCGGGCACCTTCAAATAAATTTTAGCTGAAGCAGAGGCTAGCGTTGGGGTTGCCGATATATAATTGATCATAGCCAAACTGCCGAAAAAAATGACTAGGCATATAAAGCTCGATCGTACATGAATTTCCTTGCCGGAAGATCAGATATCCAAGCCGAATATTGATCAGCCACCAGAAGACTCCCGATGGTAGCCTTGTGAAATCATCTGGTCCCGCAAGGTCGGCAAACTTATCCCCGTAGGATGCATCAGCAATTTCAGGGAAGCAACGGTCAAGGTGGTAGTTCGAAATGTTCAGAATGGATTTTTGAACAAAGAACATATAATAGTGAGACCAACTCGAATTCTCCAATTTCTGCACGAAGGAAACGAAACCTACGGAGGAAGGCACCACCGTTATCCGTGAAGGGAAGTGCATAACATACCAGGCCATCAGATATGTATATGGAAGCTCGATCCTAAGGTTAGGGGTCTTCACTCTCGGCCTTCCCTCCGAATCGACCACTGGCCTACCCTCAGAACCTACAATGGCCTCCACTTGGCACAGGCTTTTAACCAGATCCCGTAATCCACTTTGAATTCTGGTCACCATCACTGGAAGGAGAGCGATAGATTTCCCGTAAGTAAGAAAGACCGCCGGGTACACCACATCAGTAACGATTACTTCATGCGGCAACGTTGGCACCACACAACGCTTCAGCCACAGTATAAGGAAGCCCACCAATAGAGCCCGGTCAGAAATGGGAACTCGGACCTGTTGATGAAAACTTTTAAAACCATATTAGGTCTGAAGTGTCCTCGTTCGACTCAGTAGTGTAAGAGCCTATAGAGGCATTGATCCTCTCAGCAATTTCATCGTCAGTGCAAGGAGCTAGACTAGTCACTAGGCTATCCTTTTCATTTATGTCGTTGAACAGATAGCTCGCTCAGGACATCTGCTTGACACCCCTATTCCTCCAGGAGGATATCTGCCCGCAAATGTGGAAGTGACACAACACTTTCCAGTATGTCTCATACACCTGAGGGTCCTCTTCCCTCAAAAGGTGAAGCTCCTCAGAAGTTGGGACGTATTCTTCATAAGGGGCATCTTCCATAACTAGCCCGAGACTTCAATAGCTCATGAAAAGCAAGCCCCATCTCTCCGGCTGGGGTAAAAAATGTGCCCATCAGAGGATTATAATGCTCCAGGACGCTATAAAAATTATGGGAACTCTGCGGGAGGCCATACTGTACGGCCATAACTGAATTGTATAATCCCACCTGTTGCAGCAGAGCCCCGAGCTCGACAAGAACAAATCCAACCATTCTATCGGTAGAATGGACCCACCAGAGAGGGCGAAAGTCAACGGGAAAATCACCCCTAACTTTCAAGAACTGATTGATGAAGGTGGCGGCAAGCTGAGGGGTTTCTCCTTTTGGATACTCAGGCCTGACTAACCTGGGAAATAAACCGAAGACATCTTTCCCATGGCTAGCAGGGTATGCTTCTTTGGCACCTAATCTGCCGAGAGACACGCGCCCACTCCATCGTGCGATGAATAGATATATACTGAAGATAGGACAAGGAATACATCCTCTTCATACTTGGAAGAAAGAACCGCCCGTCCCCTATCTGACGAAGCTATTTATAATCTCTGTCATGTAGAATCCTATCATCCTCGTCAATGGCGTCATCAAAGAAGAAAGCAGGCTTCCTTAGCGGAGTATGGGAATCTATCTCGAACAGCCCATCAGAGATAATCTCCCGAAGGGTCACCATACTGGCCTTAGAGATCCTCTCCTTTCGTTGCTTTGACTTGCCAGTAGTCACAGGGGCAGTCTTCTGAAGCACAAAGGTCAGATTACGATCAGCGCCACCTATGTGCCCAAAGTGGTACTTCTTGGACAAGAGACTGGAAGAGTATCGCACTGCAATGAAGAAGACACTCAGTGAGCAATTTAAAAGAAAATGGCTAAGTGTTCGACACCAAGTATCACCTTACAGTGGCGACTCGACACCTTGTCTTCTCTAAACATATTTGATAGCCAAAGAGGGTCTATAATATCTCGACGGGTCTTGAACCGAGAGATTAGCGATTTTCCCTCATTGACTATGCTTTGCATGATATATTACCTGATGACCCTAAAGAAGCGGATCTATCAGAGGAAGGCTCTTCATTTATACTATGATCCAATAGTGAAGACACTCTACCATCGCTCATATGACGGTATCCTCCTCTGTTACCTTTCTAATTTAGAGGCACAAGAAGTGCTTAAAGAAGCACACGATGACATATGCCGTGCTCATCAGCCAGGTTCAAAAACTCAAGGACCGATTACACAGGCTTGGATATTATTAGCCAACTATGATAGCTGATGCCATCCAATATGCACGGAGGTGTAAGGCCTGCCAAATCCATATGGACTTCATACATCAGCCTCCAGAGTTGCTTCATCCAACTGTTACTTCATGGCCATTTAAAGCATGGGGAATCAATGTCGTAGGGTCGATCAGCCCCTCCTCAACGAGAGGTCACCGGTTTATCTTAGCAATAACCGATTACTTTTCAAAGTGGGCAGAAGCTATACCACTGCTGGAAGTTAAAACTTCTAACGTGGTTAATTTCATCAAACACCATGTCATCCATCGATTTGGTGTCCCTAGGCGAATCATCCATGATAACGGTCCCCAATTTGCAAGCCAGGTATTCTATTGGTTCTGTGATAAATACCAAATTCAGAATGTGGCTTCAACTGCTTATAATCCGCTGCTAACGGCTTGGCGGAAGCATTCAACAAGACAATCATGAAGCTACTCAAAAAGTTCGTTTCCTCAAATAAGCGAGACTAGAATGAGAAGCTTAGTGAATGTCTTTGGGCCTACCGAACCACAATTCGGACCCCCCGACAGGTAATACATCTTTTTCTCTGGTATACGGGTGCGAAGCAGTCATACCGTTAGAAATTCAGATGTTATCATTACGGGTCGCTTTGATGACTAAGATGACAACGGAGGACAACGATCGGTTGTGACTCCAAGAGCTTGAAGCCCTAGATGAGAAGCGGTACAAGCTTAGAAACACAATGAATTGTATCAAGCCCGGATCTCAAAAGCCTTCAAAAAGAAGGTTAAGTGAAGAGTCTTCCAAAAAGGAGATTTGATTTTAGCCGTCAGATGACCGATGATCATGACGCACAAAACCAAAGGCAAATTTCAGCCCAAATAGGAAGGACCATTTGTAATAGAAATAGTCTATTCAAACGGAGCATATCGCCTTGTGACTTCAGACGGTGATTTACTCATGTACAGGATCCTTCTCATGATCAAGTTAACATTACACCTCTGATCAAGACCTTCAGATCCAAGATATACAGAAGGAGCGTCCTCTCTTTCCCTAAACGAGATCATACAACCATAAACCAGTATCGAGCTGATCGTACACTGGTTGTCTCAAAGAAGAATCAAGGTTACGAATACAGTAACCAAATAATCCAATACCTCTAACGGTTAAGGATAGAGGAAAATGTTGGCCTTTAAGCCCAACATAAGTCCTTGACAACTCATCATGCTGAGGGGAATAGCATGGCTAGCCCAACTCAAACGGTAGTTGGTAAAGGCATACCAAATCTGTTGGCAGCTGAGGATTTGCTAAAAATCCTAAGGGACCTGTTCCTATTTGATCCCGCAGTTAAGAATAGAGGAAAAATGTTGGCCTTTAAGCCCAACATAAGTCCTCGACAACTCATCATGCTGAGGGGAATAGCATGGCTATCCTGACTTAAACGGTAGTTGGTAAAGGCATACCAAATCCGTTGACAACTGAGGATTTGCTAAAAATCCTAAGGGACCTGTTCCCATTTGATCCCGCAGTTAAGGGTAGAGGAAAATGTTGGCCTTTAAGCCCAACATAAGTCCTCGACAACTCATCATGCTGAGAGGAATAGCATGGCTAGCCCAACTCAAACGGTAGTTGGTAAAGGCATATCAAATCCGTTGCTGGCTGAGGGTTTACTAAAAATCCTAAGGGACCTGTTCCCATTTAATTCCCTCTCCAAAATCACTTATCAATTCGCATCCATGGAATGGTAAGATCACATATAAAGGTATTTATATCCCTTGCAAAATAATGAGTCTAACTATCATGTTACCACTAAATCTCTGATAGCAGGACTATAATCTACTCCCCAACGGATAAAATCAATATCCCCAGTGAATAACCCCGCTTGTCATTCTCTTCAACAGAAAGACAGGTCCACTCAAATTACTGTTATGTTCAAGAACCTCTAACAGTAATTGTCAAGTTAACATCACACCTCTGGCAAGTTTCTTTTACAAGTCCCCACAAAGCTCTTCGAAACATGATCTTCTATGAGACTCATTTCCTAACTCCCCAGCGAGTTTCTAATAATCAGTCTTAGTAGACTTTTCTGGTTGTCACGTTACAATATATTTCTAATAATTTCTTCCAAATAACACCGAAGGAGATATCAAAATCCCTATGAAGTTAATAATCAAGTCTTATTTCCCCCAGTGGAATGATTCCTTTGTCATCATGTCTAATTCGTCACCTCTGAATGACAAAAATTTCGAGCTTGGTGGCTTCTCAATCGGTTATGTCCATGTTTCCTCTGAACCGACAAATAGCCAAGTCTCACCTTTCAGTCCAGTAGGACTATTTCTTTGTCATCATATCTAGTTCGTCACCTCTGAATGACAAATTTCAAGCTTGGTGGCTTCTTAATTGGCTATGTTCATGTTACCTCTGAACCGACAGATAGCCAAGTCTCACCTTTCAGTCTAGTAGGGACTACTCCTTTGTCATCATGTCCAGTTCGTCACCTCTGAATGACAAATTTTGAGCTTAGTACTTCTCAATCGGTTATATTCTTGTTACCTCTGAACCGATAGATAGCCAAGTCTCACCTTTCAGTCCAGTAGGGACTACTCCTTTGTCATTATGTCCAGTTTGTCACCTCTGAATGACAAATTTTGAGCTTGGTGGCTTCTCAATCGGTATGCCCATGTTACCTCTGAACCGACAGGTAGCTAAGTCTCATCTTTCAGTCCAGTAGAGACTATTCCTTTGTCATCATGTCCAGTTCGTCACCTCTGAATGACAAATTTTGAGCTTAGTAGCTTCTCAATCGGTTATGTCGTGACAGATAGCCAAGTCTCACCTTTCAGTCCAGTAGGGACTACTCCTTTGTCATCATGTCCAGTTCGTCACCTCTGAATGACAAATTTTGAGCTTGGTGGCTTCTTAATCGGTTATGTCCTTGTTACCTCTGAACCGACAGATAGCTAAGTCTCACCTTTCAGTCCAGTAGGGACTACTTCCTTTGTCATCATGTCCAGTTTGTCACATTTGAATGACAAAATTTTGAGCTTGGTGGCATCTCAATCGGTTATGTCCTTATTACCTCTGAACCGACAGATAGCCAAGTCTCACTTTTCAGTCCAGTAGGGACATTCCTCTGTCATCATGTCCAGTTCGTCACCTCTGAATGACAAATTTCGAGTTTGGTGGCTTCTCAATCGGTTATGTCCATGTTACCTCTGAACCGACAGACAGCCAAGTCTCACCTTTCAGTCCAGTAGGGACTATTTCTTTGTCATCATGTCCAGTTCGTCACCTCTGAATGACAAATTTCGAGCTTGCCGGCTTCTCAATCGGTTATGTCCATGTTACCTCTGAACCGACATATAGCCAAGTCTCACCTTTCAGTCTAATAGGGACTATTCCTTTGTCATCATGTCCAGTTCGTCACCTCTGAATGACAAAATTTCGAGCTTGGTGGCTTCTCAATCGGTTATGTCCGTGTCACCTCCGAACTGACAAATAGTCAAGTCTCCTCTTTTGCTTACTAGTATGTCCAGTTCGTCACCTCTGAACAGCAAATACCTCGAGTTTGGTAAACCCTAATCGGTTATGTCCAGTTTGTCACCTCTGAACCGATGGATATCTAGTCTCATCTTTCAGTTCATAGGGACTATCTCTTTAATATGTAACTACCCTATCAGTTTATCACTACTGATTAGATTAGTTATACCATTTCCTTTTAAGGATTGCAATACAACTTGAAAGTAAGAACTGAAAATTTAGAAGATAAAACAAGTTAGAAATGCAACAGCGGAGCCAAATAAAATTACTTTTTATTTGATTCCAAAGAGGGATACATGGATTCACAGATTACAAGCTACGAGGGTGCTTCCTAGGATTTGATCCGTTCTTCAAGAGTGGCCAGCAGCCTATTCTTCCTCTCCTCAGCAGCCCTGATAAGTGCCTGCGACCTCAACTCGGCCTCGTTAAAGCTCGCCGTCTGGAACAGGCGAGCCTCAATTTTAACCAAAGTTTCCCTCTGTGTTAGCTCTTGTTGCAGGACTTCATCATTCTGAGCCTTAAGCTGCTCTAGCCGTGCCATCTCCTCAAGATGCACCGGTCAACCTTGGACAAAAGAAATTAGCTTTCTTATCATTTCCTTGGCCTTTTCGATTTTATCCTCAACGTCGAGAAGAGCGCTGTTAGAAGCATCTATGGCATCCCCAAGTTCTACTTTACTTATCTCCAAGGATTTTAGGTCAGAAGAAATTGCCTTAGCTGCTTCCTGAGTGGCAAGATGTGCTTCATGCATTTCAGCAGCGAGGTGTGCAAGCTGGTTATTAACTGAAGACTCCATATCTGAATAGCTGAGACGGCGCCATTCATCCATATCCCTCTCAAGCCTGTTCATTAGAAGCTCCAATGTGACAGCCTGGTCATCCCCTCCAAAGTCTCGAATGTTGTCAATACTTCGAAGAGGACCACCTTCAAAGCAGAAAATGAGGTAGTCGAGCCCTTCAAGACCAAAGCAATGAGTGCTTCAAGCCCTTATAAAGCTGTCGACTAGCTCGCCACAAATTCATTCTCGGCTTCAACTACTCCCCGGGGAACGTGGCCCCTGAAGGCAAAGCTTCCACCAGTTTCACTGACATAACCGTAGAGGGAATGGCAGGAATACTAACTGGAGAAATATATGGGATCGTCGGTGATCTCGGAGGAGTCCTCATTGAAAACTAGTACACTAGCTACAATCGACGTAGGACTGGTAACTACTTCCGAGAGAGTTGGCTCAACAACCAGTGTTGGAGAAGTAGGACTGGCAATCACCTTCAGCTTCGCAATTGGCAGGATAGGCAGCGCTGGCGAAACCACTCACTGCAATTCACTTACCAATGTAGTTAGAAGTGAGATTGGTTCTGTAACCACTGTCCCCTGTCCCCTCGGTCTCTTTAAGGCCACTTGCCGGTTCAGGTTGATAGGAGGATAGGCTGTGATACAAGGCATTCAACTCAGCAGCATCCGTCGCAGTCGAAGTACTCGCATCACCCCTATCCCCTCAGGAGGATTGGCTAGCTCCCTTGAAGTCGATGCACCCAAAGGTGGAACACCTATAGTAAGACTCTTTTAAGCAAGGTATAATTAATATCAAGAGAGAATTATTCACAAAAGGTCAAAACATTACCAAAAGATGATATCGCCTCAATCGCCTTAGCCACAGCTTCTCTCCAAACTTCCTCGACGGCGGCATCAGTCCCCTCAGGCTCCATAGGAAATCTTTGGCAGAGTCAACACGGACGGCCAGTCCGCCTTCACTCGCCGAGCCCTCTGTGGTCCATCCTAAAGAGCTAGAGGCCACGAGACTTCCTTTTGAGGTCCCAACACCCGAAGGACCGACATCGGCTGCATCACCTCCATAGTTTTCTGAGGCGACGAAGTAGCTAGCCTCGTCACCTTCTTATAAGTGAATAGGGAATCATAGTAATCTCCCTGTTCCCCTACAGCCTCGGCTCTCGGGTCTCTTGCCGTCTCAATTCCTGAATCATAGGATAAACAATGAGCTATATGAAATATATAAGCATATGCTGCAAGAACAGGGCTGGTCTTACTCAGGTCAGGAACAGCTTTATCAACGGTCTGCCTCAGAGCCGACAGCCTAATGACTAATGGAGCGGGAGGAGGAGGCACCACACGGTTGTAATACCCCGTTTCCGGAATACGTACTTAGTTGCGTATTCAGCTTTTCGATCGTATTTTTCGATTTACTTCCCGTATTTGACCGATTTTAATTTCAAATATCATTTTCTAAAATATTAGATTTTATGAGAATTTCTGGAATTTTCTAGAATTTAAATGAATTTCTTCAAACCGGTGTCGACCAGTGCCGCTGATCGATTCCCGAATTTTTATCTTACAAACTGTTTAGAAATTCTAGAAGATTCTTTAGACATTTCTGCTTAGAATAATATTCCTTACTTAAATACTTTTTCTGAAGATTTTACGAATTTATGGATATCCCACCGGAGTCGGCAGAAGACTGATTCCAGTATTTTTATTTCACAAACAGTTAGGAATTTCTAGAAAGTCCTTTAGGTATTATCTCTTAGAATCATATTTTCTACCTACATTCTTTTTCTGAGCATTTTATGATTTTATGAAAATTCTTTCGGAGTCGGTAGGTAACTGATTCCGGGATTTTTAGCTTTAAAACTATACAGTATTTCTTCAAACGGATTTCACTATGAGTCTTCATATAATATTATTGATTTTTGGTGAAAATTGCGAGTCGTTCCGAGATACTTGAATTTCGGACGATTTCGGTATTTTCCGAAATGTTTTCCCGCATACTCGACTTTAACTCGAGAATTTGTGTTTCTGATATTTTCATTTTTGGAGATCAAGAAAATATCTTCTCATTTCATTTCTTTTTTCCTTTTTCCTTTCTCTATTTTCCTTTCCTTCATCTCTAAGCCAAAGGATTTTCCAATTTCCAAAAATTCCAACAATTCAAATTTTACAACAAATATCTCAAATTCCACACTCTTCCTCATTAATGCCCTCTTTCTCTCTCTCTCTCCATGGCCGGCCACCATTGGCCAAGGGAGACACCTCACCCCCTTTTTTACACAAAAACCCCTCTCAATTTCTTTATTTGCATTCCCTTTACAAAAATCAAATCCTATATAAGTTTTTCCTTTACAATTCTTTTTTTTTCTTCACTTCACCAAGAAAATAGCCTTCAACCTTTCTCCTCCATCTCAAACCCTAATTCCAAAGAACACCTCAAGGCCTTCATCTTCTTCTCAAGCTACCACAACCCTTGGATTTGGATCGCATCTCTCTTCGTCGGAAGTATCGCCAAAGACCTAGTTGGTGATATCGTCGACCACAATCTTTCGGAACTCGTAAAAGTTTCACACAACCGATCGAAGTGAGTATTTTTACTCACCAAGACTCGTAAAGTTCCTTGTATACTTGTGTTGACAAATCATGTCCCCTTAAGTCATCAAAATCATATTTTTAGCTATCAAAAATAACCACCACAAAAATCTGATTTTTGACCTAACAGCAGTATTTTTCAGAACTTCGGTCGACCGGCCCAGGGGGCAGTCGACCGATGTGCACAAACGTGCACAGTTTTGAGTAGGCGGTCGACCGGTTCACCAACCAGTCGACCGGTAGAAAACCTGGAGCTCACGGCCCTGTATCGGTCGACCGGTAGTCGACCGACAGGCGACCGGTAGTTATATCTCCGGTCGACCGGCAGTCGACCGGAAGTCGACCGACCAAACCTGGAGCTCACGCATTTTGTCCGGTCGACCGGCAGTCGACCGGCAGTCGACCGTTAACCTGTTTTTGGGCAAAAATTGTTGTTTCTTTTATGAATTGGATTTTACCCTTGCTTCACATATGATATACTATTCTTGTTCATGCTCTATGATTTGTACTACATGACATGTTACTTGATGGACCTCATGACTTGTTACTTCTTGACTCGTTATCATATATTCTCATTTTAGGACTTGTTAAATATGAAATATCTCCATCTCTTCATGCTATCACTTAAACACCAAGCATGATACACTCGACTATTTTATAAAATGGACCAACTTACACATGGGACGGGGGAAATATGCGGATATCGGTATGTGTTCGTGTTTACAGTGGTATTAGGTTAATTGTACAATTATATTCCGGTCTGACCTGAGGGCCTCCAGGGGACCGAGGGGAGTGCTTGCTCCCTATTCCTGAATATTGTCATGACTAAGGGCATACATAAGACCCTCTTGTTAGGCCTTGCGGCTGGTTCCGTCATCAAGCAACGGAACACCCTGGACCGTGGTCCCGGGAATGTACGGGACCCACTGTAAACATAGTTCGTCGATACAACCGTTGTTTCCAATAACAAACTTGCTTTACTAGGATATGGATCTATGTGTTCTGGGACGCTGGGTCACATAGCTAGATATCACAGTAAGACAAGTAATAATAATTATAGACTTAATTTGTACATTCATTGCATTATGGCTTTACCTTATTATGTTTTCATCACTTGTTAGTCGATGCTATTTATTACTGTTCCATCTTCTTTATTCCTGTCCCTTAGCCACTTGGCTACAGTTGTTTACTATTATATGTCTTGATTCCTTGGATTTGCATATTCAGATTCTGAGGCTTGGAACGAAGTGGAGCCATCCACAGAGGACCAGGCTTATTTCAGTGAGCAGGCTGACCAACTCTAGTTCCCTCGTGCCAGACTCTTCTTTTGGCTCACGAATCTTCATCCATTACGTGAGCATCTTGTGTACATGTTTGTATATTGTCTTTTTGGACTTGGATATGATAAATAACACTTGTAAAGTGTATTACTTTATCATAGTTTGTATAACTTTGTACTTGTATCTTGTAAGTTGGCATATGAATACACCACGCTTTGTGTTGTACTCTAATTCCTTATTGTACTTTTATGCTTAGCGTATATACGTGGGGGCTTCTTCTGACCTACATATATACGTCGCAGTGACGTCCCCGTATCCGTGGAATCGGGGCGTTACAGGTTGGTATCAGAGCTTAGGCTCTCACACCTAAAAGTACAATCAAGTGGCAAATTCTAGTAATTTGCGAATGCCAACTACAATGTACAGAGTTATCAAGTCCTTCTTGATTCCATCCTTGATTCATTTCCTTGTGTTCTAAACTCCTTCCATCCATTTGTTTCCAATTCCAGTTATCCTATTCCAATTCGGTATGGAGAGACGATCGGGTCGTAACAATATCGGGCAAGTACCGAATGGACCTGTAGGAGGAGAGAATGCCGATGTCCTGAGAGTTATTCAGGCCATGATGGAGAACCAGCAGCAGCAGACTGAACTCCTCAGGCAGGAGTTAGCAGCCCCGAAGGAGCAGAGACCGGGAAACATTTCAGATTTCCGACGGTTGCAACCAGCAATTTTCACAGGAGGAGAGAAGCCATTGGATGCTGAGCAATGGCTGACGGACACCACTGATTTGCTGAATGCAGCCCGTGTCCCGAAGGAGAACCAAGTAGAGGTTGCTAAGATTCAGCTGAAAGACATAGCTCGAACTTGGTGGTTAGCCGAGGAGGCCCGCTTGGAGAAGCCTGTCACTTGGGACACGTTCTCCAAGAGTTTCTACAGCCGATTCTTCCCTGCTACGGCGCAGAAAGATATGGAGGAGCAATTCATCAGACTCCAGCAGTGGAACAAGTCCGTGGATGAGTATGCCGCGGAATTCCTTAGACTCAGCCGCTTTGCTCCGTACATGGTGACGGATAAGGAGAAGCGAGCAAGCAGGTTTCAGCAGGGCCTACAGATGGACATTCAGATGTTCCTAATGCCCCATCATCTGAAGACCTATGCAGAAGTTCTCACCATCGCTCGAGAGGTGGAGCGTGGGTTTGAGAAGAAGCAAGGAGACCAGATGAGGAATCAGGCCATGAAGAGGCCGTTTGTCCCAATGGGAAGAGGAGGACCATACAGAGCAGCAAAGGTTCTGGCAAGACCACCATTCAGACCAGCTCCTTATCAGATGGCTCAATCAGGTCCTATCTGCAATTATTGTCAGAAACCAGGTCACACTCAGCAGAACTGTCGTAGAGCAAATGGGTTGTGCTTGGTGTGTGGTTCCCGAGATCATTCTGTCGAGGCTTGTCCACACAGGAGGATGGGGATTGCCAATCAGACTATGCCAGCACTTCCAGGACCCAGTGGACAGAGAGTGCTGCCAGGGCCACTTGGGCAGAGGAACCAGGGACCAGTGATGAGGAGAGCTCTCCCCCTTCCTCCACAGCAGATTGTTCGTCCAGTGCAGAGAGGAGCCAGGACTGCAGCAGGGCGTGGTAGAGGTCAGGCTTACAACCTGACAGAAGCAGAAGCTGAGGCTTCTGAGGAGGTGATTACAGGTAACATCAGAGTACATTCACTACCTGTTCTTGCTCTCTTCGATTCAGGTGCATCCCACTGTTATATCTCAGATAAATTTGTGGCTTTACATTCTATACCTGTTAGATCATTAGACCACAAATGGGAGATAAGTACAGGGAATGGGGTAGTCATATCTTCTAGAGTTTGTATTGATTGTCCAGTAGAACTTTGTGATAAGACTTTGACCATAGATATGCTCGTACTAGACACCAAAGGGTACGACGTAATCTTAGGCATGACCTGGCTCAGTCAGTACTATGCAGTTATTGATTGTAGGGAGAAGAAGATTAATTTCAGAATCCCTCATCAACCGGAGTTCCAATTTAGTGGAGAAGTGAAGTCTACCAAGGGAAAGACTCAGATGACTACTTCGGAGGTTCAGAAGCAGAAGGTACCGGTGTGGGATGAATTCCCAGAAGTGTTTGCTGAGATTTCAGGACTGCCACCGGAGAGGATGATTGAGTTCTCCATTGACACAGTTCCAGGAGCAGCTCCTATATCCAAGGCTCCGTACAGGATGGCACCGACGGAGTTAGAAATTCTGAAGAAGCAGCTGCAGGAGTATTCAGATAAGGGATTGATTCGGCCAAGTACATCACCATGGGGAGCTCCAGTGCTATTGGCAAACAAGAAGGATGGTGGTAAGAGACTTTGTATTGACTATAGGGAGTTGAACAAAGTTACCATCAAGAACAAGTATCCTTACCCAGGATTGATGATCTGTTTGATCAGCTTCATGGAGCCCGTGTATTCTCTAAATTGGATTTACAGTCGGGTTACCATCAGCTAAGGGTGAAGAAGGAGGATATTCTGAAGACTGCATTCAGGACCCGTTATGGCCACTATGAGTTTCTAGTGATGCCTTTCGGAGTCACTAATGCCCCTGCAGTTTTCATGGACTTGATGAACCGAGTGTTCTCGCCCTATCTGGATCAGTTTGTTGTTGTTTTCATAGATGACATCCTGATCTATTCAAAGAACAACAGGGAGCATGCAGAACACTTGAGGATTGTGTTGCAGACTCTACAGCAGGAGCAGCTTCATGCCAAGAGGAGCAAGTGTGATTTCTGGTTGGACAGCATAGCTTTCCTTGGACATATGGTTTCAGCAGAAGGAATTTCAGTTGATCCCAGCAAAGTCCAGGCAGTAAAAGATTGGCCAGTTCCGAGGACGGTGACTGAGATTAAGAGTTTTCTTGGACTAGCCGGATATTACAGACGCTTTGTCCAGGATTTCTCTAGGCTTGCAGCTCCGTTGACCCAGCTCACCCGGAAAGGAGTAAGGTACATATGGACAGAGGAGTGTACCGCAGCATTTGAGCAATTGAAGCATAGGCTCATTTCAGCTCCAATCTTGAGGACTCCCTCAGGGAGAGGAGGGATGGTCATATTCAGTGATGCATCGGGAAAAGGCCTGGGATGTGTACTTATGCAACATGATCATGTTATCGCATATGCATCTAGGCAACTGAAGCCTCATGAGAGAAATTACCCAACTCATGACTTGGAGTTGGCAGCTGTGATTTTTGCCTTGAAGATTTGGAGGCACTACCTTTTGGGAGATAAAGTGCTGATATACACAGATCACAAGAGCCTCAAGTATATCTTTTCACAGAAAGAGTTGAACATGAGGCAGAGGCGGTGGTTGGAGCTTATGGCAGACTATGATATTGACTTGCAATATCATCCGGGCAAGGTCAATACAGTTCCAGATGCACTGAGCCGGATGCCAGAGAACAGGGTGCTAGTCCAAATCACTCAGCAGAAGGAGTTGATTCGAGATTTCATCAGATTGGATTTGATGTTGGTGCAAGGAACTGAGAAGGCAGGGCAGCTCATGGCTTTACAGATCCAGTCATCATTGATTGATGAGATCAAGGAAGCTCAGAAGGAGGACCCCAGATTACAGATATTTCGAGCTCAGGTGGAGCTGGATTGAGGACTGATATCTGTATCCATCCAGATGGTGCTTTGTATTTTGGAAGCAGGCTTTGTGTTCCCCAAGGAGAAGTCAGACAGAAGATTTTGGAGGAAGCACACAGTTCAGCTTATTCCATACACCCGGGGGGAACCAAGATGTATCAGGACTTGAAGAAACACTTTTGGTGGAATGCCATGAAGAGGGAGATAGCCCAGTTTGTTGCCAAGTGCTTGGTGTGCCAGCAGATAAAGATAGAGCACCAGAGGTCAGCTGGACTTCTACATCCTTTACCGATACCCGAATGGAAGTGGGAACACATCACTATGGATTTTGTCACAGCATTACCTCGCAGCCCCAAAGGTAATAATGCTGTGTGGGTTATCATTGATCGTTTCACCAAGTCAGCTCACTTCATACCATTCCGGGTAGGTCAGACAACAGAGGTTCTGGCAGACAAGTATATGAAAGAGATAGTTCGTCTACATGGAGTTCCAGTCAGTATTGTTTCAGATAGAGACACCAGATTCAGATCTCATTTCTGGGAGAGTCTCCAAGAGGGTCTGGGAACTCGTCTGAAGTTCAGTACATCATATCATCCTCAGACAGACGGACAATCTGAGAGGACTATCCAGATCCTTGAAGATATGCTTAGAGCCTGCATGATAGAGTTCAAGGGATCATGGGAAGACCATCTTCATCTAGCTGAGTTTTCTTACAACAACAGCTATCAAGCCAGTATTAAGATGGCACCCTTTGAGGCATTGTATGGGAGGAAATGTAGGTCACCGATTTGTTGGGATGAAGTCGGTGAGAGGAGTCTTTTGGGACCTGAGATCCTAATGCAGACAACAGAGAAAGTCAGGATTATCAGAGATCATCTCAGGGCAGCTCAGAGCAGACAGAAGAATTGGGCAGACACACGGAGGAGGCCATTGGAATTCCAGATTGGAGATCATGTATTCTTGAGGATATCACCTACCAAGGGAGTAATCCGGTTTGGTATTCGTGGAAAGTTGAGCCCGAGATATATCGGCCCATTCGAGATTTTGGAGCGAGTGGGAGATGTGTCTTACAGATTGGCCTTACCTCCATCTTTGGACGGTGTGCACAATGTTTTCCACGTATCTCAGTTGAGGAAATATGTAAGGGATGATAGTCATGTTCTGGATCACTCCGAGCTGGAACTACAGCCGGACTTATCATATCAGGAGCAGCCGATGACCATTTTGGATAAGAGTGTGAAGACACTGAAGAACAAGGCTATACCTTTAGTGTTGGTGTCTTGGAACCGGCACGCGCCAGGAGAGGCCACTTGGGAACGAGAGGATGTTATCCGAGAGCGTTATCCTCAACTCTTCGCATCTTGATTGGTAAGACTCTTTCCTTCTATTCTTCTCAACTGTTATTTTCCATCTTATCCTTCTCTATATCTGTTACCTTTCCTGTTACCTTTCACTTTACGAAATTTCGAGGACGAAATTTTTGTAAGGTGGGTGGATTGTAATACCCCGTTTCCGGAATACGTACTTAGTTGCGTATTCAGCTTTTCGATCGTATTTTTCGATTTACTTCCCGTATTTGATCGATTTTAATTTCAAATATCATTTTCTAAAATATTAGATTTTATGAGAATTTCTGGAATTTTCTAGAATTTAAATGAATTTCTTCAAACCGGTGTCGACCAGTGCCGCTGATCGATTCCCGAATTTTTATCTTACAAACTGTTTAGAAATTCTAGAAGATTCTTTAGACATTTCTGCTTAGAATAATATTCCTTACTTAAATACTTTTTCTGAAGATTTTACGAATTTATGGATATCCCACCGGAGTCGGCAGAAGACTGATTCCAGTATTTTTATTTCACAAACAGTTAGGAATTTCTAAAAAGTCCTTTAGGCATTATCTCTTAGAATCATATTTTCTACCTACATTCTTTTTCTGAGCATTTTATGATTTTATGAAAATTCTTTCGGAGTCGGTAGGTAACTGATTCCGGGATTTTTAGCTTTAAAACTATACAGTATTTCTTCAAACGGATTTCACTATGAGTCTTCATATAATATTATTGATTTTTGGTGAAAATTGCGAGTCGTTCCGAGATACTTGAATTTCGGACGATTTCGGTATTTTCCGAAATGTTTTCCCCGCATACTCGACTTTAACTCGAGAATTTGTGTTTCTGATATTTTCATTTTTGGAGACCAAGAAAATATCTTCTCATTTCATTTCTTTTTCCTTTTTCCTTTCTCTATTTTCCTTTCCTTCATCTCTAAGCCAAAGGATTTTCCAATTTCCAAAAATTCCAACAATTCAAATTTTACAACAAATATCTCAAATTCCACACTCTTCCTCATTAATGCCCTCTTTCTCTCTCTCTCCCCATGGCCGGCCACCATTGGCCAAGGGAGACACCTCACCCCCTTTTTACACAAAAATCCCTCTCAATTTCTTTATTTGCATTCCCTTTACAAAAATCAAATCCTATATAAGTTTTTCCTTTACAATTCTTTTTCTTTTCTTCACTTCACCAAGAAAATAGCATTCAACCTTTCTCCTCCATCTCAAACCCTAATTCCAAAGAACACCTCAAGGCCTTCATCTTCTTCTCAAGCTACCACAACCCTTGGATTTGGATCGCATCTCTCTTCGTCGGAAGTATCGCCAAAGACCTAGTTGGTGATATCGTCGACCACAATCTTTCGGAACTCGTAAAAGTTTCACACAACCGATCGAAGTGAGTATTTTTACTCACCAAGACTCGTAAAGTTCCTTGTATACTTGTGTTGACAAATCATGTCCCCTTAAGTCATCAAAATCATATTTTTAGCTATCAAAAATAACCACCACAAAAATCTGATTTTTGACCTAACAGCAGTATTTTTCAGAACTTCGGTCGACCGGCCCAAGGGGGGCAGTCGACCGATGTGCACAAACGTGCACAGTTTTGAGTAGGCGGTCGACCGGTTCACCAACCAGTCGACCGGTAGAAAACCTGGAGCTCACGGCCCTGTATCGGTCGACCGGTAGTCGACCGACAGGCGACCGGTAGTTATATCTCCGGTCGACCGGCAGTCGACCGGAAGTCGACCGACCAAACCTGGAGCTCACGCATTTTGTCCGGTCGACCGGCAGTCGACCGGCAGTCGACCGTTAACCTGTTTTTGGGCAAAAATTGTTGTTTCTTTTATGAATTGGATTTTACCCTTGCTTCACATATGATATACTATTCTTGTTCATGCTCTATGATTTGTACTACATGACATGTTACTTGATGGACCTCATGACTTGTTACTTCTTGACTCGTTATCATATATTCTCATTTTAGGACTTGTTAAATATGAAATATCTCCATCTCTTCATGCTATCACTTAAACACCAAGCATGATACACTCGACTATTTTATAAAATGGACCAACTTACACATGGGACGGGGGAAATATGCGGATATCGGTATGTGTTCGTGTTTACAGTGGTATTAGGTTAATTGTACAATTATATTCCGGTCTGACCTGAGGGCCTCCAGGGGACCGAGGGGAGTGCTTGCTCCCTATTCCTGAATATTGTCATGACTAAGGGCATACATAAGACCCTCCTGTTAGGCCTTGCGGCTGGTTCCGTCATCAAGCAACGGAACACCCTGGACCGTGGTCCCGGGCATGTACGGGACCCACTGTAAACATAGTTCGTCGATACAACCGCTGTTTCCAATAACAAACTTGCTTTACTAGGATATGGATCTATGTGTTCTGGGACGCTGGGTCACATAGCTAGATATCACAGTAAGACAAGTAATAATAATTATAGACTTAATTTGTACATTCATTGCATTATGGCTTTACCTTATTATGTTTTCATCACTTGTTAGTCGATGCTATTTATTACTGTTCCATCTTCTTTATTCCTGTCCCTTAGCCACTTGGCTACAGTTGTTTACTATTATATGTCTTGATTCCTTGGATTTGCATATTCAGATTCTGAGGCTTGGAACGAAGTGGAGCCATCCACAGAGGACCAGGCTTATTTCAGTGAGCAGGCTGACCAACTCTAGTTCCCTCGTGCCAGACTCTTCCTTTTGGCTCACGAATCTTCATCCATTACGTGAGCATCTTGTGTACATGTTTGTATATTGTCTTTTTGGACTTGGATATGATAAATAACACTTGTAAAGTGTATTACTTTATCATAGTTTGTATAACTTTGTACTTGTATCTTGTAAGTTGGCATATGAATACACCACGCTTTGTGTTGTACTCTGATTCCTTATTGTACTTTTATGCTTAGCGTATATACGTAGGGGCTTCTTCTGACCTACATATATACGTCGCAGTGACGTCCCCGTATCCGTGGAATCGGGGCGTTACAACGGTTGACTCACCCTCTGCAATAATTGTGGGAGTGTAGCGACGAGCCCTCTTCACTACCCTCTTCTTACGAGATCCACCTTCCCGCTTTCGCTTGAAGTGGACGTCGGGATCTTCGTCCTCCACTTCTTCTACATCAACATGTTCCGTGGGGGCCGTGCCTACCCCACCAGGAGCATCAGGTGGAACCTCAGCACCTGCGTTTCCCTTAAAAGGAGACTCTCTGCATCCGAAACCTCACTATTAGTAGTAGCGACGAATTCCCCGAGGCCTGGCACGCGGACCCTCCTGCTCTCACCTCTCTCAGTGACTTTCCGCTTCAGCCGCCGAGAGATTAACTTCACGCCAAAAGAGTTAATAGAAAACCCGGTTGGTGTGGAGTTTGAAGTTCTGTACCACTGACAGAACCCCAAAGTTGTCTGAAGATTTAGAGTCCTCAGCGGCATGCACAACCGCGCCTCAGTACAGCCAGCGATGTAGAACCGCCAGGCATGAGCACCATCAATGAGGTTCCCCATAAAGGCCAGATTGGTGTTCGGATTACCTACGCACAGTTGGTCATACCCGAACTAACGAGCAAACTGACTCGGGACGTAGGGTTCCAAGTAGCAGGTATCCCCGCTCCTGTACACCAGATGGGATGGCCGGATGCTAATCAGCCACTCAAAAACTCCCCGGCTCAGCGATGTCTGCCCATCTCCTACATCCTTAAATTCTTCGCCATAGCCTGCACCGTGGATGTAAGGAAAGCGGCGAAAAAAACTGTAAACATCATATCGGCTCAGCAGCTTGCAAACCGCTGCCACAAAGTTATTAACCATGAACACCCCTCGAATTGACGGAAAAGCGTCATCCGGACACCTTCTGGAGGCTCCGCACCGGCTTGGATAATGGAAGGGCAGTGAAGGGTGAACCATGCCATCAAGTAAGTGTATGGTAAATCGATCCTGTGGTTTGGTCCATCGCAAGGCAGGATAGTGTCTTTGCCCCTCTTCGTTACTGGTGGCCTACAGAAAGCCTCTGTCAATGCACGAAGGCCCCGCTGAATACAACACACCATTGCCGGGAGAAGTCCAAGGGAACGACCGTGGACTAAACGAATGGTCGGCAACAAGATAGCCGGAAGGATGACATCGCTGGAAGGAGAGGGCACCACACATCTCTTCAGCCAAACCGATAAAAACCCAGCCAAAAGTGCCTTCCGAGACAGCGGTCGACGGGTTTGATGATGGAAACTCCAGAGAATATCACCTTTCTCGTAAGGTCCATCATCCTCTTCCAAAATCATATACCCTTAGGAGTGTTCTTGCATCCTTCGAAAAATGTCCTCATCTGCAACCCCGCAGTGAGCTGCCTCAGGAGCATCTTCCAGGTTGGGGAACAAATAATTTTCCCAGCTCTTCGAGCTGCATGAAGCTCCCTTATGGCTCCCGTGCATACTCGAGCAAATGTAGAGGTGGCACATCAACTCCCGGTAAGTCTCAAACAAGGCGGGCTCCTGCTTCTCCAAAAGTGTCAATTCCGCTTCGCACGAGAAATATTCTTCATATGGGAGAGCTCCCAACGGCAGAGCAGAGACTTCCCACATCTCGTGCAAAGTCATGCCCAATTCGCCTACAGGGGTGAAGAAAGTCCCTGTAGCTGGGCAGTATAACTCAAAAATGGCGTAGAAGTTTGCTACGCTCATCTGGATGCCGTAACAGGTTGCCCTGACAGCCTCGTAGAGTCCCAATCTCTCCAGGTCTTCTTCAAAATGGGCTAAGACGTATATGGTCAAGTCCCTCCACCATGCCTTGGGAGGGTGAATCCACCCAGGGTCCTGAAATCAGTGGCTGGATAATTACCACGAGCTTTGATGAAATGATTTCCAAAAGTCTGAGCCCCTGCGGGATTTTCCCCCACTGGAATGTCCGGGAGAACGTTTCCAAGGTGGGACCCAATATATAACGAGGAGGACCCACCCTTGTGTAACCGGGAGACGGAGCTATCAATTTCCCCACGTGAACAGAGTCAGTAGTCCGAGTCACTTGCCACTGCATCTTCCGAGCCTTCGTCACGCACTGGAAGAAAGACAGTGAAAAATGACACTTGCTAGATGGGAGATAATACTTCTCGTCATCCAGATTGAAAATCCACTGCCCCTCTCCGGCTAGCAGCTGATGATCAGTATCTAGCGTTGCATCCCCGAACATGAAGCCGGGCTTCTGATATACTTTTCGGTTAGAATCTTCAAGGGGAGCATTGGTTAAGATGCTCCTCATGTACGCTGATCTCTGGCATAAATAAGTGCATCCTGACCGGGAGCACTTCGCTCACTAAATAATGAAGCCTGCCCTTGGAACTGCAGGCTAACATTACTGTCCAGCCCCCTGGCTATTCCAAAGAGACTATTCAGAGGACGCAGAGTATAGTGCATAGCAAAAGCAAGAAAAAATCATATTAGTTCATTTGCTAAAGAAAGCTAAAGCAAGAATATAATTTTTGTCGAGGCATAGCTTCGCCGAGCGAAGCTAGCCTAGCATTAGCTTCGCCCCGAAGCTCAGATTCGCAGCCGCCGCTTAGCTCCACACTCTGCACGAGGGCAAAATGCAGAAAATATCCAAGTTTTAGCTTCGCTTTGAAAGCTTCTCCTGGCAGCCTATCATCGAACAGAATACGAAGAAGCCCTCAAGGGCTAACTTCGCCAGAAGGGTATTGTTGTCTAAAATCATTTTAAGGGCTTTAAAGTCCTTTTCCAGGTACGCTTCTAAGGCTAGCTTCGCATCCTTCTATTTGACAAGATGTGAACCGCCTAAGGGTTAGCTTCGCACAGAAGCTTGGAGAAGAAACCATTCGGTTCTTAAAATTCCAGTCGAGAAATTAAGGGGAATTAAATCCCCTAAGAAGTCAGCAAAGAAAATTAAGGGAGTTGAACTCCCTGAGATCACTGGATCACAATGAATCAGCCTAGATTCATCATGAGATAGCCAAAATTTGGCTTCAAAAAGAGATGAAAATCTCTAAGTAAAAGGGAAAAATCCCTACCCGCAATAGGGCGCTCAATGACCGGAGGAGGAGGAGGCACCTCCGTCGCAGAGGTCGCTGCCTTTTTGCCTGCTCGTCTTTTGGGGCCATGGAAGAACTGGAAAGTTCTTAAAATATCAAATGAAGAAGGAGGAAAAAGAGATTTGTTTCTCTGAAAATTCGAAGAGAAGTAATTCTTTCTCTTTCAGACCAATCGGGCTTTTATAGGCTTAAGGTTGCCTAAACTTTACCTCCTCGAAAGGAGCACAGGCGGTCATTTCAAATTAATTTGAAATGGCGCCTAAAGCGCCTTCCCGAGAAGCGTTACTTCAGCCCCGCTAAGGGCTAGCTCCGCCGTGAGTTCAGCGTTGACTTCACGTGATGCTTGAGTAACTTCGCTGAGAAACGTGCCTTAGCTCCGCTAAAAGCACATCTCTAGCTTCCCCGAAATTCCGTGTTAGCTTCGCCAGAGACTTGTTCCTAACTTATTTAGGAGTCTGTCCCCAACTTCGCTGGAAGTTTAGCTCCGCTAAGAGCTTCTATTTCTTCCTAAGGAAAAGATTTACCTAAAGCTAGTCCACTCCAGGTGTTCTCGAATCAAAAAGAGGGAAATAAAGTAGATAAGCAGAAAATAAACATTTTTATTGATTCAAAAGGGAAGAACATTGACACTACATCAAGGTGGTCTTTCGTACAACCGAATCATTGCTCCAAAGGCATACAAGTTGTCTTATCTACTTCTGAGGTGATAAGCCAAACCAACTGGACACGAAAGGCTTTCCGCCTGCACAAGGCCGTAATCTTTCGCTTAATGACAGATTTTGTCACCAAGAAGTTGGATCTTCTTTGATGAAAATTGGCAAAGGACTGGTTGCCACCAGAAAGCCGAATCTTGTTTGATCAAAATTGGTAAAGGAAATATCCGAGACCTTACAGGTGACGCACGCTTTCCCGAAGTGGATCATCTCGGATAAACGACTACCAACCCCTTCCCGAAGTGGATCATCTCGGATAAGCAACTGCCATCCTCTTCTTGGAACACTCATCAGCTGCTCCAGTATGTTCCTCCTACTTAGGATTAAAGTTTCAACTAGAAGATCAAGAGGCAAGTTTTTCATCAAGACAAAAGACTGGCAGACACAGTTCACTGCAATGCAAACTGGAAACAGGTTAGCATTAAATCAAAGAGAAAACTGTAAAGACGAAATGCTAAGACAAATTCTTTGGGCGAAACAATTTATATCCAATCCAGTGGTGCTTCAGTTAAGCAGAGGATAGCCTCGCTTGCATAGTGATGATGGACTAGCTCAGCATAAGCCAAGTCTTAGCTCCACCTAAGGTAGTTAGGCTGAAGAAGCCTCAAAAAGGACCAAGTCCTAGCCTCACCTATATGGCTAAGCCAGACTGGTCCAGAGGGACGCAGTCTTAACCCCACCTATATGGCAAGATTGTCTCAACCTTGAAGATACTAAGTCCTAATTCTTGCCTATGTGACGGATTTAACAGACGGATTCAACAGGAACTCTGTATGAAAAAGTCTTTTCCTGATCAAGCGAGACTGATAGCTTCGCCGAGAAACTAGAAAATGGGACTGAAATCCTTCTCTGTGAGTCAGTCAGATACAGAATGAAGAACAAGGAAAATCAATCCCTTAAGAAAGATTAAGGGAGATAAACTCCCTAAAGTCACTAGTCCATTGGTAAAGTCTCTGGATGACCGAGACTCACCAGCTCTTGGCGGTTAGTGACCAGGGTGAGCGCCCCCACTATTTCAGAGATCTGAGTCTCCTTTCCTGGGCAACGAGGGGATGTCATGAACAGACTGTTTCTTTGAAAAGGACTTCAAGTGTCCTATTTATAGCCTCATGGCCTGACCACGCCGCTACCGCTTCAGGCCTAGAAGCGCGGGCGAAGTTAAAGCATTTAAAATGCTTAGCCTCGAGAAAGGGAATAATCTCCCTCGTTAAAAGCAAGAGAGTTTATTCTAACCTCAGAAAAGGGAGCAATCCCTCTCATAACTAGCCAAAAAGCAGTTAGCCTCGGGAAAGGAACATCGTTCCAAACACCGAGTTAACGCGAAATATCCAAACGCGAAGCTACCTAAACGCGAAGCTACCCAGAATCGCGAATCTACACGATTCCTCGGCGAACTTATTCCAATCTGAAAGCAGAATTGAAAGCGGAGCTAAACTCAACCACTATGGCGATGTTCGCATTTCACACATCATCAATCAAAGCCGTTCAAAGTATTTCGGAGTCTGAACCATTCCATTGCAGACTTATGAAAACTTTGAAGGGGGTCTTGTTGACACTCTAAAAAAGACAAGATTCCTAACTGGCCTGGACAATGTTTAACTTGTTGACATCTACAAAAGACAAGTGGCAGACAAGCTGACGACCAGTTCTTTACCCATCTCAAATGGACGTATCAACAACTTGAACTCTACTGATCCAGTGAAGCTGATAGTAAGCCAAGAAAAACTTGTGAGAAGGCCCAAGCAGGTCCAGAGACACTAAGTTAGCTCAACACTTAGTCTCGCACGAGCCCACAAGATAAGTCTCACATAAGAAGCCAAAGTTGCTTAGCATCGCAGGAAGCTCCTTCACAACCTCGCTGCGAGCTAATTTACAACTTTGCACAGAAATGCTCAGTTAACTCCGCAGAGAGTTAGTTTCACTCGAAGCCCCATGCAGCTGCACAAAAGGGTAATTGGTAGCTTCGCCACAAAGTTATCCAGCTCCGCTGAAGAGCTTTCCTTCTAGCTTCGTCAGATGCTTCTCCCAGCTCCGCCATGAGCTCAACGCAACGCCTCTGCTGCGGGTTTTTTATGGTCACCTTTGACCAATCAAATCTCTAGATGAGATCAAATCTAATTGAGATCAGATCTAATTGAGATCAAATTTGGCAGTTATTTGCCATGATCTTTTAACTCTCCCAATTAAGTGAGAAGATCAGGGGAGATCTTTCAGTTATTTAGAAAGAATCAAGGGAGTATCCCTCATCTAGCAGAGCGGATCATGAGATCAGCTATTCCTAACTTCGCAAAAGCTGATTCTAGCCTCGCGGCGAGGCTACTTACCGGATGTAAAATAGATTGACCCAATCTGTTTTCAGATTTTCAGGGCGATTATACCCCTACTCCTCCTTATAAATAGCCTAATAGGGGCGAGAGCTAAAGGAGAGGAAAAAGGAGGAAAAAGAAGAGGAAAAAAGAGAGGAGAGACGGCGAAGGACAGAGATCTACTCTCTTACTTCCAAGAATTCAGAGAATTACTTCTCTAATCAGGATGCTAATACCCTAAGATCTTCCTCCCTCTCAAGGAATTTCTGGAACCAGGCCAGAAGGAATTCCCCAAGTGGAGGCAGCTCGAGAAGTAACAAGAGGGCTCTACCGACCTTCTGCTCTCCGATTCCTTGAACCAGGCGAGAAGGGAATCTCATCAGGCAGTAGTCCGATTGTTTGATCGATCACATCATCAAAGGGATAAAGTGATCGCGCGCTGATCAGATTCCTACCGGCACACTTTCCCAGAAATCTCAGAGAAGATCTACCTGTAATCTTCTTCTTGCAAAGAATTACTTGTAATTTCGCTCCTCGACACTTTTTTGTAACTTTTCCCCTTTGCAAAATCAATGAAAAATAGATAGATGGTCAAACGAAATATGACCTAGTCTCCTATGTCATAACCAAAAGTCTTCATTAAAGTATTCAAACAAGTTGCATTGCATTACATATTTAACATGTCAATCATGTAAACGCTGTTTTCATGAAAACCAGAATGAATACAAGTATTTGTTTTCTTGTCTAAGACGTCACAAGTAAAATCATCAAAAACAACTTTCAGACCTTTGTCAAAAGTTGACTAATGTTCAAAAGATTATGCTTAAGGCCTTCAACTAAAGTAATATTCTTAATTAAAGAGGATGAGCCAATCTTGATACTATCTATACCAATGATTTTACCCTTTGAGTCATCTCTGAAGGTGACGATGCCACCTTCATGGTACCTTGATAGAGTTGTAAAGTTGTTGATGTCCCATGTCATGTGTTTTGAGCAACCATTATCAAGGTACCACCGCTCTCTATGTCTTGAAGCCTTGGTATGTACCTATATTATTTAGAATAGATGTTGACTTTGGTACCCAATTTTTTTTGGGTCCTAAGATGTTTGTTTTTTCGAATCCATACATGACTGCTTGAAGCATTTATCTTAACATAAGAAAACTTGGCCAAGTGATCTTTTCAACCACAATAAGTGCATGTGTATACCTTAGCATATAAAAATGCACGATATGTGTGAACACGTGAGCATGGGCATGTGGAGTGTGATGAGCATGTGATTGTGCTTGTATATAAGCATGATGAGAAACATGATGAGTAAGTAGTTTTTTTTAGTTTGCCTCTTTTGAAACATGGCTTCTAGTCTAGCTTTGTCAAATTCACACTTCTTCAAACTATTGCTCAAATTATTGATCTTATTTTTCATAGTGAAAATCTTATTTTCATCAATAATTGAAAATTTATCGTTACAAGAAATTTTGCATGCATCAAAATCAAATTGTGTCTTTTGAAGAGTGGAAGATAAAATTTCTTTTTCTTTTAAAATGATAACTAACTGATTTTGAAGAAGTTCATTTTCTTTCTTCATTTTTAAATACTTTTTTTAAGAAAATCATAGTTGTTAGAAAGTTCTTTAAAAGTTTCATCTAGTTCATCCATAGATAACTCACATTTATCAAGAGTAGATTCGGGAGTTACTTTGAGTGTTCTCATTAGCCATGAAACACACATGTGTCATATCCACCTCTTCCTCAGATTCGCTCTCTGAATCCCAAGTTGCTTTCAAGGCCTTCTTTTTGTTAGGCTTCTTGGAGGTTGTAAGTTTGCTCTTGGTCTCTGGGCAATCGGCAACAATGTGACCGAGCTTCTTACAATTGTAGTAAACTATCTTCTTTTTCTCTTTCCCTTGTCATCTTCTACGGTTGTTGAACTTGGCCTTGTTGTACATTCTCCTTACATTCTTTATGAGGATGAACAAATCTTCGTCATCTTCTTCTTCGTCAGAGATGGTGGGAGTAGATTTGAAGGCAATAATCTTCTTCTTTTTGGGTGCCTTCTCCTCTCTAACTTTTCTTTCCATCTAATGGGTCTTTAGGTTCCCAATAAGACCAATGAGCTTCATCTCTTTCTTGTCATTGAGCTCCTTTAAAGTAGTAGACTCGACCTCCCAAGATGGTGAAAGAGTACAAATAACCTTCCTCACCTTTTGGTCGTTGTCAATTTCATCACCTAGAGAAGCAAGATCATTTATGATTTTAGTAAACTCGGTGATCATTTCATAAATAATCTCATTTTCATTCATACTAAAATTTTTATATTGGGAACACAAGAGATTAATTTTGGCTCTCTTAACTTGTGATGTTCCCTCGTGTGTAACAACCAAGGTGACCAAATCTCATAAGCGAATTTGCGATGAATTACCCTAGAAATGTCATCATCATTCAAGGCTTGAAGAAAGACATGGTGTACCTTAGCATTAGCATCAAATTCCTTGGTGATAATATCGGAGCAAGTGTCCTCATCACCATAGAGTACACTAAAGGGTTTGGTCCCCGCCTTTACAACCCGACTTCTTAGGGATTGCAAGAACACGGTTATCATAACCTTTCATATGGAAAATTTAAGACCATCAAACTTGGGTGGAGTCTTGATTCTTTCGGCCAAGGATATTAGTGTGTGTAGCAAGCAAATGATGCAAATGAATGATTAGCAAGGGATCTCTCTATGGTGGTTAAGCAAAAAACTAGAGTCCAATCTCTGATACTAATTGAAATTACACCTTGAGGGAAGTGAATAGGTATTATGCTAATCAAATGCGGAAATACAATAATAAATAAATAATGCAAACAGTTAACTCAAATCAAGAAGTGAAGCTGGATTCCCAATTAAGGACTCTAGAATTTCTTCTCTATGTTCCTCTAAATTAAGAGTTGAGGTGCTCAATTGCCTTCTTGATTGAAAAAGGAAAACCGACAAAATATGAATAATGCTAGCAATATATAACAAGTGCTATAAAAGTAAAAACACAAGTGTAAGTAATAAAGATAGAGTAAGAGTGAGAGAAAGCAATCGCAAACACAAGAAATTTATTTCGAGATTCGAGCAACTCACTCCACGTCTCCGCCTTCGCCGTGTGAAGGGTCTCCACTGTCCTCTTAGGATCTTCCACAAAGGAGTTACAATGGTCTACACAAGACACGGAGTACACAACTCTAACCTTCAATCCTCTACACAAGAGGTAGCACAAAATAAAAAAGTTTACAAGCTATTGGTGACCACAAAGATCACAAACACTTTACAACTTTCTAAAATATAGAATGAGAAATAAAGCTCAAGAAGTTTGTGTGAGAGAAAATTTAATTTAAAAGAATGACTGAGAGCTTAAAACTTACAGAAACTGATTTAGAGTTGGGAGTACTTGAAACTTGAAAACTAGAAAATTTTCAAACTTTTCTCTTTAATAAAAACTTGATTATTTTTTTCAAAAATTGTTATTTAATCCTCTACAAATGAATCATATAGGCAATAGGTAAAAGTCATTCGAGGAGTGCATCAGAGTATTAGGTGGGTGATTAGACCCAATAATTGCAAAAATACCAGTTGGAGAAAAGTAAAAAATCCAGCAGATTTAAAAACTAGTCGTTACTGTAATAGAGACAGCCTATCAGTCGACCGACCGGTCGACCGTAAGGCCTAGTTTAAAACTAGCCAGTGTTAGTCAGTTGACCGGTCAGTCGATCGAAATAAACAGAAAGCACTGATATGAGGAACGGTCCGTTGATCGGTCAACTGTCAAACATGCATAAGTTGTTTGCGCAAAAACGGTCGACCGCATGGTCAACCGACAACTGTGCATTTTCTTTACACATGGGACGGTCGATCGGTCGGTCGATCAACCCCAAAAACCATTTTAAAGATAGTTTTTAAAATAGAACACATTTTTAAATAATTTATATATGTATAAAATTTGTTTCGGCAACATATAGGCTTTGAGATATATGTTTGAAGCTGTATATAAAAATATGGAATTATAAGGCATGTATAAATAATCATTTTGTAAAATACCAAAACCCAAAAGCTAGACATGAAATCTTATATCGTGTGTGATCTTGAGTATCAATTCAACACCCTACACTTAAACATTCTAATTTCTTACATAGATTCTACATATCTTCAAGCATACTTCAGGTGGGCTGATTAGTCTCTAAAATTGCATATTTCATACCACATTTTTGCATTTATTTAATATTAAATTCTGTTAATAACACCTCTCTTATTTGTTCCTAGGTTTATGGTGTGAAATGAAGAAGAAGCCCAAAAATTTCATTTATTTGGTAATTTAAAGCTTATAAGAATAGCCATTAACTTTGAAAGAAGGATATGTCAAAACCGGGTGTACATATCCAGAAACGAGCAGCATATACCGACAAGGGGACAAACTGACAGCGCGTGGCAGAAGACGCCTTGCACGCGGCGCTAGTACGACCATGGAAACACGGCCATACCATGGAGCCGCGCGTCGAGATTCGACGCGCAGCCCCGTGACACCCCCTAGCGCCTCCTTTGGCCTATAAATACCCTGTGATTTTTAGAGAGAAAGGAAGAAGAGTTTTTAGGGTAGATTTCTTCTCCTTACGATAGTTTTATTCTTCTTCTTCTTCTTATTTTTTTGTATTTTTCATTTTTATAGATCATGTAATAGGAAAGAAAGTGATCATAGGATAGAAGAGAAAGTTCTTTTAATGGAAGGTGACACTCTATGAAAGATTCTTCCTTTATCTCTATTTGTTTCTTCTCTAACTCTTTATTCGTTTAGCTAATTTTCTCTCATGGCCACTGACTACTAACCACTAACTTGCTAACTCCTTACTTGATGATCCATATGAATCTAATAGCCTCTACTTGGCCTTGCTCTTGCAAGAGCCATTAATGGCTCTTGATGGATTCCACCACTCTAACATCTAACTCTCTAACAAGCTAACATTACTCTACTTCATGCTTACTCTAGTTTAGTTTTGATGGTTTAAGTGTACCTGATACTTGTTTGTTGAGTTTGGATGTGATGAGTTATATTATGGGTCATGCTTTGAAACGCTTTTGAACCAAGGACTAGAAATGACCAAGGATACATGTGAAACAACTATCACTAAGAGGTTAGCATGGTTAGTGGAGCCATTAGTAGTTAGTAGCCATGAGTTTTCTTTCTTTTTCACTTTGTTTTAGATATATCTCAAAAATCACAAATATTTTTTTTTCAATGTTTCTTTCTTTGTTTTCACGTACACTTCTCTTTTCATTCATTCATTCATTCTTTTTTGTCTTTTCCGTCCCTGTAGATTCGACCTGTTTAGCCTCTATGCTATAACGGAAGTATCGAGGAAGTCAAAGCACGCACTTTTAACTCGTGATTTCAAAACACAAACTTTTCGTGCACGGTTTTCCTACAATCGTGGGCTTCTCAAAAAATCCATTCGTCCGAGCTTAAATCCCATTCTTGAGTAAGCTTGAGCACCTCAACACCTTCTTTTTGAGGAAGAATGAAATTAAATCTTCTTTGAATTCTGAAAACTTAAACACTTGAACTTGATTAGTATCTCATAACTACATGAGTTTTGTAATCATCAAAATAAGAAATTGGTGATTATAA
The DNA here is from genome assembly GCA_038442645.1 of Agave tequilana. Taxonomy (NCBI): domain Eukaryota; kingdom Viridiplantae; phylum Streptophyta; class Magnoliopsida; order Asparagales; family Asparagaceae; genus Agave; species Agave tequilana. The sequence goes on along the minus strand of JAVJIF010005035.1, from coordinate 30,487 downwards.
CCTTGGGCTAACAATGTCCAAGGTCCTCCTCATCATCTCGACATCCGTGTGCGCCATCTAGCAACAGGCTCAGAAGGTCCTAGCTTGCCCTGTACCACCTTGAACTCTGTATCTGGTGGATGTCGCTTACGTCCGGTATAAACTTTCGTCTGCCTTGGCTCACCTAATGGGGCGTGCAAATTCTTCTGTAGCACATTATCCTCTTCATCAGAGTTATCATTATCACTGTTTTCCTGCACTGCATTATTACCCTCATCGGAGTCATTGTGCATTGGTGTTGGATGCATCAAGGATGATCCAACATTAAAGAGAGCCATTCTCTCATGCCAGTTGAGTACCCACTCCTACGTAAGATTTGTAAATAACTTACAAAAAGTTAGGGTGCCATCCTTGTGCATAAGTGAAGATTCAATTAGGTATGATCGAGCCAAACCTGCACATAAAAATACAGAAATTTAGAACAGTGCAAGGTCCTCAATTCTACCGTGTAGCCTAGGGCTAACGGGTCGTGATCCACAGGGAGGGACAGCGATGGAAGCGTTATGTAAGTTTCTTCTTTTAATTTACCAAAATTAGTTAATACTTATCTTCTCAGTTAATAAAAAGAAAATAAAAATGTTAAGTTAAGTTAAGAAGAAGATGATAGAAGAAGAGATGATGGTATCGTTGTTGTTTTATTTATAAAAGAAAAGAAACAAAAAAAAAAAGAAAAGTGTGATGCAAAGATTAGAAATAAAAAATGCAAAGATTAGAAATAAAAAGAAAAAAATAAGAATATTTACCTTTACTGTTGAACCATAAATGAAATTTACCTTCGCATCGAGTAAAGCAAAGTAGTATAAAAGAAGAAAGGAAAGAATGGCTTCAGCGAGATTGAGCACAATGAACCTCCATTGATTGTCACCTTCAATATAGGCTTATTGAAGAAAAGATTAAAATAGTGTCACTCTAAAATAACTCTTCCTCTCTTTTAATCATGCAACTCTCTCTAGCCTAAAAATAAAATAAAATAAAGAAAATAAAAATTACATTGAAGAAGAAAAGAAAACCTAAACTAAAGCTCTCTCTGAAGTGGTGCCTCTCCTCTGAAGTGGTCCTCCTCTGAAGTGGTCCTCCTCTCCTTGCCTTTGAGATTGCAGGTATTTATAGAAGAAATGCAGAGATTAGAGGAGTATAAAGATAAGGAAAGCTGGCTTTTCTGAAATTTGAATCCTCCCATTATCTCCATACTAGATTTATCCAGAATTCTGTTCTGCAGCTTGATGACGTGTTGAGTACTGAATATTGCTTAACAGATGATAGAATTAGAATGAGTGATCAACAGAAGAATTGTAGCCCTTTAAGTCTTCTTTCTGTAGAATCTTGAATCATCAGATTTGAGATTCGGTAACAAAAGATATGATTAAAATGCTAAACTGTATCCAGTCTGATTTGCTCTGATCTTCAGCTGAACATTTGCCCAGATCCTTGATTTATTCTAACTAGATCTGGGATCATCCTTAGCTAACCAAATAGATCCAGTTAAATCTGATTTTAACTGGTATTTATTTGGTTTAATCCTCTTTCTCTTCATTATTATCTTCTGCAAAATAAATATTTAAGACAAGGAAATTAGGAGATTTATTACACGATAAATGTAGGAATGTAATGAAAAGAATGCAAAATATGTGTACGATCACACCCCCACACCTATCTTTTGCTCGTCCTCGAGCAAAACAATAAAACTAAACTAAAGATTATTAGACCACTTTCGCAGGTCACGCGATTGCACTGAGCATGTGCAACAAGCCGTTAAACCTCTAGGTTTCCCCTAGAGGACGAGTTTTGTCTCGTGAGGGTTTTCAGCGGATTGCACCCACAAAATCCATAAAGAAAGAGAAATAAAGAGTTAGTATTTTTGAAAACCATTTTGAAAGAGAAAAATATTTGAAATATTATTGTAAGATTTAAGTAATCTATAAGTTATAGGAAAATCGAATTTTTTCATTCCTAAACTTAGTCTCTATTCAAAAATTTATTATCAATCAAGGTAAGGAGTCAAATTGTACTTCTCATCTAGTCTGTTACTTTACCTTAAGTCATATGCACTTGTTACTGTGAAAATTTTGACTAAGGGTTCATTAACTCTAACTCTTATGCCTTATTTATTTATTTATATATACATATATATATATATATATATATATATATATATATATATATATATATATATATTTTGGTGGTATTATTCCTTAGTTTAGGCTTTCTAATCTGCCCATGTAACGAGCCTTTAATCGATGACTCCCAAACCAGACAGTCTTAGGGCACCGGGTGAGAAAACACCCCTAAGAATTTATGAACTCGAGCAAACAAGGCCACAAAACTAAGGATTTTATTATATGGACCTTCTTTAGGCATGAATACTTATGCTTTATTAGGCACAAATACCCAGCTTAATCAAAGGATTTTTTTTTCTTTCAAACTTATCTAATCATCTTTCGCCTAAATACTAAGGCTTGCTTAGGCCAAAGCACCTAGCTAATCAATAATTAGATTTGCTTATTTCTTTCTTTTTCTTTTTTTTATATATATATTTTATAAGGCATAAGAATCTTTGTTTTTGAACCCTAAGTGTATAAGTGTATGAGGTGTGCATACTTCATCAAGGTAAAGATCAAGACTAAATTACTTTGACAAATTATCTTCCTAACCCTAAAAATCAAACAAATAATCTTATTTTGACCAAGTATAAGAAATCCTAATTTGGATTTTCCTATTCCTTAAAATTAACTTAATTTCTTACAAAAAAAATATGTCAAAATATTGTTTCTATTTTCAAAAAGTTTTTTTTTTTAAAAGTAAAGAAAGTGTTAGCTTTTTTTTCTTTCTTTCTTTTTTAATAAAAAGAAAAACCTAAGTTATGTTAGACCCTCCCTCACACCTATCCCATGCATTGTCCTTAATGTAGGAATTAATGCATAGATGCATGAAAAAGAAGAAAGGGAAGGAAAATATTACCTTAAAGTGGTGGTTCCGGTAGAGGTCTGATTGGGCCAAGCGTTTCTGCCCAATCTAGATATTGTGGATTTTCATGAAACCCACCTTTCATCACCTCTTTCTTATTAATATTTTTATAATCCCCAACATGAACAGGATCATGCAAGATCCTAGCATGAAATTTTTCCCGGTTATATGACCAGTCTTGGGATATCATCACAGAGTCATATTGATCTAAACCTTGGTCCAACAATGGAATGTGATTTTGTGGAATGGATGATTTGGACTCAACAATGAAGGGAATAGACACCGATATTGACTCGGGAATAAAACTCAAATCAAGTTTAGGTTCGAGAGTCGGAGTTGGTTCATGGATTTGGTCCAAATCATAGAATTGAAGTTCACATTCATTTCCCAATAATGGAATGTGACTATCTAGAATAAGTGGTTCATGTTCAAGCTCTATAGGGATAGGAATCAGTGTTGGCTTCAGAATTAAGTCCGAATCGGGTAAGGATACTGGAGTCAACATAGATTCAAAAAGTGGAACTGAATCACAATATTGAGAATCGGTATCACATTCATCTTCAAGTTCAATCTCATTGAAATAAAAACTTGCCAATTTATCAATGGGTTGATATTGGTCAAGTTCAAAGTTTTGTGGTGAAATCGAATCTTGGTTAAAATCTCTAAGATACCATGATTCTTCGTCAATATGGCTAGAAGAATCAGGAGTGGTTGAAAATATGTTAGGTAGAGTTTCCTCATTCCTATCATTAATTGTTTTAACCAAATGACTCACTTTTGCTTCTAGCCTATTAAGAGATTGGAGACGATCCATTTGGGATTGAACACAATTATTTTGGGACTGAATCATGAATTCCATATTCTTTTCGAAGTCAACAGGTTCTTCTTGATGTGGCTGGACTTGGAAATTAGAGTAAGGATCTTGGATTTGGGAATTGTTTGGGAGAATTGAGTCTGCTATGATTTGTACTTGTCGTGTGGACTCAAGGAAGGCTTCAAATGTCTTTTCTAAAGAAGATTTCTCTTCTATAGGTTGGTCTTGGTATGGATTATATGAAGCTGTTTGTTGGTAAGGTTGTTGATAGTAAGACTCGGGGGAGTTGTATCCCCACTGACTCGGTGAAGAGTGGTGATGATTGTCCCATTCTTGTTCAAAGTACTGGGATTGGGGCATATATTGATTCGGATAAGACCAATCTGGCATACTTGATTGGTTAGAGTTATGTAATGCCGGGTTGGTAATATCCGAACTGAAAGAGGTTGGGGTGAAATATGGATTTGAGTTATAATCAGAATAATTGTAATTATAATCTATTTTCACAAAAACAAAAAAAAAAACAACAAATAAACAAACAAGAAAAAAAATCTAACCTATGTTAGGATAGAGCTTAGACCTAGACGACTCCTGACTGTTTAGACTGTCCACAGGAGGTATAATGCAGACTTTGACCACAAGCTAATCAGCCAGGTCAGGGCAAGATTGGTGGGAGGTTATCCGTCAAAGACGTTCCTTAATTAAGTAACCACCAACCTTCGGGCTTTCGGCCCTTAATCCCCTTCCTAGACACTGATTTGGCAGGAGTCAAATTCCAACACCTTTCCCCCTTAGGATAATCTCCTAATTGAGTCCGAGATGTCCCTAGGGCCAACGTCTACTCATTTTTAGTTAGGCTTGGGTTAGTGAGTGAGGAGATTGTTTGTGGGCTAAGGGAGGGTAATGACTTCCCCACCTTATCTTGTTTATAGGACAAGCCCTTAGATCAATTTAGTGCAGTGTACAAGAAAAGCAACAGTTAAGCAATGTAAACAATCCAAAAGTGTTCTTATACTAGATGCTATGCACACGTACCTTTGCTCCAGCACTCTTCAACAGTAAATAGAAAATGTAATAAAATAGACGCGTGCCTAAATGCAAAGTCTAAATCATTTTTAGCATTTACAATCAACTTTTTACTGTTATATTAGAATATATATACAGTGAGTCAAACAAGGAGATAAATGCTACAGAAATTCAGATTTTCAATTCAGCCAACCTGCAAAAATACAGGTTAGTAGTTCACTCAGTTTTGCCACTGGAATGCAGCAAATCTGAGGGCTTCTTGGCTCTGCTTTCTTGAGCAGAGTCCAAGGCCACTTATGTGTCCACTGCAGCAATGATTCCTTGTTATTAAATCTGTACAAAAAAAAAAAAAACAAAGAAGAAAGTTAACCAAAAATGTAAACTTTAAAGAGAATTACTTACCGTCCCTCCCCAGCAACGGTGCCAAAATTTTGATCGAGCCAAACCTGCACATAAAAATACAGAAATTTAGAACAGTGCAAGGTCCTCAATTCTACCGTGTAGCCTAGGGCTAACGGTTCGTGATCCACAGGGAGGGACAGCGATGGAAGCGTTATGTAAGTTTCTTCTTTTAATTTACCAAAATTAGTTAATACTTATCTTCTCAGTTAATAAAAAGAAAATAAAAATGTTAAGTTAAGTTAAGAAGAAGATGATAGAAGAAGAGATGATGGTATCGTTGTTGTTTTATTTATAAAAGAAAAGAAACAAAAAAAAAATAAAGAAAAGTGTGATGCAAAGATTAGAAATAAAAAATGCAAAGATTAGAAATAAAAAGAAAAAAAGAAGAATATTTACCTTTACTGTTGAACCATAAATGAAATTTACCTTCGCATCGAGTAAAGCAAAGTAGTATAAAAGAAGAAAGGAAAGAATGGCTTGAAAAACACCTAGAGGGGGGTGAATAGGTGTTAGTGCAAATCTAAAACTTAATGCAAAACTAAGTGCGCTAAATGCGGAAGCTAATGCAAATTATGCACAAACTAATACAATACAACAAGTGTAGCCGAATTCCCCTTGCGAGGCTCTGGACTAACTCCCCTTGATTCCCCTTGAAATGGGTTGAGGCGCTATGTGAAGCTCTTGTTGGATGAGTATAAGTTGGGCACACACACACAAGCAATCCAAGCAATGTGCACACACAATCAAGCCAAGCAATCAAGGATATAGCAATATGAATTATGCAAGGCACAACACAAGCAAATAGATATGATATGACAAGATGAATTATGCTCAACACAAGCAAATATGATATGAATGAAGTATGATGCTTTGCACAAATGTAAAGAGAATAGAGTTGAGAGAAATTGGATCAAACGCTAACACAAAGATTTGTTTCGAGGTTCGAGTACCCAACTCTACATCCCCGCCTACACCACCGTGTAGGATTTCCCAATCCACTATAGGAGTACCAAACTCCTCTCTCAACCTTTACAAAGCCACCGAGGCTACACAACCACAATCCACCTCTACCGAAGAGGGATAAGGCCCGTAGCCAATACAACAACCATAACCAACACCTCTACCGAAGAGGGTTTACAACCAAACTCAATCACCTCACACTTAAGGGATACAAACCAATCACCCGATCACCTCTACCGAAGAGGGATACAACAGAATAAGGGTGTACAACTTAGAGGTTACAACAACAACCTCAAAACTCTCTCTTTTCTTTTCTCTTTTCTTTTCCACAAAAACAAGATCATAAATAGATTAGGATAGTATGATAGCTCAAGTGTGGAAAACTAGGTGTTTGGAAAACAAGCAACAAAGAAGAACACTTGGGAAAATTCTTGCAAAAGATATAGAATGAAAACCAAGACAAATCTCCCAAAATATTCTTTTCTTTGATTTTTTCAAAAACCTAAAACAATAAAGATTGAAAGATTAAAGCCCCAAACACTTTTGAAAAACTTGTTTTAAACACTTCAGAAAACCAGAATTTTTTCTCTTCAAAAACTTGGCCAAAATCCCCAAAGAGATGGGGTTTATATAGGCCCATCAGAAAACTAGCCGTTAGGCTGAGCTGGCAGCCTGACAGGCTGCCGGTTGACCGACCCGGTCGACCGCCAACGGTCAGAAATATGACCGTTGGGCAACTGCGGTCGACCGGCCCGGTCGACCCAACCAAACAGAGAGCAGAGCTCTCATCCCGGTCGACCGGCACGGTCGACCCAAACAACCCGAGAGCAGAACTCTCAGACCCGGTCGACCGGCTCGGTCGACCGTTTTTGTGTCTGCCCAGACGTGCACATCTGTGCACGTCGGTCGACCCTACGGGTCGACCGGCTCTTGGTGCGGTCGACCGTCCTGGTCGACCGACCAGCCTGTCAGCACAAAAAGACAGAAAATTTGGGAAAAATATTTTCTAAAAAATCTTTTATCTCTTTTAAAAATACCATAAAAATTGTTTTATCATTTTATATTGAAACTCAAATAAGTGATAAAAATTCCAAGACAATATATCAACATATCAATTCATTTTTGTGTCTTGCCAATTTTATCAAAAACAAAACTTGTATTTTTATCAAACTTGATTTTTCAATAGGAAATCTGATTTTCCTAAAACTTATAGAAATACAAAAACATGATATTTGAACATTATTAAGCATGATGCATATGGACATAGGTCTAATACACATTCAACAAATATATCATAGTTTTTGTCTTTAATTTCAAAAATATGTTTTATACCAAAACATAAAACTACATGAATAGGTATGTCAAACTAAGTTTGTATAAGTCATATAAGCATGTATGTATATCTAGAACATATCTAATATACATAGAAATAAAGTAAACTTGTTTTGATCAAACTATTCATGAAAACCAAATTCAAAACATAAAACGTGTGTGTATGTGCACTTGAGTATATCAACTATACTAAGCTTTACAAATGGATCTAAAACACACTATCTAAACTAGGATACCTAAGTCTTTGTGTCATCAAGAAGACTTGCTCCAAAACTCCATCCATGGGCTAGGCAATGTGATCTTGAAGCTTTAGCCCTGGAATCATTATGAATAGCTTCTAAACACCTTGTTGAAGCTAATCACCAACTAATATCTTGGTTAATGATCTGAAACTTAAACAACACAAGATTATTAGTAAACATAACTACATGAGTTAATCATCATCAAAACTAGAGTGGAAGGCCTTTGGGCCAACATGGCTTTGGCGAGATTGAGCACAATGAACCTCCATTGATTGTCACCTTAAATATAGGCTTATTGAAGAAAAGATTACAATAGTGTCACTCTAAAATAACTCTTCCTCTCTTTTAATCATGCAACTCTCTCTAGCCTAAAAATAAAATAAAATAAAGAAAATAAAAATTATATTGAAGAAGAAAAGAAAAACCTAAACTAAAGCTCTCTCTGAAGTGGTGCCTCTCCTCTGAAGTGGTCCTCCTTTGAAGTGGTCCTCCTCCGAAGTGGTCCTCCTCCCCTTGCCTTTGAGATTGCAGGTATTTATAGAAGAAATGCAGAGATTAGAGGAGTATAAAGATAAGGAAAGCTGGCTTTTCTGAAATTTGAATCCTCCCATTATCTCCATACTAGATTTATCCAGAATTCTGTTCTGCAGCTTGATGACGTGTTGAGTACTGAATATTGCTTAACAGATGACAGAATTAGAATGAGTGATCAACAGAAGAATTGTAGCTCTTTAAGTCTTCTTTCTGTAGAATCTTGAATCATTAGATTTGAGATTTGGTAGCAAAAGATATGATTAAAATGCTAAACTGTATCCAGTCTGATTTGCTCTGATCTTCAGCTGAACATTTGCCCAGATTCTTGATTTGTTCTAACTAGATCTGAGATCATCCTTAGCTAACCAAATAGATCCAGTTAAATCTGATTTTAACTGGTATTTATTTGGTTTAATTCTCTTTCTCTTCATTATTATCTTCTGCAAAATAAATATTTAAGACAAGAAAATTAGGAGATTTATTACACGATAAATGTAGGAATGTAATGAAAAGAATGCAAAATATGTGTACGATCAAGGTACACTTTGCCTATTTGCACTTGGATGCTCCGTTCGTGTTCATCTTGAGTGGAGTGAAATTTGTTGAGTTAACTTATGGCGCTTGAACGGAGGAGAAATGCATTGTGTTTGAATATGATTGCATGACGCATCATATCCAAAGTTCATATATGATGTAGACATATTGTTACAAATCTCTGCTCCTTATGCCAGATTGTTAGGACTGTTCAAATATTAATATCATTTAAACATTTAGTAGAAAGATAAATTTAACACCAGAATGTAAATTCACGATTACTTAGGTATTATGTACCAGTGACATAAAGCCCGTCGATTCATAATCCAAATTCAGCATACATGAGAATTCTCCATGGCCTTCTGGTAATCGATGGCTCCCAATATCTTTCTCCATATATAACTTTATTATATTCACGATTGGATTCAAGCATAGCACGTGTGTCATCATCATATGATATTCCCACTGCTTGATAATGCCCGTGTGCTACTAGTCACTTGCATATCAATTGAATATGATGCTCGTTTGGATTAATTTTAGTGATTTGATGACTTTCTCTACCAATTCACGCCTTGTGATTGATTTTTTGACAATCACGGCTTTACTATTTCATTAACATAAGTTAGGTTATTATCCCTATTTATTGTTCCAACAAAGAAGAGGGACATTGGTATTAGACATTGTACCTAATTTAATGGATGGAACAAAAATTATCACATTGTTTAGCTACTAAAATTTCACCAAAAGAATAGTATTAATGGCATGAAAAATAACTTGAGATTGACAATGTCACTTACCTCAAAATAAACATCGTCACCGAAGAAGAAACACACCCATAGAAGGGACACAAACAATCATTTCTTTCGTCTAAATCTATATGAATAGAATTACAATTATTTGTTAATTATACAAAATCCAAAAAAAATCTCCCAATTTCACAAAACAAGTATTCCCTAACATTATCACAAATTTAAGAAAACTTTCGAGAGAGAGCGAGAGAGAAGATTAAGGGAAAGAGGGTTTGACAGATAGAGAGAGCTTGACAGAGAAAGAGGCAGATTGAGGGAAAGATGGGGTGTTAGCGAGAGGGGCACATAGAAAGAGAGAGCGAGAGAGCGAGGCTTAGGGCAAGTGGGCTGAGCGGAATAGGGGGAGAGGAGAGAGAGGAGAGTGGGAGAGGAGAGAGAGGATTGAAGGGGAGAAGATCTGAGCTCGATGAGCGGCGGGCAATAGGGTTGAGCGACGACACAGTCGACAATAAGAGCGAGAGAAGGCCCATCACGTCGGTGTAGGATCCACTTCACTAGTACAAGAGAGTTGAGATTCTCATCTTTTTTCTTAAGTATTCTTTATTGAGGGGTTGGCAACCCCGGATAAAGAAAAATAACAAAAAAAAATTTTTAAATTTGTTTGTCTGGAGTTGTCGATTCCTTGACAAAGAAAAATAACTAACAAAAAATTAAAATTTCCTCGGTCAGAGTTGGCAACCCCATAAAAAGAAAAATAGTTCAAAAAAAATTAATTTTTGTTGCTCTGGATTGTCAACTCCGGACAAAGGAAAAAGCTAAAAAAAGAGAACAAAATTGCTTTGTCCGGAGTTGACAATCCGGGACAAAGAAAAACGTAAAAAAATAATAAATTCTTCGTCCAGGGTTATCAACCCCAGACGAAGAAAAACAACCTTGTGTCAACGTGCAGCACTACACTGGCAGGGCGAAACAACCCCTATCGGCGTCCGTTTTTGGAAATATTTTGGGAGAAGTCAATTTTAAAATTATTTTTAAAAATTGTATTTTTTTAAAAAAAAATTACCGTAAAAAAATCATTAGCTTCAGAGGAAAAAAATTAGCCCCTAACGTACTACTACTTTTTCAGTTTTGATAGTTAATAAATAAAGAAATAAACAAATTCATATGAATTCGATTGACTCGTCTATTTTCCTCCATTTATTTCCTTGCGCTCTCATCAACACGGATAAAGAGGGAAGTGGTTGCTGTTCGAGCTTCATTTTGAATCACGTGAGATCAAAATAAAAAATTGATAGCCTTTCCTCCTAGAATTTAGGCTCCTCTCTCTACTCGCTAACGATAATTACGCTGCCGACGGCTCGCGGTCTCAATTTGGTAAGTGATCTTCTCTTTCAAATCTCTAAAATTTTGGTTATTTGCATCCGATTTTCTCTTTCTTGCAATGATCTGTGTGTAATCTGGTAGGCTATTGTGAATTTTTTTAATATTGGTCCTTGTCTACTCAAGTATAGGATCGTTAAAGAATTAGGGGAAAGAAAATGACGAATTTGATTAAAAAAATTTAGCTACTCAAACGAGCAAGTTTTTCATGTTGTTCTCATGATCGCATCTCGATTAAGTTGCCGATCGTTTGGATGATGATTCTGATTTCTATTAGGCCCTTTTTATGAATGAAATGGAGAAAATTTTATTTTATTTTATTTTTAAAAAGCTAGCTTTATTTTTCTGGGAACATTTCTACAGGAACCCAAGAATATTATTGTCACCTACTTTGTGTCTGTTCAGTTTCTTATTTGTGCTGTTCTCTCTAGGTTTGTTATTGGATGCACTAAAGATTTCAATTAGCTTACATTCTGTCAAAGTTCGACTGCTATCATGATGGGAATTTGTGATGTATCTCTACAATTTCTTTGCGCGGTGGCGCCCTACCGTTGTTGCTCTGGTTTATTTGCAAGCGCTTCGAGCTTAACAACTCCATTCAAAGCTCATACCAAGTCTAAGAAGAAAAGATATTCTCTCTACTTGAAACAGAAGTTCAATTCAAAACCGCCTGTGAGAGCATATGGGATCCATGTTGATTCTAATTATTCCAAGGCCAAAAACAATGGGTCACAGCGTCTCAAGTGCCAATGCCAACGGGCTGAGGGAATTTCCGGGATAACAAGTGAGGACAATGGCAATGGGTCCTGGCTCAAGGATGCAACTGCAGTGAACGGTCATGTTCTTAGCGAGGTGATTGGCCAGGAATCTGTAGGCTATGAGGAGTTGCACGCATTAAGGAATGAAAATGGGGGCATTGTCTCGAAGGATGATAAATCTGTGCTATCTGGATCAGCTAAGCAAACATCAGAGAAGACAAAAGCATCCTCTGTTGAAGACGAAGCATGGCGTCTTCTACAAGAGTCATCATGCATTATTGTGGTAGTCCTGTTGGAACAATTGCTGCAAAGGACCCAAATGATGGCAATGCTCTAAACTACGATCAGGTCTTCATTCGGGACTTCATACCATCAGGGATTGCTTTTCTGTTAAAGGGAGAATATGATATCGTCCGAAATTTCATTCTTCACATCGTCAGCTTCAGGTACTATATCTTAATCTGTTGTAACCTAAATATAGATGATAAATAGTATCGCTAATTTTGCTTTAACTATTGAGCTTGGAATTTGATGCATAACTAATTTTGAAAATGAAAATAAAGATAATTTTGATTAATTTGGGAATCAGCACCCATGTGATCTCTCACCAACTCTCATAAATTAGCATGCAAGAGATTTAAAAGCAATGCAAATCAACATGCAGAGAAAAAGAGGTTTTAAATTGATTTCACTAAACTATCCAACCCAATAGTCTAGATGGCTATTTATAAGCCCCATACAAAAAGGAGTTCCCCATCCTAACCGATGGGGGACTAAAAGCAAGTACCAAAAAAAAAAGATAAGAGCTTATCAATAAAAATACAATCTAATAGCTGAAGAGAGTTGCGCCTCCTGCGCACATAAGTCCTCCATGTTCCTGAACAGGAGGGATTTCCATCAACTCTCTCTGGCTTCGAAAAATTCGCCTCTGGAGAATGGCGCCGGTGAAAGTCATGTAGAAGCTCTGGGTTGAGTTTTATAACCTCCTCAGCCCGCAACCAAGTGCAATCTGAATCGGGCCGTCCACGCCAACGGACCATTATCTCGTCTTACGGGATACCCTTTATCTCCTCAGTGGAGGCTCCTCAAAAGTGGTGGTAGTGGTGACTGAACCGGAATGACTGGGGACTCTGAAAGTCGATGCTGGCTTATCTAGTATGGCCGTTGGATAGGCTACTGGAGTGCGATAAGAGTCAAGTCCTCGACGTTGAACACCGAGTTGATCCCAAGATCACGGGGATGTCGAGTTTGTAGGCATTGAAACCAAACGTCCTCAATACTCTGTGAGGACTCATACGTCGAGCATGGAGCTTTTTCAAAGTTCTCGGTAGGAACCTTTCTGGACGCATCTAATCATCAAATAATCTCCATTAGCAAACTCTTGTAACCTCTTATGTGAATTTGCAGCAGACTTATAATTATCGTCTTTGTTTTAAATATCGCCCGATATACCGGTATATCGGCCGAGATATCGGTATTTTATCCAAAACAATACTATAAGTGTAAAAATTTATCGGATATCATTTTGGACCGATATATCGCCACGTGGCAGATATCCGAGATGAAATATCCGATATATCGACCGATATAGTTACTTATTTAGATTATTATTATTATTTTTACTTGAGAGATCGTTTTATTTTATTCTATGTTAATTATTGTATTTTAATGATGTTTTTATATGATGTTTAGATAATAACTTATTTCTTTTAATGATGTCTTATATTTATTGGCTATTGATATATCAACCGGTGTTTAGTACCATTTTGTGATATATCACCCGGTATCCGGTATCCGGTATATAATTTTGCCGACCGGTATATCACTGATATCCGATATTTAAAACACTGCTTATCGTTGCTAATAGCAATTTGCCTTCTGATATGCTCATGCAACTCATGCAAATGTTATCCAATGCCTTGGCTGATATACTAGGGTGGTCACCTATGGACATAAGTAAGAAATCTATAGGCTTCCTAGGTCGATACCCTGGGATAACCTCAAAGGACTTAACTCTGTGGACCTATTGACCGAACTGTTATATGCAAACTCAGCGACGGGTAAGACCTCATCTCACGTAGTCATCCGCTCTCCTACTAAACATCAAAGCAAATCACTCAGGCTATGGTTTACTACCTCAGTCTGATTGTTAGTTTGAGGATGATATGCTGTAGAGAATTTAAGTGCAGTCCCCATTTTCTTCCAAAGAGTTCGCCAAAAATGACTCCTGAAGGGGACATTTCTGTTAGAAACTATGGACTTGGGTAGGCCGTGTAAGTGCACTATCTCCCTAAAGAATAGGTGTGCCACATGCGAGACATCTGTCATTTTTCTACAAGGGATGAAATGGACCATCTTCGAGAATCTGTCAACCAATACAATGATAGTCATATTTCCTAAGTGTGCGAGAGAGCCTTAAATGAAATCCATATTGAGATGCTACCAAAGTGCAGAGGGAATAGGCAATGGTATGTATAACCTTATATTCTGTGTCCTACCCTTGGCAACATAACACATTTGGCAATGTGACATGACTCTCGCGACATCACACTTGACGCTAGGCCAATAAAATCGATCATCTACAAGGGCAATGGTCTTATCTCCGCCAAGCATCCAACGACACTCCTGCATGCATTTTTCAAATCAAATAATCTCACAAAGAAGTGTTGAGAAAATAGAAACCCATCAACAATGACAAAACCTTCCACTAAAGTGGGTGGATCCTGAATCAGTAAAGCATAAATTTCACCAAAGTCCCGACAAGTAGGATAATCTTGTACAAGACATTAAAAACCAACCACCTCTGCACTCAGTGCCTGTAACGTGCAAAGTCTCCTATTCAAAGCACCACAACCTTGTTATCCACGCCGGCGGTGTTTTTGTGAAAGTGTACTCCTGGATGAACACAAACAACTTGATGTATTGGTGCCCTTTTACATTTATGCGAATTGATATAGCAAAGGGCTTGATGGTCCAAATACAGGATGAACTCGTCAGGTAGCAGATAGTGATGCCAATATCGCAAACTGATTGGTCATCAATAATGCATATTTTCATTCACATTTTTATACTTAATATTTATAAAACATTACTATTTAATTTATCTATTGTTTAGTAATGTGCAGGCCTCCATGATCCAAGAAAGCCCAATAGAAAGCCCAAAAGAGGCCAAAAGCCCACAAGAAATATGAAAATAAAGATTAATTAGGGAAGATAAATGAAGCATCTTTTCTATCTCATCTAAATTTGGGTTTTTAAATTAATTTAATTTAAAATTTAAAGGAGGAGAAGGATATAAAAAGATGAATCCTCATCCTAATTAAAGACAGAGTTAGACTTCTATTTGAATCTGGTTGCTTGCACTACAAGATTAAGTTAAAGGGGAGAAAATCTTAATTTGATTCGGATTTAGAGATAGCTTGGTTTCCATGTTATCTAAAGAGATCGTCATATTTCAAAATCCAGAGCCCAAATTCAAGATCTGACGATAGATTTTCAGATGGACGAACCAGAGGAGGCCACACACAAAAGCGCGTGGCCATTGGCCACGCTATTGCCGCGGAAACGTGGCAAAAGCCACGTTTCCGCGGCTTTTGGAGACAGATGATGCTGCGTTTTGGTGGTGAAGTTTTACTGGGACTTTAATTCTCAAATCTTCTATAGAAACCCCTGCAGAGTAACAGAAGAGGGCAGATCTCAGAAGCTCAAGCTTATGATTTTCTTTAAATCCTCTTTCTTTCTGAATTTTCTTGTATTATTTTGTTTTTTATTTGGAGAAAAAGATTGTTGAAGAAGCAGAAAAGCTTTGTAATTGGCCGGTGACATCCAATAAAATAAGGTTCTTTATTCTTTTTACTCCTCTTGTTTTTCAATTTAATTTAGTTTTTATTGCTTTAGCTTATTTGCTTTTCTTCTTTTAATTTTTGATGCAACTTTTCTCATTCATAATAAATATTGAAAATAAAAATAAAATATGAGTAACTAACTAAAGTTATAGTTTGCTAATCTCTCGATCAACCAAGTTTAGTTTAAAAGATGAATTGATTGAAATCTATGCTTGTTAGAAACCCTAAGATTAAATTGATATTCTTGAAAATGAATAAATAATTAGGTTTAACTAATTTAGGGTTGCACTTTTTAATGGTTACTCGTAGTTCATATTTAAATACTTTTATAGCATCATGTTAAGCTTAAAAAAGACTTTTCTTATGCTATGCTTAGAAAATAGGACGAAATAAAGTTTAATTTTAATTAGTGCACGCTAATTAGGGTTTACAATATTTTTACTCATCTTGCTTGATTTTCAATCAAAACCTTAGGGTAGATAATTCTTTATAGATTCAATATGATGTTCACTCTTTTTAGATTAATGCTTGGTTGTGGTAGATGATTAGTGGACTATAATTCCTTTGCTTAATTAAATATCTTTCTTACAATCAATATCTCTTTTTTCAAGCTAACTGTTAGAGAAATCGTTCAGAAAAGCTTCCATCGCATCCTTTCCTGTGGATCGACCCGTCTAGCCCTCGCTACACGGTTACATTAAGAAGAGACTAAGAACTTTCTGACTTTAACTATTTCTTTATTTCAATTCAAAAATTTCTCTCAATTAAAATTTTGGTGTCGTTGCTGGGGAGGGAACGATACGATATTCTCTAAAACTAATTATTTATTTTTTTTCTTTTTTCTGTTTTTGTTTGCAGGATCTGCTAACAGAAAAATTTATTGCAGCTCAGGAAAATTAGCAAATCTGTGCCTCTGCCCTAGAAGGCAGAGCCAGAGGCAACACTAAACAGCCGTGTTTCCGCGGCTATTGCCGCGTATCCGCTGCTGTAGTAACTTAATTGTGCTTCAAATTTTGCAGGTCTGCTGCAAATTGCAAGTACTATTTTCTACAGTTGATAATTTTTCTCTGTGATCACCCTGCATACTGCTAATTAATTAACAGTAACCTATTAGTTGACTGATTAAAAAAATTTAGACTCTTGCATCATAAGCACATATCTATTTAAATTTCTTAATTTTTGTTGAAAAGTGCTTTCGACAAGGTACGTTCGCATTGCATACATATTAGAAAGCACCCTTGGCTGATTTACTGTTTTTGAGTGAATTCTTATCTATTGCTTTACACATGCACTAAATCACTTTAAGGACAAACCCATAAACAATATAAGGTGGGGACGCCATTACTTTTCCTTGGCCCACAAATCATCTCTGTTGCACTCACAACCCTAACTCTAAAATAAAAACTGAGTAAATGTTGGCCCTAGGGACATCTCGGACTCAAATAGGAGACTGGCCTAAGGGGAAAGTTGTTAGAAGTTGACTCTTGTCAAATCAGTGTATAAGGTTGGGGATTAGGGGCGAAACCCTGAAGATTGGTGGTTTGGCATAATTAGGCCCGTTGCTTAGGCACGAATACCTCCCACTGATCTTGCCCTTACCTGGCCGATTAATTTGTGGTCAGATTCTGCAATATACACCCCATGGACAGTCTAACCAGTTAGGAGTCGTCTAGGTCTAAGGTTTACCTTAACTTAGGCTAGATTTTTTTCCTTTTTATTTGTTTGTTTGTTTACCTGTTTTTTTTTTTTATTTTTGACATCTTGGTGATATGGATTATAATTACAATTATTCATATGCAAATAGTGATCCATATTTCACCCCGACTTTTTTTGACTCGGATATTACCAACCCGACATATCATAACTTAAACCAACCAAGTATATCAGTTGGTCTTATCTGAATCAATATATGCCCCAGTCCCAATACTATGAACAAGACTGGAACAATCATCACCACTCTTCACAGAGTCAGTGGGGATACAACTCTTCTGAGTCACATAGTCAACCATCTTACCAACATCTAGCTTCATATACTCCTCCCGAATAACCATTAGAAGAATTAATTGACTGGGAAAAGAGGATGGAAGCCTTAGAAGAGCTTGAGCGACGAATTCAAATTCTAGAAGACTCAAAATCCCATCAAAATTTTCAAATCAAAGATCCATACTCTATTTTTCAAGAAGAACATACCGACTTAGAAAAGAGTACAGAATCTATGATTCAATTCTAAAGTGATCCTTTAAATATGATAGAAGCAAGACTTAGTCGATTGAAAAATATGCGTAGGAATAAGAAAACTCTCCCTACCCAATCTTTGACTATTCCCGACACTTCTAGCCATATTGATGAAAACATAGAATCATGAAATCTTGAAGATTTTGACCAAGATTCAATTTCATCATACAAACTTGAACTTGACCAACTCCAAACCTTGGACAAAATGGCAAGTTTTCCGTTCAATGAGATTGAACTTGAACGTGAATGTGACCCCGATCCCCAACATTATGATTTAGTTCCCATCTTCGAATCTATGTTGACTCCGGTATCCTTACCAATTTGGACCAATTTTCCGAGCCAACATTTATTTTCGTACTTATAGATCTAGAAATTGAATCACCAATTTTGGATAGTCACATTCCATTGATGGGAGAAGAATGTGAATTTTAATTCTTTGATTTGGATTCAACTCTTGAGCCAAAACTGACTCTCAAATCCAAAGTTAATTTTCCTGAGTTAGTAATGGTTCCCGAACCTATCACTCTTGAATCTAAGTTAATTATTCCACCAAGTCACATTGTTTTGTTGGACATAGGTATTGACCATAATGACTCAGTGGTGATTTTTCAAGACTGGTCATGTAAAGGGAATAAGTTTCATGATAGGATCTTTCATGATCCTATTCATATTGGGGATTGTAATTATGTACATAGAAAAGAGGTCAATAAAGGTGGATTCTGTGAACCACCACATTATCTTGATTGGGTAATAACGATTGATCCAATTCGATCACCATCGGAACCACCACCTTAAGGTAATATTTTTCTTCCCTTTCTTATTTTTCATGCATCTATGCATTCATTCATACATTGAGGACAATGCATGAGATAGGTTTTAACATAACATATGTTTTCTTTTTATTTAAAATAAAAAAATAACATTTTCCTATCTTAAAAAACTTTTTGAAAAGAGAACAATATTTTGACATATTTTTTGTAAGAAATTAACTCAATTTTAAGGAATAGGAGAATCATAATTAGGATTTCTTATACTTGGTCAAAATAAGATTATTTGTTTGATTTCTAGAGTTAGGAAGAAAATTTGAAAAAATAATTTAGTCTTGATTTTTACCTTGATGAAATATGCATGCTTTATACACTTACACACTTAGGGTTCAAAAACAAAGATTCTTATGCCTTATATAATAAAAGAAAAAAAGAAAAAAAATATGTATTTATATAAAAAATTCTCTGATTAAGCTGTATATTTATGCCTCATAAAGCATAAGTATTCACGCCTAAAAGTGGTCCATATAATAAAATCCTTAGTTTGTGGTCTTGTTTGCTCGAGTCCTTAAGTCCTTGGGGTGTTTTCTCACCCGATGCCCTAAGACCGTCCGGTTTGAGTCACCGATTAAAGAACCGATTAAAGGCTCATTACATGAGCAGATTAGAAAGCCTAATAGAACTAAGGAATAATAACACCAAAAATATAAAAATAAATAAATAAATAAAATAAGGCATAAGAGTTAGAGTGAAAGACCCTTAGTCAAAATTTCACGGTCATGAAGGTGCATATGACTTAGGGTAAGTAATGACTAGATGAGAAATACAGTTTGACTCCTTATCTTGATTGATAACAAGTTTTTGAATAGAGACTAAGTTTAGGAATGAAAAATTCAATTTTCTATAACTTATAGATTACTTAAACTCTTACAATAATACTTCAAATATTTTCTCTCTTTTTCAAAATGCTTTTCGAAAATACTAACACTTTGTTTTTTTATGGATTTTGTAGGTGTAATCCACTGAAAACCCTCACGAGACAACACTCGTTCTCTAGAGGTAACGTAGAGGTTTAACGGCTTGTTGCACATGCTAAGTGCAATCGTGGTACGTACGAATGTGATATTAGGATAATTATATTGGTTTTTTTATTTTTACTCGAGGACGAGCAAAAAGATAGGTGTGGGGGTGTGATTGGTCATCAATAATGCATATTTTCATTCACATTTCTATACTTAATTTATATAAAAATATTACTATTTAATTCATTTATTGTTTAGTAATGTGCAGATCTCCATGATCCAAGAAAGCCCAAAGAAGCCAAAAGCCCACAAAAAATATGAAAATAAAGATTAATTAGGGAAGATAAAGGAAGCATCTTTTCTATCTCATTTAAATTTGGGTTTTAGATTAATTTAATTTAAAATCTAAAGGCGGAGAAGGATAGAACAAGATGAATCCTCATCCTAATTAAAGATAGATGTGGACTTCTATTTGAATCTGGTTGCTCACATTATAAGATGGAGATAAAGGGGAGAAAAAACTGAATTTGATTCGGATTTAGAGATAGCTTGGTTTTCAAGTTATCTAAAGAGATCGTCATATTTTAAAATCCAGAGACCAAATTCAAGATCTAAGGATAGATTTTCAGATGGACGAACCAGAGGAGGCCACGCACAAAAACGCGTTGGCCATTGGCCACGTTATTGCCGCGTTTCCGCGGCTCTTTGGAGACAGATGATGTCGCGTTTTGGTGGTGGAGTTTTACTGGGACTGTAATTCTCAAATCCCTTATAAAAGCCCCTGCAGAGCAACAGAGGAGGGCAGATCTCAGAAGCTCAAGTTTAGGATTTTTTTTTATATTCTCTTTTTTCTGAATTTTCTTGTATTATTTTGTTTTTTTATTTGGAGAAGAAGATTATTGAAGAAGCAGAAGAGCTTTGTAATTGATCGGTGACATTCAATAAAATAAGGTTTATTCTTTTTACTCCTCTTGTTTTTAATTTAATTTATTTTTTATTGCTTTAACTTATTTTCTTTTCTTTTAATTTTGATGCAACTTTTCTTATTCATAATAAATTTTGAAAATAAAAATAAAAATATGAGTAACTAATTAAAGTTATAGTTTGCTAATCTCTCGATCAACCTAAGTTTAGATTAAAAGATGAACTGATTGAAATCTATGCTTGTTAGAAACCCTAAGATTAAATTGATGTTTTTGAAGATGAATAAATAATTAGGTTTAACTAATTTAGGGTTGCACTTTTTAATGGTTATTCGTAGTTCATATTTAAATACTTTGATATCATCATGTTAAGTTTAAAAAAGACTTTTCTTATGCTATGCTTAGAAATTAGGATGAACTAAAGTTTAATTTTAATTAGTGCACACTAATTAGGGTTTACAATATTTTTACTCATCTTGTTTATTTTCAATCAAAACCTTAAGGTAGATAATTCTTTGTAGATTCAATATGATGTTCACTCTTTTTAAACTAATACTTGGTTGTGGTAGATGATTAGTGGACTATAATTCCTTTACTTAATTAAATGTCTTTCTTACAATCAATATCTATTTTTTCAAGCTAACTGTTAGAGAAATCGTTCTGAAAAGCTGTCATCGCATTCTTCCCTGTGGATCGACCCGTCTAGCCCTCGCTACACGGTTACATTGAAAAGAGACTAAGAACTTTCTGACTTTAACTCTTTCTTTATTTCAATTCAAAATTTCTCTCTCAATCACAAACTCTACACTACAGCATATAACTCCATATTGTAGACATCACAGTATTATTTTGCCTCGCTCAACTTCTCACTGAAGAAAGTGAAGGATGATTTTTTTTTAGCTCAACACACCACCTATGCCTACGTCGGAGGCATCACAAGCCACCTCAAATCCTTTGAGAAATCAGGAAGGGAAGGACTGAGGCAGTGTCAACTTCTTGATTTCCTCAAAGGCTCTAGTAGAAGCTCTAGTCCATTTGAACTCTCCTTTCTTGAGGCATTCAGTAATTGGAGCCGTAATAATATTAAAACCTCTGACAAATCTCCCATAAAAGTTGGCTAAATCGTGGAAGCTTCTAGCCTCGTGAATTGAATTTGGAGTAGGCCAGTCCCTGGCGGCCTTAACTTTGTCAGGGTCAACTGCTACACCATCTTTAGATACGATAAACTCAAGAAAATAAATGACTGGGACTAGAAATGCACACTTCTTCAAGTTGACATAAATTTCTCTTTATGGAGACTCTCTAAGACACATGTTAAATAAAGAATATGTTTTTCTTGGTTCTTACTAAATGAGGATGTTGTCAAAATAGACGACCACGAACTTCCCCAAGAAAGAACGTAACACCTGGGTCATGGCTCTCATGAATGTACTGGGTGCATTCGATAACCCGAAATGCATAAGCAACTACTCATATAACCCGTTCTTGATCTTGAAGGCAATCTTCCACTCGTCCCCTTCTCCAATATGAATATGATGATATCCTCTACAAAGGTCTACTTTCAAAAAAATGTAGGCTCCAGTCATCATGTCTAATAAGTCAAGTCTAGGAATGGGGAACCGTTACTCTAGGAATGGGGAACTGATACTTGACAGAGATTCGATTGATGGCGCGACTGTGCACACACATCCTCCAGCTGTCATCCTTCTTTGGTGAGTAACGCGGATACGACACATAGACTCATGCTCTCTCTAATAAAGCCCTTCCACAACAACTCATTCACCTGCCTCATGAGCTCTACGTGCTCAGTGGGGTTCATTCTGTAATATGAAAGATTTGGTTAACTGGACTCGGGCACAAAAATCAATGGCGTGCAGAATGTCACGCAGGAGAGAGAGTTTGTCAGGTAATTCAGCGGGCATGATATCATAGAAATAAGAGATTATTTGATGAACTTCTAAAGGAATCTCAGCCGGTGTATTGGGAGACTCACCCAAGGCAACCAACGCATACACTAGTCACTAAATGAAGCGGCTTCTTGCTTTCATTGTCCATGACAGTTCCCGCCTTGTTGTTCCCACTACTGACTTGGGTTTGACAGGTTTCAACACTACCTTCTTTTCATTGAATTTAAACTCGTGAGTGTTATACTTACCAAAACTGATCACGTCCAAATCATACAACATGACGTACCCAACAAGATGTGTGTCGCGTCCATGTTTAAAACATCGCACCAAACTCGATCCTAGTTACTAGTCATGTGGATCCTCACCTGGCAAACGTTGGGTAATGGCTTCGGCCGTTTTATCAACCCACATCACATTGTATGGCTGTGAGTGTGGTTCAACCTTGAGACTCATCTTATCAATGGTTATCCTGGCGATGATGTTGACACAACTGCCTCCATCAATCATCACCTTATAGTTCTTTCCTTCATGCACAATATATGTGTAGAATACACTAGATCTCTGTCAATCCTCGTCTCTACCTGCTGTGTGAAGGAATCTAACGACACTCACTCTCATATTGGATAACCTAACTTCCTCTTCTATGTCACTAGTGCCTCTCTGGTTTGTATATGCCCTCCTCTAGATTACCCTCATCCAACCCAACGTCCTCAATGAGAAGCTTCCTGGTTGGACACCAAGCAGCAATATGATCATACTCATGACACCGAAAACACTTCGTTCTCGGGGTAGTTTTGTCTAGATGGTTCAACTGTAACAGATTTATCTTTAGGGTTCTTAGTTGTGTTGGTTTAGGTCTGGTATTGGTCCCAATTGGGCGCCTATACTGCTCGAATTTCTGAACGAATTTGCTTTCCGAAGAGGCTTTAAATGAGGCCTCTATATCTTGAGCTAGTTGGCTGTCCTGTGCAAGGGTCCTTATAGTTGGGAATGAATGATCATGGTCCACTGGATATTAGTCTTCAACCTAGAACGAAACCTAAATGGTTTGATGGGTTCTTCTTGTAACTAACAACGTAAAGTTAGGTCATCAAATGCAGATGTGTAAGCTTGGACCGACATGCTTTCTCAATGAAGGTGGTGCAGTTCATCTGGGAGGCAGTGCCTATACAAGTAAGGGTAGTATTTCTCTTTAAAATTTTTTCTTCATTCTTCCCAAGTCTCTATGAGAAGCATATTCCTCACAAAATCTCTCTTTACTGAGGTCCAACAAACTCTAGCTAACCCCGCAAGTCATATTCTAGCGAGCCAGACTTTACGTTCCTCTGATATCTTATACTAGTCAAAATAGTAATCCATGTCAGCTAACTAATCGCTAAAAACTTAGGATCATGAACACCGTCGAATGTGAGAGGATTTACCTTACTCATATGGACAATTTCATCATTGTCATCCCTAAGCATGTGGATGCTCTCATCCGTCTTATCATTGTGGTTCTCTCTGTTGGTTCTGCGGCCTCCTGTTGTTTTCTTATTAGGTTTGTTGTCTAACCTCTTTCTCTTAAATTTGCTGTCATCCGTCTTATCATTGTGGTTCTCTCTGTTGGTTCTGTGGCCATATGTTGTTTTTCTTATTAGGGTTATTCTCTAACCTCTCTCTCTTAAATTTATTGTCTTGCATTTTAAGTTTAATGGACTGCCTCTCCCTAAACAAAAGTCAAATTTCTAATTCAATTGATTGAGTATTCTTTCATGTCTGATTGGTTGGGTTTACACCTCTTGTAACTGCGCAGGAGCATGCACTAATATGAAACACCAATGCAAGACTATCAAAAACACAGATGCACAATACCCCTAGATGTCAATTAAATGCGTACAACGAGATGATCAAACGAAAAGTCACCTAATGGTTCTTAAGATGTAGTGAATGAATTCTAAATGTGATATGCAGGCAAATAACAGATAAGGCAAATAACAAATTTGCAACTACAACTATTGACCTCCACAGCTACACAAGAGATAAATAAGAAATAAGGTATAATGTGAGGTTAGGTTAGAGCGTACCCAAAGGCACTTGAATAAGCACTGATACTAAGTAATAGCTTTAAACAAGGTCTTGTAGAGACTGTTTCTGCTACCGAAAGATTGCGAAATCTCTCCAAGGACTCTGAGACTCAACTAAGGATCCAACTTCTCTAACAGGGTTCGAATCGGACCCGGATAGCCTCGAAATAGGCTCTGGATTGTTTGTTATACTGATGTAACTGAACTGGGCTGAGCGAACTGAGTTGAACCGGACTGAAGAAACTCGGGCCGAGTCAACTCGGTTGACTGAGTCAGATCGGGTCTGATTCGGACTGGCTCAAGTTGGAGTGGGTTGTGTTCGAGTCGGGTTGGTTGGATTCGACCCAATCTGAACCCACCACTTAATTATGGGCCGGATCCAATCACGGGTCAGACTTTGAAATCAAAACCCAAAATCCAAACTTGAATGATCGATAGGGCAATTGGATCCGGTCGGTCTTTGAAATCGACCCGACTGACCCAATACCGTTTCTCCTTCCTCTCGACACGCAGGCCTAAGAAGGGGCTAACGACGGCGATGTGATGGAGCTCGGGTGGATTGAGGGAGTGAGGAGCTCTCGACACTACGGCGTGGAGGTCTCAATGGCGAGGATGATGGAGGAAGAGGTGGATCTGATCGGCGAGATCACGACGAGGTTGGAAGATGTCGACAAGGTCAGATCTGGTCGGAGGCCTTTGGGATCTGGTCGGCGAGATCACAGAGTGGTCAAATCTGGTTGAAGGCCTTCGGCATGGCGTGGCGAAGTCACGACGAGGTCGTTGGAGAACCGGCGATGGCTCAATGATGACGGTGGAGCGTCGGTGAGGACAAAAGCGGGGTTAGAGAGGTCCGCCGAGGTCGGCACTGGAGTTGGGAGGTTCTGTCGAGGTCGGTGGTGACGATGATGAATGGAGAGGAAGCCGGCAAAGAGGTTGGCCTGGGAAGAGGATGACGTTGATCTAACGGCGGTGATGGTGTCCTGAAGAGGATGGGATTGATGTCGTTGGTGGCAGCAGCGACGATGTCGGTGAGCAGCGATGATGACTGTATCTGACGACGGCGGAGGAGAGAGACCTGCTGCAGTTGGTGGAGGGGAAGAAAACCCTGTTGGGGTTTGGGAAAAAGATGACGGGGAGGGAAAAGATGAATAGTTGTGAACAGTAAAATTTTTCTTTTTTTATTTTTTTTGAACTAGAAAAGATAAAAGGAGGGGAGAGAAGGATCTAGGGTTTTGTGGAACTAGAGTCTTGGAAAATTTGTGCTGAAGGCTAGGGTTTGTGGAAGGAAGAAGAAATAGGCAGGATTTTAGATTTGATACTAATTTGATGCAGAACTAATTTTAAAAATGGAAATAAATATAATTTTGATTAATTTAAGAATTAACACCCAGGTGATCTCTCATCCACTCTCACAAATCAGCATGTAAGAGATTTAAAAGTAATGCAAATCAACATGCAGAGCAAAAAGAGATTTTTAATTGATTTCACTGAACTATCCAACCCAATAGTCCTGATGGCTTTTATAAGCCCCATACAAAAAAGAGTTCCCTATCCTAACCGATGTGGGACTAAAAAAAGTACTAAAAGAAGAAAAGAACCCATCAATAAAGAAAACAATCTAATAGAAGGCCTCCATGTTCCCGAACTAGAGGGATTCCCATCAAAACCTCTCCAATAACCAAGTAGAACTGGTAGCATTTGCTGCCTATCAAAAAAAAGGGCCAGTCGCATTTCTTATCAGTATGAGGTTTACAAATATATCCTCTCACTCTCGCTACTGCACACCGGAAAAGGCCAGTTATATCTCTGTCTCTACTCTCTAGATGTATGGACATTACTGCTAACATAACATGCATGCACTTTACACGCATAAAATTGTGCACGCTAGTGCGTAATGTAGATATAGATTGGTATTCTTATTTTGTTTGAGACTTGTTTTTGAATTTTGATAGAGTTGGGAGAAACCATGGACTGCCATAGTCCAGGTCACAGGCTGATGCCTGCCAGCTTTAAGGTGAGAACGGTTCCGCTTGATGGTGGTGATTCTGCAACTAAGGAGGTGTTGGACCCTGACTTTGGAGAAGCTGCAGTAGGACGTGTTGCACCTATTAATTCAGGTAAGCTAATCAAATATAGTTGACAAGCCCTGGGGTATTATTGTTGCTCACCAAACCACCAACAGCTTATATATTTTTTGTTTCTTAAAATCTTTTTCCATAAAAACCTTTTTTTTGATTCATGCACCTTCAGATTATCCTTCAAGTTCCTTTTCATTCCACATCCTTTGCTACATTTTTGATGTCTCTAATACTCGGTACTTTCTCTATGCATGATTATGGTGTATTATACTGTTACGAGCATATGGAAAATGCTCGGGGATCTCTCAGTTCAAGAGAGAATTGATGTTCAGACTGGGATTAAGATGATTTTAAAACTTTGCCTTGCTGATGGTTTGACATGTTCCCGACATTACTAGTAACTCATGGTTCATGCATGATTGACCGGCGTATGGGTATCCATGGGCACCCTCTTGAATTCAGGTATTCTATATTAAGATCTACTATTTTAATTCACTCTTATCACAAAAGAATTATTATTATTTTTTTCTGTCTGACTGCATAATCTTAGGTAACAAGCTTGGCATAATAACTGTCTGATGTCATAGCTATGAGGTCAAGAACAACTATTGGAAACAGCAGGATTACTTTTGAGTCACTAAACAGTCCAAAATGATGTATGCTATGCATTAATGTATGTCAACACTCCGATGCATTCTTTATACCCATGAAAATTTATTGGGTGAAACAAGTGAGAATACTTGCATTTATTTGTACTCAAGATATTTAGTGTTTTTTTTTGGGTAGTGCATGGCTTATTGGAGATGCTAAAGCTTTCTATCCACTTTTCCAAACAATTATGAATGCATTGTATTATAGCTTCTTATATTTTTTTACAATTAATATATATTATGATGGATTTATTATCAGGAGGAGAGCTTTCAGTTGACTATGTTGGGGCATGCTATGAGATGTCACAAGTAAATTCAGAGCTCTTTTATAACTTCCTATGAGAGGTTGCCAACCTGAAACCTGATAACTTAGTCCCGATAACTTGGCTTAGCACTTGTGTGCCTATTTGGGCATTGAAGCAATACTGGTAAATATGGACTAGTAACATGGCTATATGATGTGAAACGTGTTTGTGTGATCGAAAAATCGGTAATAAAACCACCAATTACGCTTTCACCAACAAGTTAGGACCGTGGGTAGCTAAAAACTAGTAAAACTAGCGAAGTGTTTGATCAAAGTAACATGCGTGGACTAATTAATTCTCAATTCAAGAACAATTAATGAAAATATTTATGCTATGGAAGCAAGTTCTACCATAAATATCAAACTAGTGTATCACAGGGAAGTATAATCATACAATCTCACTTATATTTTTTGGACAACAATCAAATCGATAACAACTCAGAGATGAAATTATTAGACTCAAGATAACTAGTCGGGATTAGAAATGTGCCTACTAAGGATCACGTCGATATCAGTGTCCGTTTGAAGTTTGTAGATGCGTAGCTCTGTCATCCACTATTCCAACCCTCAAGAATCATTCGAATTGGGCTCCGAATGACTGAGAAACGGCCTGAAAACCAAGCCTTTGCTTAACGGGTCCTATTTGCTGCAAATGGGTCTGGATTGTAGAATGGGTCAGATCTGTGCTGTCGATCGGGCTCGGGTTGCTATAGGAAACGGATTCGGTCTGCAATGCAGGTTAGATTTTGTGGATAACTTGAAGCGGGGCGGGTCTGAGATTCTGCAACTGAGTTGGGTCCGGATCAAGCTTGGCAGCCCGGGTCTGATCTGTCGGTGCGGTCAAGATCTGAATGAAGAAGTTGAGACCTTGGTAGTGTTGGCAAAGTTGTCGATGAGGAGGGGCGACTATGGCGAGTGGCTGAAGGCGGCGGGATCTGGTGGCACTCGCAGGCGAAGGGAGAAGGGGCAGTGTAATGGTGAGATCTCAGCGAGTTGAGGATGAAGTCAGGGACTGATTGGGTTGGCTGTCAATGGGTTGCAGGCGAGAGGAAAGGGAGGAAAAGGTGGCGGCAACACAGGAAAGAGAAGGGGGTGAGCAGTGATAGTGGGGAGAGGAGAGAGGTAAGCATCAAGTTGGGATAGGTTCACTTAGGTTTTCATGTTGAAGGAGAAACAAGAAGAAGAAGAAGAAGAAGATGATGATGAAGATGAAGTGTAGGGATTGGCTCGCGGCGTGAAAGGCATGGAGGAGGAGAAGGAGAGTTGGTGGAGGCGGTTGGCGTGGCAGTGAGAGGAGGATGGGGAAGAGTTGAAGGCGAGAGTTAGGACAAGTTAGGGTTTTGAGTGGAAGAGAGAGGGAGAAAACGAACAAGTTTCTATTTTTCTTGGGATTTTGGGATTTTCTTTTTTCTCATTTTTGAAGAAACTGAAGAAACAAAATTAGGGTTTAGAAGAGAGATTAGGGTTTTGGAAGAGGAAAAAGGGATAGGATAAACTAACTATGGCTTCACACTCCTAATTAGGGCTAACTAGAGTTTCATACTCTTAAATTAGGGTTTCTCTAGGATTTCACACTCAAAGAGAGAATTTGGGAGAGAGGATAATATCACAATTTTGAGAAAAAATTCATAATAATCATTGATTAAAATAACTATACATCGGGTATTTTATAGGCTTTACAAAACTTGATTTCTAAATTACATTCGATGTGTACTAGAATATTAAAAAAACCAAAATTACAATAAAAGAAATACATGACAGTTGAATGACGCGAACACATCGAGGCGACACGTCTTCTCCAACGATGATATACGCACCAGAATCATAGCTGAATGTCACATCATTCTCCCCGGGTGGGAGAGAACTCGATCCCGTCGAGTTAGAGGTGGAGATGTTCTCATACTGCTCCAAAGCATTCAAGTCGCTTTGGTCAATTCACGTGTCATCATTTAGTGCCTTTCTTTTCCATCAGATCAGATATCTTTGAGTCCCAGCATCACTGGTGGCGATAATCTCATCATCCATGATTTATCAACTTTCATTGCTATTTTAGATAAAATTTCTCGGAGGGAGGAAGGGAAGGGCTCTCAAAAAGTAGGCTCAGGAGAAGGCTCATCAAGAAGTGGGATAAAATTAAAACTCTTTGTAATCCATTAGGTCCTCCATATTAAAAGTAAAACTTATACCAAAATCTTTAGGAAGATCTATAATATAAGAATTGTCATTTAATTTCTTCAAGATTTGAAATGGTCAGACTATAAGGATGCAACTTTTTAGCAATATCACCAACATTAAAAGTTTTTAATTTGTTCCTATCATCGCTTATAACTTGTAGTTGGCGTTATTTTGAGCAACCTTATCACTGATTTTCTTGTGTAATTCGTGCACATATGATGCAAATTTAGACTCAGATGCTCTTAATTATAGGGATATGATCAATGTGTTTCCTAGGTCTAACACCATAAACAATTTATGAGGCCTTTTATTTGTTGTTCTATTGACATATTATTATAGGCGAATTCAGCAGCAGATAACTTAAGATCCTATTTTCAATGTGTCAACCTACAAGGGTACGCAATGAATCAGTAAAGTAAGAGAGAAAGGGGTTGATGTCGGCAATAGAGGGGGAAAGGGGTGACGACTAAAGTAGGCAACGACAGTAGGGTCTACAATAAAGGAGGAATGAGTGGCAACCAAGCAGGCCACGACAATAAGGAAAATGAGGGAGCAGCAACAAGTTGTGAAGGGGAAGGTGGAGTCCACAACAAAGCCGGGCAGACGATAGTTGTGGCAGCGACAACAGGGACATCAACTGCGGTAGTCGGGGAAACAATACTAAACTTTCCCAGCGAAATAATGCTTTAAGACTCAGGGACTACAGTGAGAACTCCATTAGTAATGACAATTTTAAAAAGACTGGTACAATCGACAAACTTTATGCCCATATCCTTGGTACTTA